>JAOXOE010000787.1:8104587-8171585 GCA_028565055.1 Phoeniculus purpureus
GGTAATGGGTTGGACTTGATGATCTATGAGGTCTCTTCCAACCTTGGTAATACTGTGATACTGTGTGATACTGTGATAGACAAATGAAATGGAATCTCTTCATACTATAGGACTGCAATAATTTAACTAAATCACTTCATAAATTATCTCCTGGAGATGAGGCTTTGTGATTGTCTGATAGGGGGGGAAAAGACTGGACTGAGGTACTTTGAGAACTTTAATGGTGTGTGAACTGTGATATTGTCTTGGTTTTCTGTAGGTACTTTATTTAAGCAGCTGGTTTTGTATTTCTGCAACTAGAGGCAGAATTACATAGAGACATCAGCTTAGTAACCAGGTAAAGGTGTCCACAGAGTTCACATCTCTTTCTGCTGACTTTTTTTTTTCAGAAGGAGGAAGAGGCAGGATCCAAATCTTATCGGAGAGATAGAATCCATGTCTGGGACTGTGGCTACAGAGTGTACATCACTCATCTCTTATTTCCCTAAACAGTATGATTTCAGTACATCAGGTGTAGTAAAACAACATTGTGCTGAACTAGGAGTTTAGATTAAGAATGGATGCTTCGTTAGTTATTTTTCCTAGTGATGTTATCAAAATGAAGATCCTCATGAGCTCTAACATTGTTTTATTTATTAAGGAGTTATTTTTGTAATTACTCCGTTCAAATTACCTATTTGAAATGCCAGACTTGACTTTTTTTCCCCCTAACAGAAGTTGTCACCTTATCTGCTGCCTTGTTTTAGGGATTGTTTCTTATAAAGCAGCTGACAATCCTCTTCTTGGCATTGATAAAATGAGTACATTTTGCTGAAGAGTGGCGTGAGAATTGTTCACAGAGGGTAAATGAAGTGCATGCTTCTGGTGACTTTTTTTGTGTGGAGTTTTCCCCCCCCCCCCTCCTCTTACTTCTTCCCAGAAAAGCCCCAGCAGTTGCAGTGTCTCCCCAGGATCATGTCTGTAGCGGAGACAGAGTTTTGAGACTTCCTGTTGCAATCAAGTGCGTGACTGTCCCAGAAGAGACAGCAGCAGTCCTGCTGTCTGGAAAGCTACTGCTATCTCCAATTCCTGACACCCAGCAGTCTGGGTTAGTTGCAGGTGCCTCTTGTCTGAAACCCTTTTTAAAAATGAGAGCATTTTTGTCGGGTAATTAGATCATTAATTTCTTTTGTTGGTGCCTCTACTACAGACTGTGCAGAGGGTGGAGAGTTTTTCTGCAACAAAACAAATGCGAGGGCTTTGCTTGTTAGTGTGTTGATTTTTTTTTTTTTTTTTTTTCCCCCAGCCCATTTTCAGAGGTGCATGAAACACATCAGACAGAATAGAGCTATCATTTGGTTCTCCTATTTAGCTTTTTCCCCTGCTCTTGATCCTGAGGGATGCAGGGATAAGGTCCCAAATCACCCTTCTTATTTGCCCATCCTCAGAGGAAGAATCCTGTGCTCTCAAGTATTATGTGAATTGGTAATTTTGGTCTAATTGCTTTGGTCTAAAATGGGGTTGTGGCTAAAAACTAGCTGTTGGGATTTCAAGCAAGTCTTTAAGGACTGAGGTAAGATTTTAGCACAATGATTCTTAAGAATTTGCTATGACTAACTCCTTTTTTTGAGCTCCTCAAGACTGTTTTATTTCTGTATTTCTAGGATGATTGAATTAATGCGCATAATAGAGTTTACTTGCAAGCATGAGTGAAGTAATAACTACCTCTGCAGGCTTGAGATTAGTTCACTTGATTATGTTACTTTAAATTAATAGGGTTTTTACTAGGAATTCTGTTTTTAATACTGTAGGAAGATAAAATAGAGAGGATCACACAGCAAACACAACAGTGTTTCATTTATCTCTTTCCCACCCTGATTTTGTTTACTGGAATACAATGTTATGCTTACTGCAGGTGTGTTATGCTTATTACAGAACAGATAACTTTGAAAATTCATTTCTGACTGCTGAAATATAGTTTCTTTTAAAGTATTCTCATAGCTGCTAATCGAAAGCTGTGGTGTTTCCTTCTCCTTGCCCCAACTGCCCAGCCTAGTGTGCAGTCTTTGTAAATGATGACTTTTTTTGATGACTTCATTTTAGTTTCTCAGATGTTGAAGAATAGACAAGATGTGAGGGTTTGACCATTTTAGAGTAGGGTGGAGAAGTGATGAGGAATTTCTAGTGTATGAAAGCTATGCATTAGAAACATCCTGGCTGGTCTGAGAGGCTCCATCCACACTAAACCAGGAAATGCAAATATTCGCAATAGCCTTTGTTTTCTTCAAGTTTCCCGTGTGGTGTTCTGCTTCTTTTTCACTGTTTGAGTCTGTGATTTAAGCGCTAGAGAGCACGGAGCCCTGATGGGTGGATTAACCCTGTATAATTCAGATTTAATTTGTATAGTCAGTATGTGGCTAAAAAATAAAAACAAAACAAAAGCGAATTAGGGTTTTGCATCTTTAAATTCGACTTAACTGGTTCAAACATTAATGCACCTGTAGGGGGTGTGTACTAGATAATCTGCAGAGGTCCCTTCCAATCCTAATTGGTCTATGATTCTGTGAGACTTGTAGAACTTCATGTAAGATTTGCGATGCTCAGGGAGGGTTGCTATCCTCATTGCAGAAGTGGCAGTGTAATTTCTTTCCTTCACCTCTTGACAGACCTATGAAATAAACTGGCCACATGAATAGAGCTGGTGATGTGTATGGCAGTGAGCCCATCACTGAATGAATCTAGGAAATGATGAATCTAGGACATGAGAATGCATTGGGTGCTCGGAAGAAGAATTTGGGGGGGGGGAGGGGGGAGATGTTGTGTTTTGTTTTACTTCTGGCTTGAAGTGGAATAAGGGAGGAGAAGTGGAAAAGGGAAGCCTTTTGTTTTCAGTAAAACAATAACTGTGAAGTAGACATGGTAATGTTAGAACAGGAGTCTAAACATGGCAAATATAGGCAGACTCCATCTGGCTGTGTCCACGAGTCATTCAGACATCCCTGGCACAGCCTGACAGAGTCCCGAGTCGCAGTCCTGTTGTCCTCCCCTTACAGGAATTTAAAATAGCCTTGGAGACTCTGTCCCAGAACTTTATTCTTGTGTGAGATGAATGATTTATTTGCTCCACTGTTTGTACTCAGTGATGCAACACACCTTTATTAACACTTCCTGTGTGATAAATGCATGCTGTTTTACCTTGTCCTTGATTTGTATTTTATGCAAGTAACAGGGGTCTAGAATTCTAAATCCAGTCAAAGCACAACTTGTTCTTACAGGCTGAAGTTAATATGGTGAAGGTGTTGGACAGAAGAAGGTGTTCTCTCATTTTCTGACATATTTTACAGCAGTTTGAAGTATATTGCATGAGAGGAACATTTTTCACCCCTGGATAATCCGTATTTCTGTTTGGTGTTTGAATGCGGGTTATTGTGGTTTCAGTTGTTTACTCCCAGAAGAATAATTCCCATTTGTTGACACCCAGCTTTCTGACTGACTGTGCTTCTGAGCAGGTGCATGTGATTTTTTTTTGACATGGGGTTCATTTTCTATACTGTTTGTTGAAGGTTTAGCATCTGGCTTGTGCTGACCTGGCAGAAATGTGTTTGTTGGACAATTTGGAATTTTAACCACGATTAAATGAGTCCTTGTTAGAGCTTTGTTAGTGCTTCTGAATTGTTCTTACACACATTTCTAGTAGGACAGTTAGAGTTGGTGCATGATTCTAAATTTGCATTGGATTTAAACTAGGTTTGACGTTCTGAAAGAGAGCTAGGAATTAATTTCTTCCCTGTGAGTGCCTGTTTACAGATATGTAAGGATATGTACAGAAGGCTGTGCATGTTGGAGTGCCCATCCCTCCCAGACTGTCCCAGATCCCGTAGCAATGGGAGCAGAAGGGATCCAGTTAGAGAATTCCTAATTCACCTCAGCAAAAGCTGTCAGAAGTGGCTGGTGCTGGTGGTTTGTGGTTTGCCTGGCTGCTGCAGAAGGCCGTGCTCACACTGTGCATTGCAGCAGCGCCATGGATCTCAGGGATGATAGAGACTGTTTTACATTTAATGTCACCTAGCAGAGTATATCTCAAATCAGCTTCAATTTGTCCAGTGTCCTTGGGTGAACTGGGCTTCCCTGTTCCTGTCAAATGGCACCTTCACCTCTGTGTGCTGCCTGTATCCTGGTCCCAGGGAAAAACAGAGGCATTGGGATTACTAGTGACCCTTTCAGCTCAATTAGGTCTTTAGAGGAGCACTGAATTTCAGATGAAGTGTTGGGGAAAACAATTAAACCTTTTCAAGAAGAACATGCCACCCTCTTGTGCTTGTAAGTGCATTGTACTGACTCTGTTTTAGAGCTCATTAGCTTATTGAGGATTTCTAGTGCTTTGTGAGTCTCTGACAGAGCAGCTGTCAGTAAGTACAACAGCAGCCTGGAAGCAGTTGTGTGTACTTTCGAGAAGTGCAAGTACATTTAATAATGTTTTGATTTTGCACTTCTCAGTGTGCTTTGGGGAACAGAAAATAATCCTCCAACCAAATGTTTCAGGTTACTATTGTGTCTCTGAAAACCTGAAGGGTGATAGTATGTTGTTGTGGTATCCCAGGGACAAAAAGCTGGGTTTTTTAAATTATTAAAAGAAATGTCTAGAATTGCAAAACAGAGACAAGAGGAAAACCCCACTGTCTGCATTCAAATTAAAGTATTGGAGGTGGTATATTTTGATTTTGGAGCTGAAAAACTCACTTGTATGGAGTGTGCTTTTCCAGAGTAACTGCGAGCTGCCCTGAGGAAGGTGGTTGGGCTAATCCTCCTGCCTTTGCAGCCAGCCATGTGCTTCTGCCACTTCCTTTGCATTAGGAGGACAGGGTGGCGTGACTGCAGGATAAGCCAACACAGCTCTTGGAGCCAATGGCAAGCTAATCCATCTCCCTAGAAGGTTAATTTTCTGTTAAGCCAGTTCAGCTTCCTGATCTACCTTGCATCCGTACAATTGCTTGACCTGACTTGAGCCAGAAACAGCTGCACCCTCTTTATTGTTGGGTGCAATATGAAACCTGCCAGCTCCTGGTGATCAGGGATGGTGGCACAGTAATGGTCAGCTGCTGCATTCCTACCCAGTTCACCTTTCAATACCTTCTTCAGTCTCCTGGGTACCTGTAAAACAAGCAGTTGTTAGGTTTACCTGTCTTTGTGTGTCCCTTCTTAATGATAATGGATCACACTCATATAAAATCCATTAATTTAATTAACGGAAAGTAAATCCTTAGTTCATGATCATGTTCTGTCACTTTGTTCATCTGCAGAAAAGGCACTTTTCAAAGGAAATGAAAATTGAGAGAAAATGAAAGTGAGAAAAAAATTTAATCCTCAGAGAGATTAATTGTAAAATAAAATTGAATGTGAGTAGTTGGGATGAGCAATTTTGTTTCAGAACCCTAATTGATAAAGTTATTACCTCAACAGCTGTATTTGCAAGCCTGTATGGCATTACTTACAGCTCTTTGTTCTGTGAGCAGTTGAAGACCGCCTGTTTTATATCTTCCCATGTGAGAATTTAGGCATCAGGTCCAAGGAGGGAATGCAAGCAGAAAACTCTTAAGTTTCTCAGTCACGTGCCGATGATGACAGAAAACAGGAGGAATTTGTTAGAAACATTTAAAGTATTGGTCTGTCCTGCTGGAACCTGTACACGGTGTGCTCTTTGAAATAAATTAAATTTACAGAGAGTCTTACGCCATGTGGAGCAAAGTGTGTCATATCAGCCCTATGGTTCAAACCTCCTAAACAGTTTTGGGGTCCCAGGGGCCGCCATCCAAAGGCGAGGAGGGGTGTGTGTGCACGTTCATTTGTCTCCCACTCCCTCCCTCCCCCGAGCAGGCTCATTCCAATCAGCAGTGTAATTGGAATGCAACCACAGTCTGGAGGAGGAAGGGGAATTTTTGGCAAGGAGAGGCAGAGCAGTTGTGAGCTTTATTCAGATTAAAGCATAGACGACCATTCATTATCAGTACAACACACATTAGCAACAGCACAGCATTGTGTTTCTACAGCTGGGACTTATTTTAGTGATTGTGTTGCAGTGCGTAATACACAGCAAACAACTGTGATCTGATCACTAAAAGCAACACTAATGGCTTTCATTGAGAGATGGGGTTTCTGTAGAGGAAAGACAGACTTGTCTTCAAAATGAACTATTGTGGTAAAAATTGATAGGCAGCCTGTCCTTCTCCGCTCTATCTCATGTGTTACACATGTTGTGGAACAAGCACTTTTTTTTCTGGGAGAAGAAACCCTTGGGAAGGAAGAAACCCAACAAGAATGATAATGTTAAAACCATTGGTTGGATTCAGAAGGCTGAAGTGGTTTTTTCCTATGGTGATGACACGTGAAAAGCCATAAGATTAGTAAACATAATCTTAGCTTTGGACCTCATCCTTCTCTTCCCCCCATAAACTCTAGGCTCTGTGTTGACACAGTATTTGTTGCTTATGGGTGTCTGACATGAGATGGAGGGATGTTTTCTTACTAAGTTGCATACGGAATTTTAAGCGTGGTGTTTATGTGTTTCTTGTTGCTTCTTCCACTGGTACCCTGGCCTTCATGGACACTGGTGATTACTTTGGATTTTCTTACCTATCTTGCTGTATCTCTCACTAATAGAACTGATGTCTCTCCAACGTACACATTTAACATTTATTTAGCAAAAGAAAATAGCTTAAGCCATGTTGGTTTTTAGTATAGAAATTTAAAGGCATTTGTGTTGTGATCATCTGCAGCTCTAGCCCTGAGGTAGCTGTATGTCATCCTGCTGGGGGCAAACACATTGAAACACATTAACATAAAAAAAATCATATTTGATAAAGAGAAGTGTTATAACATGAGTGTGCAAGCATACAGGTAACAACGCTTAAACGTACCTCTGAGATCAAGTAGTAATATTATCCCTGCTTTGCAGATATGAAAGAATGTGATGAACAAATTGGCTGTGAATAGATCGATATAGATTGGATCAACTATTTGATTATTTATCTTTCTATAAAATTCACATTTTCAGTAATTGTAGTTCTTACAGATTTTTTTTCATGGGTTCAGCCAGTTGTTTCATCCCCCCTCTATAACTGCATGTAAATTTTAATAGCTAACACATAAATTAGATTACAGGAGTTTAGGGCTATTAAATATTTAGCATGTCCTTGCAATAGTGAAATTGTTTTGCAGTGAACCGTTCTTTGTCAGTCACTGGAGTAATAAATCAGAAAAGGGGACTTTGCAAGTGCCATGCACTTAATTCTTATGTTTTGAGTATTTGAGAACTGTGTGTAGCAAAGCAGTCATGGAAAGAGACCAGGTAGTTTTTAATATTTCCCTCTTTTCATGTTTCTGTGGACTGACAGGAGCAGTGTATGTTAGAATGAGCTCCTAAAGCGCAATAAAAACTATTTGATGAACGTGTTGTATGTAAAGCTGATACGCATGTTTGTCTTGGCATGTATGGATTGTTCCTTCGTATTGCAATATTAATGTTCTCATTTCCACAGACTACCCAGGAAGTCTGTAATAAATGCAAACCATAGCTATCCGCTGACTCACTGATACCTTGTCATAAATACTTCATCTACATATGTGTGCTACAAGCCTTTAATATCTTTTGATGATGCATTTATGGTACAATACTTCCCTTTTTCTTCCCCCCCCACCCCAATACAGACAGGCAATGTTTTTTATATTCTAATTTCTGTAAACCTTCAGAGCAAGCTTAAAGAGCTTAACTTTTTTTTTGGTCTAAAAATAATTTAAATAAATGTTTTCACACAAGCATGTCCAAATAACCTTCAGTGCCCTTGTGCCTCTGGAGGATCTAATAATGGTGGAACTGCGTAGATCTGATAGCGATGTGGGTTTGGTTCCAGAACCATCCTCATTTTAACTTGGCTTTGTTAAAGAAGATAAATCTTGCTGCAGTTCTTTCTGGTTTTTTGAATCTTTTAGCTCAAATTTGACATAGGATTGAGGTCTCAAAGATAATTAGTTCCCTTGACCTTTATGAGAATTGTTGCCAGGATAAAAGAGGAGACCCTAACAGTGACCTGAAATTAGAGGAAAAAGCTGCAGCGAGAGATCCCATCTTGTGAGACCACTGGGAGAGTTTGCGTGGGAGAGTCTGTCTAAAAGCCCCACCAGTGGGAAAAGCCTCAGCTATGGCTTTCAGTCAACCGTAAAACATAAATCCATAGGAAACCAAACTTCCTTAGTCTTTATTCTCAAGGAACTATTAATCAGTTGGTTATCAGAATATTCATAATAGGTCTTAATACAGTGTTGAAACTGTTAGAAGAGTGGAGCATAAACTCTGATAGTTTTCCCACCAGTGGGAAAAGTTTTATCCAGAAAAAGTCTGTAGGTAGGTTAGAGCTCTGTGCATGGGAGAGGATTGTTACACTTAGGGCTGGGCTGATGTTCCTGGGTCCTGGGCTTTTTCACTTAGAAATACCTGGCAGAGAGAGTGTTGGTAATGGCAGAGTTCTTAGAGTCTCTCCTGTTTTGTTAACCTGACTAAGCCAGAGTGGATTCACAGCTGACTCTCTTACATGTGGTTACTAGAGAGGGAAATCTTGAGCCAAAAATATTAATTTGCTCACTCACGGCTAATTGTTGGGGAAATGGTTGTTAGTCTGTATGTTGTACGTGTGCCCAATCTTACAAAAATGAGACCTTGGTTAAGTTGCACTGGCAGGCTTGCTTAATAGTTTGAAAAGAAGTGTTTGTAATTTGTTCGCCTTGCAATTTCTCTCAAAAGATTAGTCAAACCTCTTATTTTGGATGTTATACAGTTTCAGGAACGTATCTTGTGGCTCACTGTGCTATGGATTAATTTTGACTTAACTCTTGAATGTGAAGCCTTCAGCTTCACTTGACATTTCCCATTTCTTGTAATGAGTGAAATGGCGCAAATAACTAGATTTCTTGGAAACATTTTTTAAAATAGCCATCTATATAAGCACCTTTGGGTTTTTTTGTTAAACCTATCTAGTTTTTCACCACTAGATGAAAGGTGACTGGTGAGCTGTAAGCTGTTTCAGTTCTTGGGTGACTAGTGGCTGTTGACAGCTCAGGGTGAGGATATTCATGGGTAATAAAATATAAAGGCACTGCAGAAGCTTTTTTCTAGATTTTGTTTTATTGTCTGTTTCTTTAGATGTCCTTTAAGTTATTGTTGCATATAATAAGCTTTAAATCACCAACCTCATAGAAGTCTTTAGTAACTGTAGATTTTTATTATACCATCCTAAGGACTTTATTTGATTATTTTGTGGAGCAGTGATGTGACAGGCTGTTTCCTGTCAGAAATACCTAAACCATTTGGCTCCCTAGCAGCATTTTACCACTGTTGACTGCTTATAGTGGAATTAGTGGGTGAAAAATCCCTTGAACAGAGCTCTGTTTTAGGGTTGCCATTATGTCTTTGAATGGTGAGAAATAGTTTTGTACCTTTATCTTTAAAAAACAGCAGCTAATAACAACCTGGAACAAGACAGTATTTTTTCAGGTTAACGGGATTGTTAATATCTTCTCCTTGCATCAAACTGATGTGCTGAAACATTCTTGAGAGCTTGTGTATACCTGTCCTGTGGTCTGTGTCTGTGCACAGGGGATTGTTTTATGACCACTTGTAGTCATTAGGACATGTACTCTTCTGTTTTATGAGGGACCAAAACTTATACCCGAGTAGAGTTTTAGCTAGATTTTCCAGTGCTGAATTCCTGTACAAAGCGTCACTAAAATCAATGTCTTTAGGAACATAAAAATTGGTAAAACTTTACCAATTGGTTTGGAATAATATGTAACTGTGCTGGTACAGAACTGATGTGGTGGTGACCATGGAAACCTCCATGAGAAAGTGTTCACGTACCACCTCCACTTTCTCTTATTTGGACAGATAATGAAAAGAAATAGGAGACTCAGTAGCTGTGCAGGATCAGTTCAAGGATACTCTGTGGGGGAAAGCATGGGTAGTTTTGTCTGATTTTAGGTGGTGTCGGTGTGATGTGATTAGTGGATACACTTTTTGGTGTTTGCTTTTCCTAGTAGTAATAAATATTGGCATCTCAGACAGAAATATCCAAAGGGAGTCACAGTAGGGAGTCTGGTTCCAGCGAAATACCTCTTTCCCTGTTTTTGTATTAGCATGGGAATTCATGCTTTCTCTCAATCCCCAAGAATCCAACTGTGTTATCAGTAAATATTTTAATGTTTCACAGGGGAATCTAGTATTTCCTGCTTACTAAACCTGTGGTAACAGATAAGCATGTGTAGCTGAACAGTGGTGCGTTTTGTGAGAAGTCTTCTGTGTGTGCCTTGGCCTCTTTATATGACAGTTGTCCCCTTTGACTTCTAATTTGTTTATTTGTTGGTTTTTAAATTACTACTAGTATTTATTTACTCCCTTATGAGATTGTTTTTCTTCTCGGTATTTTTAGTTGACAAATGTTCCTCCCTTTTAATTTTATCAAAAAAACCCTGAAACAGGTTTTATTTGTAAAGCTGATAACTATCTTTGAAGCCATCAGAGTTCTGGCATTAGAAGTTAGTCTGCTCCACCCAAATGTTTGTCAGGTAAAAACTTTTATTTAGTTACCACACAGGATAACAGAGAAGCCCAGGCTGCCTAACTTTTTATGGTAAAAAACCTGCTTTTGCTGAGTCTGTAGAGCTGTACACAAGCAAGGTCTTATGTTACACCCCTAAATTTACTGATTGTGGTGAACTGGGTAGAAATGGTCCGGTTCCCTCACTAGGTCAACACAAAGTTGGCAAACCACTGAGGGGGAAAAAAAAATAACTGCATATGAAACCATTGCCTGAGGAAAGCACTACGGTATCGCTCACGCTGTGATCTACCTAAAGGTAAATTGTCAAAAGATGACACTTCTGGCTCAGCTTTCAGGAATTATTTTACATGACAATATAAATGGTGTGGGAGCACAACTAGCACGTGTTCACTCATTGCATTTTGAGCAGGATTTTCTGGAATGCTGGACAGGTGAAGTGACTTTAAAAAAACCGAACAACAAGTTGGGAATCAGCATCTGAATTTTGTGTTTCTGTTTTTCTTACAGTACTGTGTGCAAAAAATTTGGTGAAAAAGGATTTTTTCCGTAAGTACTGGTTAATGCTTTGTGTTTCTAGATAGCATAAAGGTGATCCAGCTTCTGTATAGCAGTGTTTGCACATGATCATTGTTTTAAGAGACCGGAATTAAGAGGGGTTGGGTCTTTGATGTTTTCACATTTTTATTTCAGGGCTTCTAGTTTTTAGTTAGGTGACACTCATCACAGATTCATGGTAATAATTACAACGCTGACACACTCTCTTTTGTTTTTGATGGGAGTGAGAAACAAATTTATTCTCTCAGGCAAACTGCATGATTTTCAATTAGTGCCACATTCATTAAAAGGTTTTTCATGTAAGAATTTTTGTCCAGCAACCAGATGTGTGTAATTGTTTAAAAATTGTGTCCTAATACTCACATACTCTGCAATTGTATTTAATTTTAATAATGTTTTGAAAGTACTGAGAGGTGGGTGAAGGAGCAGAAAGGAATGTTATTGGCTGTGTATGCCACTAACAGCGTAGGTCACACACACATCACCTGCCTGATGGCAGTAGGAAGAATTTGAAAGATCAGACCTGAACTCTGGAAGGGATGATGCAGAACTTCGTCATGACTTGTGATATTTCTAAAACTTGCTTTGTATCTGGTTTTTTTTTTTTAATTGATTGCAAGTTTTCAGATGTTTAACAATTTAATGCCTAAAAACCCCCTCAAGATTTGGAATCTGTGATGCAGTTCTGAACTGAGGCACAAACCTCACAAGGTCCTATTCCCTTCCCCATGTGCTTTGTCTGACACTTGTCTTCAGCCTCTGCTGTGTGACTGGCTCTGTCATGAGTCACCGGGGGAAGTAGAACTGGTCCCAAACGTGTGCTACAGAAAACGTGAATGATGTTTCATGGGCTTTGTTCCTTTAGCTGACTCACTGGCCACTCAGACAAGGGGAGGAATTAATATGAGGGGGGAAAAGGGATTAAAACCGCATGACTTAGGGGCATTAGTGGTGGGACCATCCCCTTTGGTGTCAGTTAATAGGTTGGTTGGAATAGCAGTTGCAGTACAGCTAATTATAGGTTGTTATGGTTCTACTTCTTTCCCATCCTCAGCTGTGTAGCCCAACACCATCTCTCTACTGATTTTTGTTGATCACTTGAGCCTGTGTTGAGTGGTTTTGAGGTACAGAGCTGGCAGAAAATGAAGTAGAAAGTGATGAGGAAACAAAGTGGAGCTGAAAAGTACAAATAATCTGCTATAAGTGGTTTTCTGTAGCACCAATAACAACCAAAATAAACCGTGTATATAATTAATCTTATAAATAGGAAGCCTTTTTTTCTCTTCCTTTTGCTGAATTCTTTGTACACTGAGTATTTACTCAGTCCTGAATTAGGAAGATTAAAGTGTTCAGATTGTTTTTTCCCCTCAAACTGTTTGACCTACACAGCTTTATCTTGGTTTACATCAGTGAGATAAATGGCTAATTGAGGTATTTCCTATGCTTAATATACCATGTTACTCCCATTCATTAAATATGGTTCTCATTTATGAATACAATAAACTAAAACAAAAATGCAATGCTATAGGACTTTAAAGCATCCTGATCCATTTGCTAATTTGTTGACTTTTTTTTCTTCTCTTAGGACTTCCTGATCCATTTGCCAAGGTCGTGGTGGACGGATCTGGCCAATGCCATTCTACAGATACTGTGAAGAATACACTTGATCCAAAATGGAATCAGCATTATGACCTGTAGGTGGTAACAGGAATAACCAGAGGTTTGAAGTGAAGTCCTCTAAAGTACAGACGCTCTCAGACGCTGATAATACTGTCCTATTTACAGCTTGAAAAATATCCAGCAGTTTATTAGTCACAGAGAAAAATACGTGTTTCAAACACTACTTTCTTGTTTCCCTCAAAATCTAAACAGTAACCCTTAGTTGTCCAGTGGTCACATCTGCAGCTTTACATGCCCTTATAATATTCTTCCATTCTAATATTTTCATGTTAACACTTGTGTAAAATGAAGCAAATAATTGACAGTGTTTTCCTCAAACTGCTCTTCACACTGGCTTTGTCTGGGGCAGTGCTACACTGCTGCTATATGCTTCTTGTTTGGTTTCCTCCCTTTTATGTAATTTTCTGTCCCAAATGTTGTTCTTGCTATGAAATGTTCTGTTAACATCTCTGGAGCATCTTTCAGTGCTTTCAGTCCCCAATATAATTGGTGTGGCATGTCTATGTCATCTTTTTCCTCTGCCTTCCTGAAGCATAGAATATTCCCTATGACCTACATTATTAAGCTTTTCTTTCTGTATGTAGGTTTCTTTGTGCTTGTGCATGCTTTATTTTTCCTGTCTTTTAGAACTTTATTCTTTTGCCTGGAGATGGAAGATGAGAAGTAGAAGCAGAAAAGTTGTGTCTCATTGTGTTCTCCTTTCTTTTCCAAGGCATTCTTTTATTTATTCCCATGTGTTGTTAGAAATTGTTTGAACATACTTACATGAGCTTCGGACATCACCAAACCTAGAGCAAATCAGTTATTAGTACCCAGAGAACTTGTTCCCTTTTTACCCAGTGAAGAAAAACAGCTTAGTACCTTCTCAGCAGAATGTGGAAGGGCTAGTTTAAAGTGGTGTCTTGACCTGCTCTTTATTTGGTATCCAAGACTAAATATGTGAAGTCAGTGTTTGTGATGTTTTAGCGCTGTATACAAAAGATTTTCATTACTTCTTTAGAAAATATCACTGGCAGTTTAGTGAAATAAAAGCACTTTCCCCAAGGAAGGCTACAGCATTTATAATTTTGTTATTCAGACTCAGTCCAAGCTTGGAGTCTGCTATCTAAGGCTAATTCATATTCCTAACAGAACTGGATATAAATAAAGCAAGTTTAAGTTCATGTAGTAGGAATGGCTCTTTTTCACATTTAAAGAGTTCTAATTTGGCTTTTTAAATATTATTTAATCACATCTTTTTTAATATTATTAAATGTATAATCATTGTCTGCTTATGCTGTGGTGACACCGCAAATAAGCAGTTGACCAAAATGGGTTATAAGGGATGGTGAGTGCTCCATGGGCTCATGACTTGAAGACTCTGTTCCCTTCTGGGAGAAGGAATGGAGAACATGGGAAACGAGAAAGGATGTTCATATTCAATGAAAGTAATGGAACGAAACAGTAAAGTCTTCAGAAAAAATTCCTTTCTGATTATAATTTTCAAGGAAGGATGACGACAAGGTGTTTTTCTGCTGTTTTATAGAACAAGTCATGTTTGTATCTGGATACTGTAGTTGCCTTAGCTTTGAAGCAAGACCATGGCTGCAGTCCACGTGGCATTGTGCAAAGCAGAGGTAGAAACAGGGATTCTGGCAGAGTATTTTGCTTGGGCAGATTTGGAGCATCTTGTATTGGATTGTCCTAAGGAATTTAGACCTGCGTGAGAATTTTGTGTGTGTGTGGTGGTTTTCGTTTTTTCCTTTTTTTGGGAAGTTCCCTAAAAATCCCAAGATTTTTGTCCAGTTAGGGTATCATTTTCAATATAAATTATGTCCTGTAAGGAGTACCACAGCAGCTGAATTCCCTCATGACAATATACACAGCTTTTCTAATCCCAAGTAAAATTTAGTGTTATGTCAGCCCTTGTAATTTGAAAATAATCCTTTCTCTCTCAAATTTTTCTTCACAATTGTTTAACCCCATCTTGCCTGTTAGTCTTTATTCTATGGAAATTCATTTCCATTTATAAAAACCAGTTGCCCAGTCTGCAGTTTCTATTTAAAACAGCTGTAAAAGATTAGATCTTTTTGATACAAGTTGCTGCCTGGCTTTTATCCTGAGTTGACTTTGTACTGTAATATACCCAGTGTCAGGTCTCAGCTTTCATCTGCACCAGATATTAAGATAATTTTATTTTGGATGGAGAAAAAAAGAATAATTCAAAACAGAAAGAAAATAATTAGAAAAATAGTAGGAACAGTAACTGATTTACTGCTAAGCATTTGATGGCAAACTTCATAGATTACAGGATTGTATATCTATCTTCTCATCCTTTAAAAAAAAGTACTTTTTTTTTTTTTTAAAGCTTCCTAATGTTTACCCTAACAACACACCATCGCATGGGAACATTAGTCTGTGCCTTATGACGCTTCCACTGTTACAGGAAATGCTTTGCACACCAAGCATAACAGATGGAGTCTTGGTGGCAGCTTGCCTGCTCCAGCCACCACGTAGTGTAGAAAATTCACCAGGAGAAGGTGCCGTTATGTAGAGGGATTTTTTTTAAAAAAATCATGTTTTTTTTTTTCCTTCCCTCCTGCCACAGAGATTTCCATTGGTTTTCAAATGTTGGTCATAAGCTTCTGTGCAGCAAAACCGGCTCCTGGTGGTGTTGGGTTGATTGAAGTGTCCCCAGCCTGGAATGTGTATAACAAGTTAACACTGCTGCTAATTAACAGTCTCATCTGTCCTGTGATGGCACATGCAAATGGTGCAGTAAGATGGATCTGTTGTGATGGATTATGCAATAATGTCTGAATTAAGTTGCTAATTCCAAAGGAATTTCATGGCTTGCTAACCTGATTCACCGTAATAGATACTCTGTTCTGTAATATGGATGTGTATCTTTTTTTAAGTGACTGCAGTGTTATAAAGAACAAATGTTTTTGCTTTACATGGTTCTTAATTCAAATCTTTGTGTGAAAGGAAGATGCTGAATTAGTTGCTCAGATTCCTCAGTTTAGATGGGTGTGTGTAAGGGGAGGGGGAATCTGGGAGGTTTTCCAGAAAGAAATTGCCAAATAGTTGCTGTCTGGACACGGTTTAATGTCAGCAAAATACCAGGCTTGCCCTGGATGTGTTTCCCTTCCTTATTCTCTGTCTTGTTTGTGTTTTCCCTAATGTGCAGGTCTTTCCTCAAAGCTTTGGATGAGACTTAACGCATTTATACACCATCTCACATTCAAAGCATTTAAAACAACCTAAACCAGCAGTTCTGAGACTTAACAAAATCATGGGGGTTTCTTCCTTCTCCTTTCTTCCATCTTGTGATAGCTTGGGTGTCTCCTACAGCCTTCCCACCTCACTTGTGCCCTCCAGCCCTCCCCAGCAGTCTCTAGTTCTCCCCAGCAGCCTCTGCCCTTAAGGCATAGCAAGTCAAATGGTCAGTTTATCTCTAAAAGGTATCTGTACCATGATCTTCACCAGTACCTCATCCTGGTCCACTCTACCCAGTGCCCTTCCAATCCACATCCACCAGACTCTAGCAGACTCTCCTTCCTTGTTAGGCTTCTGATTTCCTTACTGCGGGTTCTAGTACTCTTTGGTGCCTTCACATCTGGCCTGTCAGAATCACCTTTCTCTCTCAACCTTCCAGCTCTGTTTTGCCTGATTATTGCTAATGATCCCAGATTTTTCCCAAGGAGAGAAGGCAGTAGGCCTGTTTAGTCCTGCTTTAGGCAGTCCCATCCTAGATTACTCCTTTTGAGCCATCAAACTCCTTGCAGCAGCTTTGCCTGCTTGACATGGTTATTTAGACTAGTTTGATGAAGCTGATGCCCTTTGCATTTAGGGTGAAACATTTCTGGGTCATGTTTGGCCCATATTAGGAGGTCTGGGTGTTCCAGCTCAAGCACATCACATGTTCAAGGCTTTGCTGAACATTTTAGGTGGGTCTTTTAGGAACATCAGGAGGAGAAGCCCACTTTGCTTGCTGTTTGCTTGGTGTGGCTGTTTGTACAGTGTCTTCTAGATGCTTATTCTACGTTGTCCTGGACGACACTGGGGAGGAGAAGGGAGCAGATAGTCAGTGCCACGTATCTGTGTTGTATTCTTGTCTGAGCCACAGCCCCTGGCTGATTCTCTTGTGAGCATCCCTGAGACTCAGACAACCTTCACTTGCTACCAGAGATGAAAGCACTGTCAGGATGAAGGAAGAGAGAAAAATTGGGGTACTTTTCATTATGCCTCTTCACACTCTCTTCTCCCCTAGTCTGAAAGAACTGGTG
Source organism: Phoeniculus purpureus (assembly GCA_028565055.1). Lineage (NCBI taxonomy): Eukaryota > Metazoa > Chordata > Aves > Bucerotiformes > Phoeniculidae > Phoeniculus > Phoeniculus purpureus. The sequence continues at coordinate 8,121,677 of JAOXOE010000787.1, forward strand.
TGTGGAAGCGTAGTGCTGCCATCATATTAGAAAATTTTCAGAAACAGGAAAATGGAGAAACAAATGAGGTAGTTTGCCCAGGTTGTAAAAAGAGTCTCTGTGACAGCATGGATTAGAAGTAGGGAGTTCCTGGCTGCCAAGCCCGAGTTCGTACTTCTTGATGTCGCATTTTTGTCTCTGGAGGGAGTACATCTGGCTCATGGTCAGTAAGAGGTGAGAGGTGTGTTTCTGCAGGAATTTTTTTTTCCCTGCTTCATTATGGTATTCTCTCCCAAGCTGAACTCTTCAGGGAACATCTCCATAATGCTAAGAGGATAAAAAGGCACTTGATACCAAACCATCCCGAGTAGGATATTGGCTTAGAAGAAAATTCCACCTTGGCAAAGATGTTTTTGTTTAGACAAAGTAACTATTATCCTCGTGTTTTAAAATTTTATTAAAATATTTTAGAGGTTTCCAGCATGGCATGTTCTTCACTTCTGTTTAGAAGTGGAAGCGCTAAGAGTAGACGTTTCAGTTAGAATTTCCAAATGCTGAATTCTTAGCCAGAGGTGAAATTTTACAGATGGTTCCAAGAAGTTTAACCATGGTGAAGCAGAGAGGGACATTGAACAAAATAGGGTGGTTGTGGGGGGGTTTTGTTTTTGCTTTGTTTTAAAACTTACTGAAACATTCTTTTTTTAAATAACAAATAAAATTCCTAGCTCAGGCTTTTATGTCAGAAACTTATTGCCAGATGATGTAAAACAAATGTAAGTTATGCACCAAATGAGCAGGAAATGTCAATCCTACCATCACTCTTTAAATGCGACTATGTATTTCCAGCCTGAAAGTATAGATACTGAAGTATAGATGAAACATTTTGCCATGGAGCAAACCTGCTATTACTGGACTATTTCATTTTTGCCCCCATAGAAAAAAAACCCAACCCCACAACAGTTTTATTTGGAAACTGCAGCCTGTCTTGCTTCCTTCCTTTAGTTGTGTGAATCAGCCACATTTTCTGATGCAGAAATCAGAGTAGGTTATACTGGAGCTACAGAAGTCCTCACCTGGTTGCTGTGGATGGTTTACTGTCTGCATCTCAGCCAGGAGATCCTCACCATGAAACGTCATCAGCATTCTTGGAAACTGTATATTCAGCTGTTCTACGATAAGTCAACTGTTCTGTTATGAAATTGTGTTTAACCATATACCTTTGACTTTTTTAAAGCAACAAGGAAAACTGGAAAATTCAAGACAGGTCCTGATAAGTCTCTTATTTTTAAGTGCACCTAACTTGTTCTCATGAGAGTTTAAGTACATGAAACATTGTAGACTGCAACTGTGCACGTGAATACCCATCTTCATCTCTTGTTCCTTTATGCAAAACTGGCATTGTCAAGGTTGTGAGGCCAAAAATCTGACCTATAGTATGCAAACAGTTTAGTTTAAAAAACAGAGGGTTTTTTTTCTGTGAGGTTTGTCTTTTAGTTGAGTTTTTGATTTCTGTTAGTGGGGTTTTTTTTAAAGTGTGCACTGGTTATTTGAAACCATGCTCTCGAGTATGTACCTACAGCTAGGCTTTTCTTTCTTAATGAGTCAGTTGCTGTCTACAGGTGTGAAAAATGTCAAAGTTCTGGTATTTGGCAAAGGAAAAATGGGAGAAGTGTTAACTGAGAACTTACCTGATCACAGCTGCTATTTTAAGCCATGACAGTTCATTTGTTTGGTTTGCCAACCTTGACAGTATCATTTCTATATTTATGAAGATACTTAGACGTTTTAAAGCTGATAAAGCCTCAGTCAGTGGGGGGAGAAGTATTTAGACACTGGTTGAGTTTGTTTGATCAGTTTTTCTTCAAAAACAAATGAAAAAGCACTTGCAACTAGACTGCAGAGGGACTGAATTTTTGATCTGGGAAGCAAAAACTAGAAGCAGTTCTTGGGGACTAAGCTATCATTCAAATTAATTTTCCTCAACTTGAAATAACTATAATAATTCATATTGGCAGGGAGCTGATTTAAAGGAGGCAAGGAGAGGAGGGGAATGTGGCACAGCTCAGCTAAAGTACTGTGTAAAATTTCTCTAATGGGTTATATTTGAAATCTCTTACGTTATAAACATGACTTTTCTGAAGCTTCGTTAACAATAAAGTAACTTCACGAAGATGTGTTAACAGCTTAAGCATAACTAAGTTTGCCCTATATTTTTCATTGCGTGCTCAGAAATGCTGTAAGTGGGGATGACTTGACCTGATAGTTGCTGTCCCAGCATTTGAACAGCTCTGCCTGCTCGTGCTGCTCACGAACACCCGCTGACCCAAGCATTGCCATTCTCTTTGGCCAGGCTGAGTGCAGGCATGAATCTGAGCATGTTTGTGGCTGCTTGGAGATGCATTCACGATGCCAGCCCACGGCCTGGTCATATTGCTCTTTCAAACAGATTTTGGGAGACTGTGGAATCACATGGATGCCTTCTTCCAGAATCAGGATTTTAGAGTAGCTTGTATTCAAGTGAACTCCTTCATGAGCCATGCTTCCATTAAAGTATGATATGTGTGTCTTGTCCAAAGCTGGCTTACTCTCTTGCTGGTACAACGTGTGTTAAATTTTTAATGTAACAGTTGATAATCTCTTTTCCCCTCAAGGTAATTTCTGGAGCATCTTCAAAGTACTCAGTGAGTGCTATTCACAGGGCTGTTTTTCTTCATTTTTCAGATATATTGGGAAGTCAGACTCCATAACAATCAGTGTGTGGAACCACAAGAAAATTCATAAAAAGCAGGGAGCTGGTTTTCTGGGTTGTGTGAGACTTCTTTCAAATGCAATCAACCGCCTTAAAGACACTGGTTGTAAGTAATCTAATGACAAGAGCTGCTTCTCTTTCATACCCAACTTTCATGCACAAACTTCTGAAGAGTGACAGTTAACTGGGTTTTTTGGGGGTTTTACAAAACTTGTATATTCCCAATTGGTTTGGTAGTTTGTAACAGTGTATTGTGGCTAAGGACAGCAGAAGTAGGTCAGAGTGTGAAACTTACCTCTGGCTTTTCAATTCCTTTACCCTTTTACCATAGATGGTGGCAACTGCAGTGCCACAGTCTGGTTGTGAATTGTCAACACTTAACTTACTCTGCTGCAATTCCAAAGGAAAAGGGATTTTAATGACCTGCAAACCACCTTTTCATTACCTTCAAAAAGCAAGTCTGAAAGAGTAAAGAAAAGGATACATTACCTTGAAGGTAAATTTGTAGGTTAAAAATTAATGGGCCTTCAGAACTAATTAGTAAATTTTGTTGTAAGATATTAGGCACTTATAACACTTCAAGCACTTTGTATTTACTTTTTCAAGAGGTAATTAACATCTAAGATGCTGTTTTCTTATTAATGGGTGCATTTTACTGCTGAACAAAATTTGATGCACTGTTTGCACTTGGCTATGTAGATAACTTAAAGAAAAGTGATGAGCTGGTAAAGGAGTGTTGTGATTTAACCTTCAATGACTGGTTGGTTTGTGATAAAGGTGCAACCAGGGTCCTCATTTTCAAGTATTTGTCCCTAGATAGGGTTTCAGTGCACTGTGCTTTGCTCAGTTTCATGAAGTCCTACTTGTTAGTGTGGGGCATGGGGAAACAGACACATAGCAGCTTAGTCCTGTGCTATACAAAGTGTTGAACTGGAAGCGTATTGTGGTGGCTAGTTTTTACATAGAAAGCGTTCAAAATACTCCTTATGATCACTTCAGACATCCAGTGTAGGCTCATGTCATTCCATGCTCCTCAAATGAGCTTTGTGAAGTAGGAAAAATGTTAAGTGCTTGTATTTTGTGATGTAAACTGATGACAAATGAAGTCTTGACTGAGCAGTTTTATTTTTGCTTCCTTTCCCCATCTCAGAGTTGTAACTATCTTACACTAGGCTGAATTTTGTTGTGGTGATAGTTCCGTGAGTCTTTCAAAGGCAGCAGAATACGTGCAACATACTCTTTGTGTCCTTGTTTCTGTTTCATAGATCAGAGATTGGATCTGTGCAAGCTTGGGCCAAATGACAACGATACTGTTAGAGGACAGATAGTAGGTAAGTAAGGGTTTTTATTGTTTACTTCTCTTGTAGCTACAGAAATACCCTTCCTAGATGTCAGTTTTCTGTGTTTGTTTATTCAAATTCAGTGTCTAGTGCTGGATCCATTTGGACCTCAACCTAGAAGTGTATATGTAGGGAATTGAAAACCCCAAACCCAAGACACTCAAACGACCCCAAAAAATCTCAAAACAACACCCCCCCCCATTTTATTATTATTGTTTACACAGACAAGACTGTAGATAATTGCTTTAATTTCTTTTTATTTCAATAATTTATTGAATAAATTTATTTCAATTCCTTTCAATTTCACTTTAAAGAATGTTGGCAGTTTGAGCCTGAGCTCCCTGTGAAACACTGATTACAAGTGTCTCTGCCAATGAGAGTTCTAGCAGAGCTGTGATTCCTGTAGGTTTTGCAGAAAGGTAAAACTTCTTGCTGTAATAGGAGTGAATTGCTGTCTGGGATGACTTGATCAGTTAATTTTGTGTTTTCACAGGTTATTACCAAGTCTGTCACAGGTATCAGTAACTGTGCTTTGTCCCTCCCTAATTAATAAATCTGAAGGAGAGAAGCCAGCACATTGATAAACAAGTATCCACAAACAACTTCATAAACAGTCTGTGGTGTGTGGTTGGTTGTTTTAGAAAGTAGTGCTTCTGAAGAAGTGAAATAAAAAAAAAAGGATGAAATATTTTATTTTTATAGCAGGACATTTGGATAGAGGGGAAAGAAAAGTGAATTTGCATGCTTGGTTTTATAGTCAGTTCCTAGTTCAAATAATATCCAAGCAGCATTCTTGTTTTGTCAGCCAGAGAAAACTATGGAAGTATTAGTCAGCAAATAAGGGCTTCAGTGCAGTTGTTTGCTTTCCTCAAAGGGCTTCACTGAATAAAACCTATGGCTTTAACTCTTCATGTTGCTGTAACCATCTGTCTAGCATCTGATCTGCAAGTGTTTGCACAGTATTAAGACAAGTGAGGTGAGGTGGCATAGGAGAGCCAAACTGATGGTAGAAATGCGGAATCTTAAGTACGTTGCTGACACTTCAGGCCATTCTTAAGTATTAAATTTTTCATGTGAGCTTGCACAAACGAGTCAGGGATAAAGCAGGCATTTTTCTAGGCTGTGTTATGTTGTCAGTTTGATTTGGTTTTGGGGGTTGTTCCACTGTTCTGGTCCCTTGATCATCTGTGCTGTACACATGTCAGTTTGGGGTTTTTTATGGGATTCCTTTTAAGAGGAAACTGAACTCAACTCATGGGAGAGCTTGTTCAGGGTCTCTTCATTGATGTCCCTTCTAGCCTGTAACATTCTATGTTTAATCTCATTAAAAATGGAAACCTGTTTCCAGCAGCAGAGACCCACTGTACCCACAGCCATCCTTCACACATGGCAGTGGCAGGGACAGCACCCTCACATTCTGCTGTGCTCTCATGCTGCCCTCCAGAGTATGTGACATGCATCCTTGTCATCATGATGTGAGAATGCCAACATTCCTTAAACAGCAAAAAAAGCCAATGCCCCACTCCAAAGCAGAAAGGTCTCAAAGCTTTTGGGATGCCACATGGGAAGCCTGGGGCAAATACAGTGTAGTGTGAGCATGGCACTTAAGAAATAACTAGTTATCAGAGAGTCAGCAGTGTGGGCATAAGCTAGATTTACCATTTGGCTTACCTGATATGATGATAAGTGGTATGGCTAAAGCAGCATTTACTGCTTTTGGTGTTCTTCTGGGGCTGACCCTAATGAGCAGGAGCTGCTGGATCGTGCACTGAACCTAGAAAAAACATAGTTTATCAACTTACAGCAGAGACCGAGGCCAAATCTGTGCCTTCTGTTTTCTGCTGTTATTATCAGAAAGGTCAGGTGTTCTCAGTCATGGCTGTGTTTTACATTTAATGCTTCCTTGGTAAGACGCCAGAGACTCCTGGGTTTTTTTTAGTTAAATTGTCATTATTAATCTTCTTATATTTTAATCTTCCTTCACTGATGCAATTTTCTTGAAGGGATGAATGAGCCTGAGTAAAACTAGACAATTCCACTGCAGTAGTTGCACTGTAGAGGAATCTTGATTAAAAGTAAGAAGACAATAAGTTATAAAAGTACTCTCAGCCCTAATGATAAACTGACTGAAATGAAGAGGCAATGCAAGATTGGGGAACACTATTAAAGTCTAATTGATACCTTCAGTGGATGATAGCCTTATACAGCAAGAGCATAGCAGACATGCCTTTATAGTTTGGGACAGGGAGAAAGGGGATCTTTGTGCCTGGGGTTATCTTCAAAGGGGGAAGAAAGTGGGACACTTGTGAGTCATGGATGCAAAGGGTGCCTGAACTGTGTCCTAATATTGCAGCTCTCTTCTGTGCCTGCCACCATTTAATTTCTGAGGTGGCAGTGCTGGACAAATGAGTCCTTTACTCATTACAAAATGAAGCTGTGCACAAATTTGGGTCCTCACATAGGCAAAGAGGAGGTAATTGCCTTTGTTTAGTTCCATTTTTGTCTGTGTGTATTGCTTGCTCAACCCTGCCTTCAAGCAACACTGTGAACTTGCATAGGGTTGTTGCAGACGAAAGGCGTCAGAGTTTGTTTACACTGAAACTAGATTTAAGATGTATTTTGCTCTAAGAAGTTGCTTGGTAATGTTGGTTCATGGAAGAGCAGGAGTTAATTAGAGAGAAAGCAAGGTGATACTGCTGGGATCCCTGAGTTGGTCTGTTAAAGGCCCCAAATCCTAAGGTTCAAACTATATTCTTGAAAATTTGGACTCTCTGGTAAAACACTTTGCGATCTTCACAAAAGTCTGGTTGTGTCTAAGTTAAAGTCCGTCATTTATTTCATTGGATATGTAAGTAGAGCTTGAAGACAGTTGTCCAGAGGTGTGGTAGTGCCCCCTCAAGAGATGTGTGCCACGGCACGTATTTGGCTTTTGAAGCAATCGTTTTATTGTTGAAGACAAAACAAAGCATCAAACAAAAACTCCAACCCCTGAGGAACACAAGTGTCATAAATTATCAGATTGGACACTTGCAAATATTATTGCTGTCTAAAAAAAATAAATATCTTTTTTTTTGCTTTTTCAATATAATTGTAGTACAAAAGCTTCGGGCATAAATATCCATAACAATAAATTATGTAAAAAATGGAAAAAGAAATAAAAATCCCAAAGCTATATGGATTCACTGAGGGCTGTAAGGCAGTTTCAGAGTGCTGAGCACTGCTCTTTGTGAGAGTTGCGTTTGACTTCTTACCACTGGTGTTTGAAGGTAGCCAATAAACCAGATGCATAGTGCTTGTAGCAGTTAAATTTTGCCTGATTGTGTGTGTGTGTGTGCGCGTGCATGTGTACATGTGCTGAATCTCGTATGCACACAAAATACATAAGGAGGAGTCAAAAACATACGTGAATTTCTTGTTTTCTGTCTTCTGTTGGCAGTTCTGTTGGTGCAGGTGCAACACTAGCACTGTTGCCACTTGCTGTCCCAGCTGTGCGTGACTTTGGCCATCGACTGCCACCAGATGAGTGTCATGGTCCATCCAATAGAGAAAAGTTAATGACAGCTTCACAGTTCACTCCTTTTTCTGCCCTAACATGCATCTAGGTTCTTTCAGTTAGCCTACAGAATTACTTGTATGAAAACACACATCGCTTCTGACGAACTCCCTTTAATTTGTGGGAGAAGTATTGAGAATGTGGCTCAGCTTAGTCCTCCAAGTTGCACCATTTCTCTTTCAAACAACTTTAATTTGCCTTCAGCTGTCATATCTTTAATAATCCTTTTATTATCTTAATAGTAAGTCTTCAGTCCAGAGACCGAATAGGCACAGGAGGACAAGTTGTGGATTGCAGTCGGTTATTTGATAATGATTTACCAGATGGGTAAGCTGACATCACCTTGATGTAAATATAAACACAGCTCACACAACAGACTTTTGCAGTAACAAGAAGTCAGTGTTCAGCTAGGTTAATTTGTATTTATTCTGGGACTTGAATTTTGGACTGAGGGGCAGGAGCTAAAACAGTTAGGATACACAGAATAGTTAGTAGTTTGGCCTTTGTCTTGTCTCCCTTTTGGAAAAGGGGAAGTAGTATATATGGGTAAATGAACTAAAAGATATACTTGTCTAAGAAAATGTAACATTTTTCAAATTATGAACTGATAAACTCACACTAAATCACAGCCAGAAAACTGATTTAGTTCATATAGTAGTTCTGTAGTAACGTAGCAGAGACGTGGGTGCAGCCACTTTGTACAGCGCTGCTATAAAAATGGATCACTTTCTTCCCTGTAAATGATAGTGAAGAAAACATAAAGGGAAAAGGTAAATGGAGCCTGAATTCTTGCTGTATTTACCTGCCAAAGGCAGAGCTTTGGATATTGATTTGTCCCTGTGAGAGTTAATGACATCACTAATACCTAAAACAGTTTTGTGAATACAGAAAAATGCTCTGATTCAGGTTCTGGTGCTGTCATCGACTTTCTCAGAGCAAACACAGACCTTCTGAATGTGATTCTTGGCAGGTAAAGACAGGAGAAACAGATTTTTCAGATAGACAATAATTCATATTTCAAAATCTGTCAAGTTCTAAACAGACTCCTTTGTTATTTTGGAGTCTGGACAAGTCAAAAACATTTTGAAAATGCTATTACATTTTTACTTCGAAATGTTCCTTGTATAAATTTTGCTTTTTGAGTGTAACTGCAAACTTAGCTGTACAGCCTCGTGTATTTTGGAGTGCAAATGCAATAATAATTAAAAAGCCACATTACTTGAAGGTGACTTTTTAATGAAAGCAAGTAGTGTGTGAAGTTCCTCTGAAAGCACTTCCTAGAATTAGTGCTCAAAAGAAGTTAAATGCTTTACTGAGCATGATGTTTTCAAGAAGTTTCTTTTATATGGCTTTTGGGGTGTAATTGAAGTTTGAATAGTTAGTGAATGTGAAGGTGTGATACCGTTAATGATATGCCTGTTCCCAGTGGTGAGATATGTAAAACCAATTCTGAGTTGAACTTCCAGTAGTTTCCTGTTACCTTGTTCAGCTAACATGATTCATAATAGTGTAAGTCTTCCTGAGCTGGCATTTGTATTGGAAACATTTTGTGCCCTGGTTTCCTGGAAATACCACTCATTGCCTTATCTTTCAACGTCTGAATTGTAGGTGGGAGGAGCGCAGGACTGCTTCTGGAAGGATCCAGTATTTAAATCATATTACACGAACAACTCAGTGGGAACGACCAACACGGTGAGAAGTTACTTAGGTGACTATGCATATGATGAAGTTTGCTTGCTGACCAGTAGTGCTGAGCACAAGTAGTTCTAAGTGACTCTAACAGGGGTGTTTGGCATTCCTCTGAGCCACTCTACAAATGCTGTAGGCTTTTCTTCTCAAACATTGTACAGTAGGATGTTAATGTCTGAAGACTCATTCTGACTGGATTTTTTCCTTCCCTGTTATTAGCGTATTTGCTGTCTTAGAGAGCTGCTATGGTAGAACTCTATGAATACAGACATTACAGTTTCAAGCATTGTAAGGGTTGAAGAAATGTGATAGTGAGTAGCTGACAGACATCGTCTACTGACAGACATTGTCTATGTACATCCTATAGGCAGAACTTCTAAAGTCGCTTGTTACAGAGCGTGTTTGAAAGTCCTTACAATCCCCTTTCCTCATAACTGTAGATGTATTTTGGGAACCTGATCCTCAAATCAGTTTGCTGTTCCCTGAATTGAAGAAAGTTTCATTACATATTTTTTAGACTCCTCTGCAGACTGTCCTCAGTCAATATTGTTCCAGTCTCTATACGAGTACGTTTGACTTTAAATATTCGGTACTGTTAATGCTGCCACCTCTGATGCATATTTGCAGGTTTCAAGTGAGTGAAGGTACTGAACAGCTTTTCACTTTACCTGTCTCTGTGTTTTCCTGGTTTGTTAAAAATCCTGTTCTAACCTGTAGACACATTTACAGTAGAAAAACAAACACAATATATATAATTCATGTCAGGGATTTCCTGTGTTCTTATCAATCCCCTTTTAACCCATTTAAAATCCTTTTGAAAGCGGCATTGAGATATGAAAACACGTGGTTCAGTGTTTCCTCTTGCAGTCAAGTTCTCAAGGGCAACTGTATTTTATCTTGCTTAATCCTTGTTTTGCCATCCTCCTCTAATAACTTTCCTTAAAAATTAGAAGGAATAACAGGGTTAGATCACTTCCTCAGCCATACGAAGGTAAGGTGAGAAAGTTTGGGTTGTACGCTGCTCATTTAAAACAAAATATTTATTCTCAACACTCTGTAAGGTGGGATCTACTCCTGTGAGTATTTGATACGGTCTCAATCCTGCAGCAGCTTATGCTGTCAGGTCAGACCCTACAATGGATGAGGATGTTTGCTAATTACTGGGGATTGAACCAGTTGAGGTACATTATCTAAGTATCCTGCTGCGTGATGAGTCAGCTGCTCAGTTCTGCTCTCCATGAAGGCATTGGAAGAGCCCTCAGGTGAAGCTTCCGTATAAAGTGTGTGGTGTAGTCCCATGTTCAGTCTGCAATACAGTTTTCACATTTTCCCCCACAGGCCAGCATCTGAGTACTCCAGCCCAGGCAGACCGCTGAGCTGTTTTGTGGACGAGAACACTCCAATTACAGGAACAAACGGTGCGACTTGTGGGCAGTCATCAGATCCCCGGCTGGCGGAGAGGAGGGTCAGGTCACAGAGGCACAGAAATTACATGAGCAGGACGCATTTGCACACTCCTCCTGATTTACCTGAAGGATATGGTACGCAAATCCAGTTCTTTTAAATTGTAGGTCTCCAGAGAAATGGGGAAGATGGGTTGGATTTTCTCTTTGTAAGATCCTTTTGATACCTTATTTGTGGAAATCAGTTTCTTATGTTTTGTATTGCATAGGTTTTTTTTTTTTTGCTCTTAGAGTTAATAATTTCTCTTCATTCTCTTCATTTCACAGAGCAAAGGACAACTCAGCAAGGTCAGGTCTATTTTCTGCATACTCAGACTGGTGTGAGCACGTGGCACGATCCAAGAGTACCTAGGTAAGAAACAGTGGAGTTGCAGAGTGCTCCTTTTTCTCAGTTTTCTCTGTGAATACGTTTCAGACTTTTGCCTGGTAATACATCATTTGAACAGGTCATTGATCAAAATTAGTCTTTCTTCATGAGTTCAAGTTGTTACATTAAGGCAATGATAGAAGATCAAGACGTAAATTACAATGCAAACAGGTATAGTTTGCTGATTCTAGATCTTGTATATGAATTAGATTCAATGCCAGGTTTAAATACACTTCAAAATAATGAAACAAAAGTAGGATTTGAGCACTTCCAGAAATCCAGATTTAGTGAGATACCTAGTGAGATACCAGTTCTTACTTAGTGGAAACTGAGTTGATTTTGGTTTTTCAGTCAGATTTTTGAAGTTAAAATTTGCAGTGTATATTTAGGAAGAACAATGTGACAAACAGGCTACAGACAAATGTGGTCATTTCTGATGGAGGAGCAGACAAAGGAGAGGACAAGATGTGGAAAATCTAGTGGATGCCCTTTGTCTGTTTAGAGACACTATTTGTAGTGAACTACAGTCTCATAATCGGATTAGCTTCCATTTATTTACTTGTTTGTGAGAATTACTGTCCCACTGTCAGGCTACCAAATGTAGTTTACTTGAGGAATGGGAAACTTGGTACATTTTGAAAAAACTAATTGGAGACACTGGGTTATAAAAAGCCTGGAAGCTGAAATGGAAGGCTGTGCTTGAAATGCTGGGGTATCAGGGGGTTTAAAAAAGAGGAAGGGGAAAAAAGAGGATTTTTTTAACATCTAAAAATGTTCACGCTTTTATACAGCAGGTTTCCTGTTACAGAGCAGAAAGGAGTATTTATGTGCCTTATAATGCTCTAATACAGATATTCCTAGAGCAGTTGTACAGGCTTTCAAGCGTCTCATTAGCAGCATATAAATGGGAAAGAATCTGGGTGAGAGAGGCAAAGGAGTGGAGAGGCTGACCTGCGATTAAAATACTTACACTGCTATTTCTGTTCCAGCTATCTCAGTGCTTGGGATAAAACAGATGAGAAGCATCCTTTGAGCTTAGTGTCCTTATTTACATGATACCCGTGTGCACTGATTGTACTTGATTGAACACTATTGTACTCGTGATTGTTTCTGGTGTGTTTGGTAGAAGGGTAATGGAAATTATTGTTCTCTAAAGAAAACAAGAAAACCTGTTGACAGTTATTGCCTCCTAAAGTCTGTGGATGGTGTTGTAAACTATTGTGTGCAGTTGAAAATTGGCAGCCAGTGTTGGCATTTGTGACAACTATAGCAACCCTGTCCATTGCTGATCCTCATATGGATGTCTCAGGAAGCATTAAGTGCCTCATGGCCGTAACTTCATTGCATTCTCAAATGATTCTTACGGTTTTATTACTCCTGTTGTTTCACAATAAGCTTTGCATTGATGCTCTACCTGTAGAGTGTGATACAGCTGGCAGTTATGCTTAAATGTGGTACAGCTGGCAGTTGTGCATGAAGTCCCATGACTTCTGTGTTAACACAAAGCTAGGAACTAGACTTCACTACAAAACTTGCATTAAGGTCTAATCCGTAGTTTGCGGTGTAATAGTTGTGTATGGAGTAGTAAGTTAGCACGGCAGCAGTGGCACAAGTGCCTCAGAGCAAAGGAGGTGTTTGCGGGACGATAGAGTTTGTCATTTCTAAAGGATATTGTATTTTTATGCTACAGCCATTGAGCTGATAAAAATAAGGCCTGCAGTTCAGGAGCAGTGTGTGTGTTGTAGGTAAGGTCTGCAGAAATGCAGTGTCTTGTCTTTCCATTAGTGGTGTCTCAGCCTCTTGGAGTGCCTGAAGACAACAATTTTTTAGCCATGCTATCCCTGGGCTCTTTCCTCAACTCTTCCTCAACTCCCGTGGTACTGGGAGAGCTGTAGACCAAACACCTTTATAAAGAGCTGCATTTCCCTAACCCAACCCTGATAATACTATGATGATATGATGATGATTTCCCAGTGGGAGTTATCTGAGGTGTGAATTACATACATAAAAAATCAGTAATTGTTAAGTGAGTATTTTTGACCAGTATTGGTTTTGCTGAACCTGTGGAATGAACCTGCATCCTCCTAATTTTAGCAGAATTTTCTGGGGACCCATTGAGCACTCTCTGTGCCACTCAGTGCAGAACTGAGTCATTGTTCATACAACATTTTGTTAGAAATATTTTGTTAGAGAGCTGTTTGCTTTCCACTAGCACTTGGGGTTTTAGGACACAAGGGCCTGTGCCATACACACACATCCATCCCATGCGTAATTCCTCATGGAAAGTATAACTCTTGAGAAATACCGGTTTGTTTTGAAGGCGTTTTTAAAGTGTGATTCAGAGTTCCTTACATGACTAATGTTGTTTTAAAAATGTTTTCTGTCAGAATTGGTGTAGAACTGCAGCTCCACTTTGGCAAATACGGCAGTGGTCTTTATTTTTGTTTTTAGCTGGTATTAATTTAACATCTGAAGTTATTTTGTAAAATGAAGGTTATCTGATAAGAGTATTTTTCCCCACAGCATGCGTTCAGGAGTGTGTGTTTTTGCATTGGTGGGCTTGCACTTTGGGAGTAGAGATTCCAGTTGACCATATCGGGTTTCTGAAACAATACATTTTCTCAGACTTCATGGAATTGTTCTGTTACATTTACGCTTGTTTGGCTCAGAGGCCAAATGCTGAGGCATTTTTCATTTTATATTTGTTTTCACAGGGATCTTAGCAACATCAATTGTGAAGAGCTTGGTCCACTGCCTCCTGGATGGGAGATCCGAAATACAGCAACAGGCAGGGTTTATTTTGTTGACCATAACAACAGGACAACGCAGTTTACAGATCCACGGCTATCCGCTAACTTGCATTTAGTCTTAAAGTAAGTCGAGAGTCCAGCACACTTTGAGTGTCACAGAGAAAAGGGACCCTTGAAAGGTGCTAGGTGTTATTCTGCCATTCAGTGGTAGTTAAAATAATGCACTGTCAACTTACTGTGGTACAGGGCAAAGACACAGAATCACAGAACATTAGGGATTGGAAGGGACCTCAAAAGATCATCCAGTCCAATCCCTCCCGCCACAGCAGGATCACCTAGATCGAGTCGCACAGGAACATGTCCAGGCAGGTTTTAAACGTCTCCACAACCTCCCCCAGGGCAGCCCATTCCAGTCTTCTATCACTGTCACCATGAAGACACATTTGATTGTTCTTGGGGGAAAGAAATTCTCTTGGCAGCATTTAGGCAGGAATGTGACTGTTCTGATGTGATGGTTGTGGGCTGCAGAGCAGGGAAGCAGGTGCTATCAGTGGAAAGAGAGGTACTTTCCTTCTTTTTCCTTATGCTTGGTGCTGGTTGTTTTCAAACATGAGTTCGCATTTATTAGCCAGTGGTGTGAAATACTGATGAGTTAGGCAAATGCCCAGTTGTTCTGGAATAAAAGAGAATTGTTTAGGTTTCTACATCAGTAAGACTAAATGAGATTTTCTCCATATAAGAACCCAATAATTTACTAAGATTTTTTTTACAAAAAGAATGTAATAGGAACTGTATTTTTTTTCTGCCTTAGTGTTTCAATATTACATTTTCATACTGTACTTTGTAGAAGAGAAGGGGAAACTCGGAAGCATCCTGGCTCTTTTATTCCTTAGACACTCATTTCACACTAATGGGGTTTTTCTACTAGAAATGGAAACCAAAACCCAAGCAAATAAGTTTTTGAGGGCTTTTTTGTATAGGCATGGCTGTGGGTTTGTCCAAGCTGTTTGGGAGTTTGACTGTTGTTTTTCCTACTAACACCTTTTAATACTCTTGGGAAGCACCTGTAAAAGTATTGAGTAGGTGTTAAGTGGAAGAAACAATGAGGAGTTGGTTAGACAGAAAGCCCTGCAGCCCTGGGCAAGGAGTAAGTGGGAGGAATAGTCCACCTAAGGAAGTGAATCATTGGGAAGAAAAGCTGAAGGAAAGAATAAAGGGAAAAAGCAACTTGAAAAGACAAAACCAAGGAATGGAAAGTAATATTCAGGAGGTCGGTGTATCTTGTGTAATACCGAAAAGCTGGCTAGACTTAGTCTGACCAATACACATTGCAAGTTAACACCCTGAGAGAAAGAAGAATCTAAATACTGACAAATGTGTATTTTGTTTAGAGAAATCATTGGCTGTATACGCGTGTATTACACAACTTGAGTAAGCTACAGCACCCAGATGCTTTTGGTTTGTTCTTTTTAATTTTGAACAAAAAAATCGTTAGCAATTTTAGCTACATTTTGATTGGTACCCTGAAGTGATTGTGAGCTTTAAAAAAACTTTGGAGGAGCATGTTTATGCTTGAAACACAAAAAAATTGTTACTTTAGATATTTTACCAAAAAAATCCAACCCAACCAACCTTCAGACTCTCAGCTGAAACAGTGCAGTTGTTAAATTGTTTAACTGGACTGTATTTGAAAAACTGTCCTTCACAGTTGAGTTTAAGTGGCTGTAGGGTCAGAGTGGCTGGTTCTACGTGTATTATCAAGGACAAATGGATAGCTAGTGGTGTTACCTGTGAAATCCAGTTTGACATCCAAGTTCCAGAATCACAGAACTGTTTTGCATTTCTTTGAACTTTACTACTAAAGTGTGCTTTAGTTTTGCATTTATACATCTGTCTTTCATTAGGGAAGGATTTCAGATATTCAGCCAACAGTGTCATCAGCGAAGTCTACTGCCTGATAAATCTTTCCTGGTGTTTATTCTTTTATTGCACCAAACAGGATATTTCTGAAAGCTGTTTTTTTTTCCCCCCTTTAACTCCACTTCCTCATTTGTTCTGTAAGGAAATAAAAGGTAGTTTGCCCTAGTCCTGTCATTCTATAAATTATGTGAGAAATAAGGTTAAAATTTGAGTGAGATGGGTGTGATAGGGCTTTAGATTCAAAGGCGTAGTAAAAATTTAACTCTCAATGATGCTGACTTGTGCATTGAGCTGAGTAAGGCAGTTTGTCATTCTGGTGATGCCGTTACAAATTGTGAAAACAATCAGATGTGTTGCCCATTTCTGTTTTGAAATATTGGCCAAGTGTTTGTGATAGGATTTGATAGTTACAGTATCTGTAAAGCACTTCACTGTATCCTAAAGCACTGTACTGAATCAAGCAGAGACAGTCAGCTGTGAAAACAAACTAAGAAATTAGACTTACTTACTTGAAGCACTGCAGATTGTTTAGCTAATATTGCTCTGATTATTTTTAGTCTAATATGGAGGGTGACATTTTATTGTTCTCCAACTAGTTCTGCCCTATTTTGGATTGGTTTAATTTTCATGCTCATTTCAGAGATTACAAGACTGGCATTGACTGGTTTTGTGTTTAGGGGACTGTGTCTTTTGTGCCCTTAGAGCTAGGCTCTGAGGTGATGGTAGGCTCTGTGCATTTCTGTGGTTATTCCCTCCTAAGAGCCCAGCAGTAACGAGGTGTTATTATTGATACTAAGCTTTGAGGTGTTGCTGAGGTGATCTGCAATCTGCGCCATTGTGGGGTTTCTAAATGTTGGGCTTGTACCACTACTGAGAGATTGTTGCTGGGCACCTGGTGCTCGTTTCTCTTTAGGGTGCTGTGTAAAGAATGGCTTCAAATAGAAGGTTTGCAGGTACCAGAATAGCTGTTTGGAAGCACCAGGCTAACTGGAAACACCCCCACACCTTTTTTAATTGCCAATTCTGAATGTTCCTGTAACAAAGGCTTGCTGGAGGGGAACTCTGGTTGCTCAGGAGGCTTTCTAGTAAACAGACAACAGGCTGAAATTTTAAAATAGATTAAATCAGTGTTTTGTTCCAAAAAAAAAACCTACCCCAACAACCCAATTTATTAACATTCTACTGAGAACCATTCTGAATTGTAACCTTTCTTACTTATCCAGTAAATTGAGGGTATTCTCATGTGTTCCAAACAGAGATTTCTTCTTGTGGTTTAGGTCAAACAGAGCTTTTACCCTGTGGGTTGGAAATGCCACACTAAAAAGCTATATAAATATCCGCTTGCTGCATACAAGAAACAACACGGAGGACATCTGCAACACAGTTAATTTACTTTTCCTAGTAAGAAGTTAAGATTTACAGAATCTCTTAGAATTGCTAGTAAAAATACTTGTTTATCTGTGCCAGTTCATTACATGTGAACTCCCACATTCCTGTGGTCCAGACTAGGCCAGGTACAAGGGACAAGGTCCTTGCCAGGCTGCCAGTACAAACATCTTTTTGTAAGCTGACTCGTTCTCAGACAAGCCATTGAAAACAGCCAATGGTATTGACTGGAGATTAGAGACACAGTGTTTGGCAGCTCCCAGACTTTTAAGATGGAGGAAGGCAAAACACACAAAGGAAACGTGGAAATGGTATCTGAGAAATACAGCGTCAGCAGCTTAGCAGTGGAATTGTATGGATAATACTGTGTTATATAGTGCCCTGACCTTTTACATACTTTGTAGAGTAGTACTAATAGAAATAACAAAACCCTAAAAACAACTGATGGTTGCCAAGACAGACAGACGCATATGTCCTTAGTCAGGATAAAATCTCTGTGTATTCAGTTTTTAATGGACCCAGACATTTTGGTGTAATCATAGTAATAACAACAGTAAATTTAAAGTAGTTGAGTTACAAATACTTTTTAAGAAACAACCGGAGAAAATTCGGGATGTATGACGGGAATATCTGCAAACTGTTGGTTTCTAGCCGCCAGAATCAACTTAAAGATCAGCAGCACCAGCAGCAGCAGCAGGTTGTGTCCCTGTGTCAGCTTCCAGACGAGGCAGAGTGCCTGACTGTGCCAAGGTACAAGCGAGACCTGGTGCAGAAACTCAAGATCCTGAGGCAAGAGCTGTCACAGCAGCAACCTCAAGCTGGCCATTGTCGTATTGAGGTCTCCAGGGAAGAGATTTTTGAGGTAATTTGAGAATTTGACTCATTTCTTAAAATTGAGGGAAGGGGAGGAGGGTTTTTCATAACTGGCTGAAGAAATCATTCTGTTAGATGAAATCTTGACGTCTGGAATGAAAGCTGGAATTTTACTGGAGGCGAATGGGAAGAGGGAGTGTTTCCAGGGGATGTTATGAACAGTTATGTGCAGAAAGCAGATGTATTCAACAGGAAGAGAAGAAGGAAAAGGAGGAAGGCCTTCTCTGTGACTGGAGATGTACAGATTGTCGGGGACTGGTGGGGTTTGAAGATAATGTCTCACATCCTTGAATATAAGAACTCTCACGTATGTTACAGAGAGACAGTTACAAATTAAAACCCGAACAATTAGTGAACTTTGATCTGTTGTAAATTAAGTAAAATTGCTATTGAATAGGATTAATCTTTGGAGTTTGGATTACTTAACATCTGTCTCAGTTGTGGTTGGTTTCGTTTTCCCCATTCAGAGTCCAGTGCCTACAAAGAGATGTTTGCGTTTTATTTGGTGACATTGTTCAACAAAATAATTCCACCAAATTGATTAAACACAGTCATAATCGTCTCTTTCTGGAGAACAGTCTGCCTTCTGAGAACTTTATGACCCATCCCAGTTGTATTTTTTACCTTACCCACAAACTTGATAGCCCCACTGCATTGTCAGTTTTCCCCAGCCAAGCAAGATTTGTGTTCAGTCGTCTTTTTGGAGACAGTCAAATCAGTTCATAATGAGCTGAAAAAGAAAGGGACAAAAGACAGTTGTTTTGCTGTACAGCAGTGAAAGTTCTGAAAACTGACTGTGTTGGGTCCCGGGCACATGTCACCTCTTCTCTTCTGCAAAGCCAAAGGCTGGGACATGAATACTGGACATTAAAAAAACCCAAGTATTCTTAAAAAAATAGCATTTGTTTTACAGCTTTCTCTTAGTGTTTTCTTGGTGATGTCTTACTGATAGAGGAATATTTCTGTCGATTTACTGGGATGGCATTGATACTTCTGTTTTTAAGATAGTTCTTGGCAGTTTGCACATGTGTTACACCCAGAGTAGCTCTGCTGTTAGCTTTTCACACTGCAAGAAGAGTGAACCTTTATGTAAAAAGAGTTCACTGACACAGATGTTAATTTTTCATAAGTCAAGTGAGAAAGAGAAGGGATGTTCTGGTCACTCTACACCTCTGGAAAGGTGTGTCTTGTAACGTGTATTTTATTTGACATGTCTTATCGCGTTTATAGAAAACTACGTAAAAGTCTGTGATTTGAGAAACCAGTTAGTGTCTAGGAAAACAGTATCCCCTTTGGGCTAGGAGCCTGAGCTTCCTTATTTCCAATAACCAGTCTTGTCTGTAAACAGCAGTTATTAGAAGAGGTTTGTGTTTTACAGGAATCGTACAGGCAAGTCATGAAGATGAGGCCAAAAGACCTGTGGAAACGATTAATGATCAAATTTCGTGGGGAAGAAGGCCTTGATTATGGAGGTGTTGCCAGGTAAACAGTGATATCGGTAGACCACTATTTACATGTGAACATGTAATTAAAACCTCAAATATATCCAATATAGGAGGACAGTTTCTCTTAAAAGCTTTGACACATATCCGTTGGAGAGTGAATAGCTTAAGTAGAGTCTTGTCTTAGTGTGTAATGGGTGAAGGACGGTCATAGTCAGAAACTCCTGAAAATAAGTAACTGGGAGATGAATCTCAGGAAGCTGGAAAATACATCAGCAGTCAGGTGCTGAGCAGTTACTGAGCCGATGAAAGTAATTCCGTTTTCATACTTATCTAAGCGTGTTCAGGGGTAACATCCTTCCTACTTATGTTTAGCACTAGGATTAACCAAATCACACTATTTTGGAAAGATTCTCACTGTAGAAATGCATTTGTCTACACGATAAACTGTTTTATTTTCTTCAGGGAGTGGCTCTACCTATTGTCTCATGAAATGTTGAATCCGTATTACGGTCTCTTCCAATACTCCCGAGACGATATCTATACGTTGCAAATCAACCCAGACTCTGCAGTCAACCCGGTACGACTGGTAACCTGAGTTCTATAAATGAGAAGTTTGTGACTAGAAATGAAATACATCTGGAGACTGTTGAATGCTTAGGAACCCAAATCTCACATTAGTATTGCTAGAGACTGAATTTGCACAACAATGTGATCATTTCTTTTTAGTACTGATCAAAGAACCTTCTCAAATGTGTTCTTAATTTTCTGAAAGATGTCTGTGTTTCCTTGGGGAAAAATGAAGTTTATTTTGATTCCTAATAGTAAGACTTTTGGACTGGAAGCAATATACTCTCTGAGCTGTGTATAAAAACAAAGAAAGCAACAACAGAGTTCTATTTTTTTTTATTTTGTTTGCTTATTTATATAAAATTTTATTTCATATTCAACAGCTATAACCTGGAGGTCTTATTGAGCTGAATGTCTTAGTCTCTCCTTTCTGTTGTAGGAACACTTATCCTATTTCCATTTTGTTGGACGGATAATGGGGATGGCAGTGTTTCATGGACACTATATCGACGGGGGCTTCACGTTGCCTTTCTATAAGCAGTTGCTTGGGAAGCCAATTACTTTGGATGATATGGAATTGGTTGACCCTGATCTTCATAACAGCTTAGTGTGGATCCTGTACGTACCGTATATTACATCTTAGTGTTAGAATTCTGTCACATTTAACTTGTGATAAAGTTCCTCAGTCTTTATGTATGGAATATATGGAATAGATGAAATTCCATATATTTGGATCTCCTGCTCAGGCAGATTTGAGAAATGTTTTCCTTGCAGAATTCAGCTGCTGTTAATGTGCTCAAGGCATTCAAATTTGGGAAGTGAGGGACAGATAAATGATTACTCAGCTGTGAAGTGTTCGGTGAATACCTTTTCATTTAGTAATTTTGCCTGTTAACAGTTCCATGTTATTAAAATGGAACATTGAAACGTTGAAGTTGATTTTAATGTGTAACATAGTAAAAATATTTGTTCACCTTTTGCTTCTAACAATAACTTAGTTTACACACACAGGTTATTAGAGTTGGAAGGGGCCTTTCAAGGCCATCGGGTCCAATCCTCCTGCTCAAGCAGGGTACAAATTACTGAAAAGCATAACTGCCTACAAAGCCCATATCAGCTACACAAGCCCTCATCCAACCGGGTCTGAAACATCTCAGAGAAGGAGACTCCACAGCCTCCCAGTCCGATATTTAGTAACCCTGACTGTAAAGAAGTTTTTCTACACATTGAGGTGAAACTTCCTGTGTTCTAGCTGGCATCCATTTACCCCTTGTCCTGTCTGACACCATTGAAAAGAGAGGATTCCTTTCTGCTTGACACCCAGCCCTCATGGAATTACAGACAGTGATTAAATCACCTCAGAGCTTTATTTTGTCCAAACTAAAAAGTCCCAGTTTTCCAATTTGAAACTGGAAAAATCACTTGTGCTGGCTGTCAGGGATGTTACAGCTGTAATGTGTTTGCAGCTTATGTTTTCACAGTGTCACTTGCTTATTTTTTCCACCAGTGAGAATGATATCACAGGAGTCTTGGACCACACGTTCTGCGTGGAACACAACGCGTACGGGGAAATTATTCAACACGAACTGAAACCGAATGGCAAAAGCATCCCTGTGACAGAAGAAAACAAAAAGGAATACGTCAGGTACATCAATATAAAAAAGCTTCGGAAAAGATTCTCCTGTGACAGGGAGGAATTTTTACTTCCTTTAAGTTAGTTGACGGTGTTATACTGGGGTCTTTTTAAGTGGTAGTGCAGTGGTGCTGTGTGAATTCCTGTCAGTGAGGCCAGTCTTTGGGCTTGACAGACTGTGGGCTTGTGGTATTTGAAAACGTCTCACACAAAACCAATTTGCACTTGCTTGCAGACTTTATGTGAACTGGCGATTTTTACGAGGAATTGAAGCTCAGTTTCTGGCTCTACAGAAGGGATTTAATGAAGTAATCCCACAACATCTGCTGAAGACATTTGATGAGAAAGAGTTAGAGGTCAGTCCACAAACGTTGCATTATGTCGTCAAGAGTAACAGTAAAAGCTCCAGGCATTCTTCGGAGCCTGGGTAACTGCAGGGTTGTGTCCCTGCTGCTGTAGGGGATTGCAGGTGTGCTCTTGCAAGAAGTGCAGTCAGTATGAGATGTTACCAGGGCACACAGTCGCAGGCTGTGTGTGTGCCTTCCACCCAGAGCTATGAGACAGTTTCTCAGTGTAAGATTTCATAGCAACTGCTGCAGTGGTGGAAGAGGAACCCCTCTCCTGTACCTGGAAACCCATCTGAACCTACTGACAAGTATCTGCAGTGACATCAGTTGGTTTCAAAGAGTGTTACTGCAGCAGATGTGGTGGTGCATATTTCTCACAGTGCAGTTTTATGATACTAAATGTGGTGCCGCCAGGAAAATAGTCCATCACTGCCTTCCACCTCCCATCACTTGCTCCCAGCCCTTCTAGTGCACTGCACTGACTGTGGTTTTGCAGAGCTGAGTTATACCAAACTAAATTGGCCCTGTAAGGTGCTTTCACCAGCAAATGTGCTGCAGAATGTCAAGATCCGTATCCAAGCAATATCCTCTCAAGGCAAATCCCACGGATCCCCAGCTTGTAAAACTGAAATCCAGTATAGAGTGTGGTGGCTGTGGAGCTAAGGTTTTTGTAATGTAAAATGGCCACAAGTAAATGATTCCTGCTTTCTTCTTTGTCTGCACTGCTCATTGCTCTTCTGTGCTGAATATCATCACTGAACAGCAGAGAGCCAGCCATGCCGTTAGCTCAGGAGCATTTTGCAGATGTAGAATAAAGGGAAGGTCCAGTGTTCTTAGTCACAAAACATCTCCATAATCATATCTCTGAGCCTTTTTAGAAGCACTATGAGCTTTTTGTCAGGAAAGAAGGCTGGTTTATGTTATATCTGTAGTAGACAAGAACAAGGCTACTTTGGGCGGTCCAGTATTGGACCAGCCAAACTGTGCACCCCTAGCTCTGCTGCAGAAGGAAATACTGAGTTCAGACGTGAGCTGTGCTTGTGCTTTCACACATGGACAGAATCAGCCCTGCTGGTATTTCAAGTGTCAGGTTCAAGACTTTCACATAAGCTTATGAAATACAAATTATTTTTTAAAGAATTTGAGTTGCCATTTGAACAGTTGGTTGTGTACAAAGATGAGATTAAAGGGGAAAGGAAGTTAATTTCTGCATTGCTTAAGAGTAGTGAAAAGTTATCATTTACTGTTGGTATCAAATCTGCTGATTTTTTTAACATTCGTGATTTACCTCAGCTCCAGACTAATTTTTTTATATTGATGAACGATCAATTAGCTAATTATATTTTAATTGACAGCTCATCATCTGTGGACTGGGAAAAATTGATGTTAACGACTGGAAGGCAAATACTAGGTTAAAACACTGTACCCCAGACAGCAACATCGTCAAATGGTTCTGGAAAGCTGTGGAGTTCTTTGATGAAGAGAGGAGAGCACGGCTTCTCCAGTTTGTGACTGGCTCATCCCGAGTGCCTCTGCAGGGCTTCAAGGCACTACAAGGTAACTTCTGCCCAGGGGTAACCGCAAGTGCCTATGCTTGGGGGACCCAATAGGACGTATCCCAGAAACATTAACTGCAGATAGGGCTGGCTGGCTGCAGTGTGACTTCAGAAGAGTGATTTTTTTTTTTTTAATGGTCTGATGAATAACAACAGAGAGTGTCTTTTTTTTTGTATGTTTGTTTATTACTTCGTTGTTCAGCTGTAAATGGTCTCTTGTTTCAGTCATCCACTTCCTTCTCCAGCCAGAAATTCTGATCAGCAGAGATCTTAGTGGAGTTCTGATGGTTTTTGTCTGTAAGGCTGTTTTTTAATTTCTGTGTTTCACAAGCCCTCATCACTTAAACGGCTCTGGGACCTAAAAACACCAGTGTTGTTGCCATCCTGACAGGAGACACACTGGCTAGCGCTGACAACTTCTATTGTAAATAGTGACCTGAGCACAGCATGAGAAACCCTCACCTGAATTACCAGTCCATCTTCTGAACCTCCATGGAAGCTCTGGGTCTCTTGTAGCAGCTCTGGCTGCAGCCCCTGCTGCTCTGTTCACACAGTAGTTCTTCCCTGTTTTACCCTCTCACAAGATAGAACTGCTCCAGGGTAACTTTATCCATGAACTATTTTGAGTAGGTCGAAGACCACCAGAACACAAATACTGTGGTAACAGCTGCCACATACAAAAGCCAGGTGGTCTAGAATTCTGCCCGAGTTTTGTTCTCTAGGAAGGATAAGAGAAGTTAAATTCAAAACAGTTAGAATTATGCAGTGCCTTGTGTAGAGCAGGTGTTCTACTCTTCCTTATCAGTGCTCTGCTCTTGTTTATCTTAAATAACCCTGTGGTTATTTAAGGTGGAGTTATACTAAGGTGGAGGATAGGAATCCAACCCTGGGCACTGTGTGATGATGTCTGCAGCTTTTTTTCCCTTCTCATTTATCATTTCAAATTTTGTGCACAGCTTCTCTTTTTTTGTGGGGGGTTTTTTGTGGTTTTAGTTACTTTTCTGTTGTCACAGTGCAACACAGACATTTCATGCCTTGCACTACAGCAGTAGTAGAGCTCTTCTCTGGGTTTGCAGGTGCTGCAGGCCCACGACTATTTACAATACACCAGATCGATGCCAGCACTAATAATTTGCCGAAAGCTCATACCTGGTAAGACTTCAATTTTCTTCCCCTGCTTTTCTGATATAACTAATGTTACAGAGTGGGAAAGGTGTGAAAACTAGCGATTGCTTTGATTTCTGTGCTGATTCTGTTCTCTGATTTGTCTCTGTTTTGAGTACAGTAAATGCAGTGTAACAGAACTTTGTTAGGTTGTGCTTGGGGTTCCAGAGAGCTGAAACTTTCCTGCCTTTTGTCCACAGCTTTAACCGAATAGACATTCCTCCCTACGAAAGCTACGACAAGCTATACGAGAAGCTGCTAACTGCCATTGAAGAAACATGTGGGTTTGCTGTGGAATGACCCTTCACAGGCTTACCTGGGACTCTATTTATACTCCTGTCAGCCGGAAAGCCCTTCCCTCAGCCAAGACTCAAGAAATGCTTGAAATACAGGAACCTTTCCCTTTTCTACACTAGGACACTGGGAGGGAAAGGACAACTTTTGGATTTTTTTTTATTTTTTTTTTATTTCAAGAAAATAGGTTCTGTGGTTCCTGCCATAGGATCATTCAGCTGCTATTAAAAACTAATATCTTGAACATACAGAATGCTGACTTTTCCTACATTTCAACAGTTAAGCAGTATTCTATAGTTAAAGACTACTACTATTTTTGTAAAAGGTGATCTATTATATTTGCCTACCTGATTTCTATTCTCAGATACCAAGACACAACTTCAGCAGTCGGTACAAGTCCCTTTTCAGCCTGTTTTAAATGTATGATACTGAACAGCATCTATACCTGCTATTTTTGGGGGAAAAGAAAAAGTATTTTGGATTATTCTAACGTTGCATTAAAATTGGCTGAACGAATCATTAGTCTTTTTAATCAAAGCCACTTACATGTTTAACTGCATTTTCTTATAGTAAAACCATTATATTCTGCAATGTAAATTCAAGGTTAATGTTACCACAGGGGTCTTTTTTATATTTTTTCAAGCATGAATTACAAATACCATGTTTTTGGGGGTCCTATTTATATCGCTTGTCAGATTCTGTAAACAACAATTTCTAGTGTGAGTGACACGTGCTGTATTTGGTACAGTACTTGTGTAACCCGTGGACTAGACCTTTTTTAATGAACAGTAGATGTTTCTTATTTTTTTTTTTTTTTGTAAAACAGCATTTTTCTAACAAGTCTTGTCAAGAGTATTTTTTGTTGCTTTTGACTTTAAACACTGCATTTTTCAACTTTTTAAGCACGCTGATGAGGTGATGGTTGACAGCAGAGGCCTGCCAGCCATTCGTTTCAGAACCCATCCTGTCCCGTCAACCAAAGCTTGTTTGAATGCAGCCAAATCACGTTGTGTGTTTGTCGATGCTAAAGTTTTATCAGGTAAAACATGTTGTAATCTTTTGTCTAGCTGCTCATGACGTGTGGGTTTAAGTTACAGCTGAGGAAAAAGTGGTGTATTAACAGAAATACGTGTCATGTGCTTTGGAAAGGAGGGTTTAGAAGCACATAATTTATTGATTGTAGGGATGGAAGTAAGTATATATATGAATTTTAACATGGGTTGATCTCTTCAAAGGGGAATAAAATGCACTACCAGTAGAGGGAACTGAACTTTGAAGTTAGGTTGGGAATTCGCAGTTAAGATCTGCTTGTGGTGTGTGGATTAATCGGTCTGCTCAAGAGACTGTGGCATTCTCCTCTCAGCGCTGACAATGTCCGGAATAAGTAGAGGGGTGTTTTTTCCAATCAGTATTGTGTTTTGTTAACTTAGGTTACAACTAACCATCAAATCTGCACTATTTTTTACACTGCTAATGAGAAGAAAGTCATAGGTATTGAAAAGGCTAAAAGAATGAGCTGTAAACAGCTGTTCCGTTATCGCAGTGTAAGTCACACCGTGAACTTGCTCCTTCTGTCTGTTCTCTAGAGCTTGAACTTAATGTTGTTCTGCCAAATCTGACTGCCACAGTGAGTAAACTACTACTGGATGTTGTGTATTAGAACAGTGGGCAACAGACTACTTTTGTAGACTTGTGGTAAGAATGTGGTGAGCCAAATCCACATACTTGTTTGATTATTTTTGTTCCTGTACAGCTGTTGCTGGAAGGTTTCTTCTAGGAGACTGGCTTCCCATTCTGGGCTGGCTGCAGATGAGGCTGCTTATGGATGTAAACATAAAGCCAAGACACTTGCTTTGACAGCCAGGTTTGAAATCTATCAGGCCCTTTTTTTTTTTTACTTTATTATGAGGGACTGTTGCACTTGTAAAATGGCTGGTACCTTTGTGTCTGCAGCCGGGAGCCCCGATTTGCAGCTTTGAGGTGATGCTGTTACCAGAGAAGTCACCACTGCACTGTCCAGGTTGCCTGGGAGAGCAGGAGTAGGTTGTTGCCCAGTGTGTTTCTCACTCAGTGCTGCTGCCTGTGGTTGGGACCACTGCTTTAGACACTCCTACAGACCTCCTCACCCCCTGCAAAGTTTGAAGTATGATGTGAATGACAAGAGAGGCATGTCAGAGATAGGTTCTTTTGACCACTTTTTGCAGGATAGGTACTCCAGCATTGTTTAAGTGACCCTTTTTTCCTTTCCCCTGCATTTGCTCAGGCTGTGGCTGTAGCCTCCCTGGTCATGAAACATGAAAAATATAAAATCCAGTTTAATCCGGCATTTGGGTGAGGTCAGGATGCCGTTGGGTGACTCAGGGGGAAGGTATGCTGCTGCTCTCTGGGCATCAGCCAGCTCACCTCACCTCAGCACTCTTTGAAGACTCTCTCTGTAGTGTCTGCTGACAACATCATCTGTCCCAGCTCCCAGCAAGCTTCTCCTTGGCAGCCAGCTTAGGCTGGGAAATGTATTGAACACACAGTTATGGCCACCCTCATGTCAGAAAAAGCATGTTTGGAGTGGGAGGAGATAAGCGCTGCAGAATGTACACTCTAGACCAGCTGACAAATAGCATTACTTTTCACAGTGGCCTTAGCAGTACAGCTGTTGGTTCTACCAATCGTTTTGGTATGGCATACAGAACTCCTGTGTCACTGCCGCAGATGGATATTGTAAAGCTAATACATTATAGGCAAAACTAGACAAATCTACTGGTGACTTTCTATAGCTGACAGATGAGGATGAAATACCAAGTATTTTGAGTGCCTTTCTACCTTCATAATGACCGAGAGCTTTAACCGAAGCACCTCATCACCTAGTCAGGTGTTTCTCTGAAAACGTTAAAGGGTTAATTCCTTTGCAAAATTTTGTTTCAAGATCATGTCAGCTACTTTCCCCTCAAAAAGGTGCTAAACCTAATATTGCATTTGAACCTTGGACTTTCACCCTATGATTAATGTGAATATTTATTTCAACGTGTCCCTCTTACTGGGTTTTACTTTCTCCAGTCTTTAGTTGTTTTAGAGAGATGTCACATCATGGTTTTATGCTGTTGCTTTTCATTCTGAATGTTTAATCATGAACAGTGACTTTGTAGATTTCAAATATACAGTACACAATCAAGTTTCAGAGGATTTAATTTCTCGGTGTAAAGAGTTTTGTAATGGTGCTTTGTACAGTATGTATTCTAAGGGGTTTTTTTGCACATAGTTTCAGTTTCCCTGAACTGATTTATTTGTACCAAATTTTTTTGTGTTGTACTGAAGTCCAGAGCACACATGGGCCCTTTTGGAAATTCTCGTTCTACAACACTAAATCTGTATTGAACTTCTGGTGCGTTTAAACTGGCTGCATTGATGGAAGTAAAAGCTTTGCTTCTTTATCTTAAGTATGCATCATACAGCTTCATGTAGCATGCTCCAACTGCTTCCGATTTTAAACAGCACCACAGTTAACAGGTGCCATTTGTTGTACTTTACACTATGTAGTAGGTTTCTGGCTCTACCACGTCCTCAGAGCTTTGTCTGTAGTTGTAATTAGTTTATACAAGTGTAATTACTCCTCCACAAACTGACAGTTCTTAGTTTATAATTTTCATTGTATTTATTACAGAGTGTTTTAGCATTGGTATCATTGTATTTTCACCCAGCTGTTACATGAGCTTTAACAACAACAACAAAATCTGTATAAAATGGTTTCTAAGTACTTAATGTATGTACCCATGCAGAAGTTGAGCAATAAATTGTATGCTGTTTGCACTGTCACAGCATCAATGGTTTTAAAAGCTTTTGGTTTTTCTTAATTAAATAACTTGCCAAATGATACTGCTACTCTCTAAGTAACTGGACTTACTTTCAGGAGGAAATAATGAAAGCTCGGGGTCTTCCAACATGCTGGTCCTTACGGTGAGGCTTGTGATGAATGTTAAGTAAAAGAGTCTTACTTTTAGCTCTTGTGGAATGGTGGTGTATGTGTACACAGGCAAGGATTTCGTCTCAGCTTGGTGAAATTCAGCAAAGCTAAAGCATCTTCTTAAAGAAAAGGTAAATCTGGTAAATACTTATTAAATGTTATTAACTTAGCTGGTAAATGTTGTCCCTTGGTAGTCTTCAAGTTAGCCTGACTTTTGGTATCTCCCTGGCGAAGGGCTGTTAAGAAACACAGGCTGGGTGGTATCTGGTGTTGTGGAGGGTTTTTGCTGTGTGTGGTTTGGGTTTGTAAGTGAGAGGGTAGCACAGTCGCTGCTGGCTGGTTGGTTTGATCTGTACAGGAAACTTCTCCGGCTGCTTCTAATGCTGAGCTTTTTATTCATTTTCGTCTTCTCAGTGAATAAGTCTTAATTTGAATGTGTTGTCAGTTCTAGAAGCGACACCAGCTTTCAGTTTTGTCTGTACAATGCAGTTAATTGCAGTATTTTGTATCACTTCTCACAAGTATAATTTGAAACATTAATTTTTCTACTAAAATTCTTCTGTTTAAATGGCACTTTGATTCAACACCAAGATAAACTCCTTAAAAACTGCAGTTTTGTCAAGCAGAAGAGAGTCTGTCAATAATGAGCTTCACTAACGATCAGTTTGGTTTTGTCATCTCTTCCTGTTTTAATTATTCATCCCTCTGTGTTTGCATCTCACAGGGCCCATCACACATGGCTGCCACAACTGGGATTTTCTGCTAGATGCTGTATTGCTTGTATGATGGTCCTACAACCATAGTGGTGGAGCCAAGCGTCAGCGCCTCTCCTTCTGGGCAGACCTTACACCCTAAGTAAGCTAAAAGCTGAATGTTGGCATTTCTGATTGCTGTTAACTTTAGCTGTGCACTGATAGAACTAGCACTGATGGGCTTTTCCCTAGAAAACACAGAGCATTACTGCAACTCCCTTCCAAAACAGATTACTTGTGGGCTTGTAGTTTTGAAAGCCCTGTGTGAAGTCAAGCAACTGAAACACCTACACCTATTCCTACCCTTCTTGAAAATAGTAGGGAATGCTGCCCCAGGTTTCAGTTCTTGCAGGAGCTTTAGAAGAATGCTCATTGTTCTCTATTTCAGACTACTTTTACCAATACTTTGGTAGCACAGGAAGGAAGCAGTAATTTATGTCCTTAACCATTCATAAGCTGCAACACCAGAACTGCAAACAGAGCATTGTGTAAAACAAGTCACCCTCCCTTGTTTAATACATTTAAGCAACTGATTTGTATGTACGTTCACTGTGGGCATACTCTGACTTGCCCTTTCACAAGAAACTTGTACCCCTGCTGGTCTTTTAAAGACATTGATGTGCTTTGTGAACATTCCAATCCAGTAGCAGTTTCTGGCTAATTGTGTCTGGGCTAGTTCTGCTACACTAACACTGTCAGTCAGTATGCAGTACTTATAGGGCAGGACTTTTATGGGGTTCCCCTACCACCCTCTGGGCCAGGTTTTCTTGCTCAGTTGGTAGAGCACGGGACTCTGAATCCCAGGGCGGTGGGTTTGAGCCCCATGTAGGACAGCGTATCTTGAAGCAATCAGGGTACACTACGTGCTGCAGGCTGCTTACCCTGTTCCAGCAGGGGGCGTTGGACTTGGGTGATCTTTCGAGGTCTCTTCGAACCTGTAGCATTCTATGATACAGAGGAGCTGAGCATCTGCCTCTTCCACTTGGTAACTTCACTAAAGCACAGACTTCATCCTTTGTGGGGCTCAACATTATCTCAGAATTGGTAAGAAGGTAGAACGTAGTTCAGAATCTTTATTGGTCATCATAAAAGTGCTATAGAGAGCCCAGATCGCAGCAACTACACCTCTGGCCTGTCAGCATGGCAGACCAGATATTTTAGAGGAAAAACAGCCAGACACAACATTCCTGTTAGAGCAGCTCTCAAAGATTCTCATAACCTGAGAACTACTGCACTGATACTTACTACTACATCTTACACAAAACAGCTCTTGCTGTACTGAAAGGAAGCCATCTGAAGTCTGGATTTCAGTCTGTCTGCTTCTAGTTCTTGAAAAAAGGTGTCATCGTCATTGTGCATTATTGCTGCTTGCAGCTGCTGTATTTCTTTTTCCATCCTTGATCTCAGTTCTCTTTTTGATTTCTGTAGCATCTAAAGGAAATACAGACGTGAGCCACAGCACACAGAACAGAAGGAGCTGCACAAAATTACCAGGACTTACCTGTGCTTGCGCTTTCTCTCTGGTTTGGATTTCTTGGCGTTCTTGAGATAAAGCTTCTGCTAGCATGGAAAACTAAGCACAACACATGTAAGAGTTGAACAAGTTAGAGACAGGGAAGATTTCTAGTGCAAACAGCATTGACTGTCTTTGGTGCAGATTAGGCTTTACCTGATCTTTGTAATAGTTCTCCATAGACTCCAGCTCATTCTGATGCTCTCTCCTCTGCTCAGCACGCTTCTCTAGGGCATAAGCTCTCAGCTCCTTCAGTCTTTGCTTCTGGATCTCTAAGCCTTCTTCAAATAAGTTTTTAAATATCTGTCAGCAAGAAAACAAAGCAAACCTAAAACTTCAACAGCAATGTCTACATGGAAATGTTCATTTTTCAGTTGCCTCATCATGTGACACAGTAATGACCCCCTGGAGACAGGTGACTGCTTTATGAGAAACCACCCAGTGAAGTATCCAGTCCTGGTACAGATACAGCCGAGCTGTGTTTGTGGTACTCACTTAGCTGAAATGCTGATTAAAAAATTGTCATGTCTGTGTAGTCATATGACTGCGGGGGTTTGAACAGCAACTCTTGATTGTGTTTTCAAGATTACTTCAGACAACCCAACAGTGCAATCCAGGGTCTTCAAACAGGCCCACCCTGTCATCGCACTTCAGCACCTTCATCCAGACTTGCAGCAGCAGGAAATCCAGCATGTACTCACACTCTCCATTTACACGAAAGAACACTTAGAGCTACAGCGCATCTTGACACAGTTCTCACATCACTGACAGTGGATTATTCACTAAACTTAGTCTTTTAATTTCAAAGGTGACAATTGTGTGTCTGCTCTTGCAGAGTGTAATAACTCTAATTACAGCTCAACATCAGAGCTCAGGAAAGCAAACAGATCATATCTCTCACAAGTCCCTTTTATTTAACAAACATAACTATATAACCAAGCTCTCTTCTTGATCTGTTTCCTTAACTCAAGATTTAAATTGTTTTCGTTGGATAGGAACTGTAGGAACAACTTTTTAATCCTACTGTTTCTGAAAACTCATTTCCCCAGTTTCTCATGTTACCAACCCTGTTTTTCCATACTGAAACTTCACCCTTTCTCTCCTCTTAACCCTGTAAACACATCCTTTGTTTTACAGTGATTTGCCCTAAACTCTATCAGGGTTTCTAAAGAACCTTTTCATCCATGGCCTGGACTGTCCAACCATGTAATCCTGGTTCTCTTAACTTGTTCTGTCTGCTTGTACCATTATTTAAACTACCCAACTATGGGTTCTCAGCACTGGGGTCCAGACAAGAACTCCACGCTTGCAGGGGATACATCTTGTACTCACCCTTTCTTCCCGTGTCCGAGCCCGCATCATCTTGGCACGCAGCTGAACCCGGTAATCCTCGTAGTATTTCCTAGCTCGAGCAACTTGCTGGTGTTTCTCTCTCACTTTATTTTCAACCCATTTCTGTCGGCTGATACGTTGCTTAAATTCTTGCTAAAAGAACAGTAGCAGTAAGACCACCAAGCTTCCGGGAGATACTGCTGCAGGCAAAGTTCTGTTAAGCACTGCTAAAATAAATAGGGTCCTTCCCTAAGGATCATCTCCTTATCCCTATATCACACCACATGTATGCTTTAAAGCTTTAGTCCCCACTGATTTAGCAAAGTGGTGCCATCAAGAGCACTATATAATTAAGGAGTCAGCATTGCCATGGCAGCTGGTATTTTTACCAGCAGCACCAGGAGCCTGAAGTTTCTCCTCCTTGTACATTTAGAATTTGTTTGCGCTTTTACAGTAGTGGTGCTGTGTGATGCTGATAGTCCATTCCCCTAACCTCAGTAGCCACACATGGGTTACATTTGAGGCCACAGCTATTCAAGAGGCATAAAAGGTGGTTGTAAGGTAAAAGGCCACTTGCATTGACCAGGAAGTGTCTGTTGTAGCTGGCTCAACATGAAACTGTGTAACAGGTGTCCCTCAAAGGACATACCAGTCTCCTGTTATGCTCTTGATCTTTCTTAATAATTGCAACAAGCAGCTCGTGCTTCTTCAGGGCATGCTGAACCTGGAGATTTGAAAAAAGGCAGTTACTTCCATTGAACTCTGCAGGACAGGCAGTTGAGTTGTGTGCAGGAGCTTTAAACATTGCCCCTCTGCTGCCTCTGGTTTTTACATTAACACCCACATTAATCAACCTTTGTATCTCATGTAACAACTTCTTAACTAAAAGACTGTTCCGAACTGGCATTTGAAACTACAAAATTATTCTGAAAGCATTAGCAATCCTAAGCAGCACTAGGGGAACTGAGGCTGGTAACTTGAACCCACATGTCTAGATCCATACATCGCAATTTAACTAACTAGGCCCAGCTGAACATCCTTTCGTACCAGGCTCTACATGTGCAGGTGCCCCACCTGTGCTGTGTACAGAGTTGGGATGTTTTTGTTACGCAGCACACACAGATGCCTGCTGCCTGTGCTGCCAGAGGTAGGTACTGTCCCTGCTGGAACCTTAAGGGAGAGAGTAAGAATACTCACTTCATTCTGGAGTTTTGGTCTAATTCTGCTGGAAGCTGCCTTAAGTCGTTCAGTGTGTGAGAGCTGCTGCTGCCACATTTTATTCAGAGTATGTTGGGAAATACACAGGTGGGGAAACTCTTCCAGTAACTGAAATAGGAGGTCGTCATCTCTTACTTTCACTACAAGGTAACGACAGATGTAAGCAATAAATTCCTGGAGAATACATTTGGTGGTAAATTCTTCCAGACAGTGTCAGCTGAGGTTGTGAAGTGTTTTAGACTGAAGACTATTAGCACTACCACACTGATATGATGTGAGGCTAAACCCAGCAGGATAACATCATTTTCAGTAGCACTGCAGAGAAAATAATCCCAAGTTACTGTTGGTTTGCAGTTTTTTCTGCTGAAGAATTGCATTTATAGCTCAGGTGTTGCTTCCTCCTACCACCACATCCAAGTAAGACAGGTATCCCCTTTCTTCCAATGGTTCTCACCATCACTAATTAGAGATCTATCTGTCAGGTAGCAACTGACAGATGCTGCTCTGTTACCTGTACACAGCTCAGCACCAGCACACTCAGCCTAAAGGCCTAATTTTAAACCTGATACACACTAAGGGAAAATAAAAAGGCTGAGCTCAGGCTATAGTGGAACAAGCACATGAATAGCAGTAATGGAAATAATCCTTGAAAATAATCCAAAGGGATTTTAAGGAGGTAGCAAATGGGTCACAGCTTTGATTGTGCATTGGTGGTTACATTTACTTACATTATCATCTCTAAAAAAAAATCCAGATATACAGAGACAGTAAGAAGGGAAAAGTGCTACAGCTGACTGGCATATATTGGGCTGATGCCTTCATTCTTGGAGTTCAACACACACTTTCAAAAGATGCCAGTTTTCCACCAAGTACAGTTTCGCAGATCTTACTTGGAGCTGCTTGCTTTGGCTTCATAGTCCCTCGTTTTGGAATCCACTGACTGTGTTTGGGATTGTGACGTGTGGTTTTTCTAGAATTGACTTTCACTGGCTGAGGCATTTTTGGAGCATCTTGAAAGGCATTTTCTTCATGTCCTTGTTCCTTAGGAGCAGATGTAAAACAGATGGAGAACAGGTATGAGAAGGGAAAGACTGATCAATCACAGTTTGGATATCAGAACTTAGATGTCTTTGAAACTTTGCATCTGAGAACTTGGATATGTTGCTTTGGATTATCCAGAACGCAAGAATTTACCAAATGCAGGTCAGGGTTCAAGTAAAAGTTAAATCTCACTATTACATAAGCTCAGCACTTAGCATTACTGCAACAGCCTAGAGGCTGCCTCTGTAAAAGCTATGAAAAGGGCCAGCACAGCCTCTGTTAGTATGGCAGAGCTTTCCAGCTGAGGTTTTTGTTGTTCCAACAATATGTAAGAAAGTAGCAAAAACCTCTTTGCCATATTCATAACCTTAGAGAATCACCCTTGTGCAAACCTAAAGCTTAGGGTAGTTAAAAACAGTATCAAGCAGACTGCCTGCAGTGTCAGGGGGTTTCAAGCTCATAACCCAGCTGTGGGGATATGTGTGTGTGAAGCTATCTGTAGAAGCTATGGGCTTCTTTAAATCTGAGGTTCCTGAAGTTACCACTTCATGTGAAAACCTGGTAGTTAAGTTGCCCATAAGAACAGATACTAGTCTGAAAACAGAGAAGTGATGAAACTTCTAAAAGTACTTGTCCTTTGGTTCTGCTCATCTCGGGAAAAGCTGTCCTCCTGGTTACTAGTTCAGCAGGAGAGAGAGCTGGAACAGTCACACTAAAGTTGAGGGTTTGTAACCAAGAGACACATCCAGTGTCTGGACAGATCACCTAGACAAATTCAGAACACACAGCCAATCTGCACAGTGCATCACCATTTCCTTGATGACTTCTCTGAACTTGGAAAGTCTAAGCCTCTCCCTAGCTTTATAAACCCGTAGTTCATCTTCATAAGCTTTAGCAACCTTCTAAAAAATAAAGAGAGGCATTTTCAGGGAAAATAGTCCATTTGGCCACCTCATCAACTTCTTCAGTGTATGGGTCAAAGTAGCTTTTTCCACTTCAAGCTCTTTTGGAAAATCAGTGTTTAAAGTCTTTTCCTCAGCCATCTATAGATATGACAGCACTATACGACCAAAGTAGGCCAGAGGCCCCCATTACACACACTTTACGTTCAGTTTGAACACTGATCGGTCACTCTTACCAACAGTGATACTAGCAGTCTAACCTAGAAGTTACCTTTGCTTTTTTTGTTCTTGCATCCTTTTCTTTTTGCAACTGGCTGTGTATTTTCCTTATTTGGTCTGTCCCATTACTGCCAAGTTCATCTTCCAACTCAGAGGAGAGCTGCTGCTGAGATGAAGGCGAGGATGGAGAAAGGGATCGTGGCCTGCTTGGGTAAGTTGGATGTTCTGTGTCTGTAAAGAAAAGTGATTCACTGAGTATCTAACTTGAAACACAAACTCCAGCCAAACCTAGAGAACTCCAAACAGTGTAAGTCAGAAAGTTTAGCACAAATTAAGTGATAAAAAGCTAAAGCCTTTGCCTTTAGAATTATCACTATTATGAATGGTGGGGCTTACTTAATTGCAAAGGAACCAGAAGATTGCTCAAGGTTAGAAAAGAAAAAGCAGCAAAGACAGTTGAAGGTAGCACAGAGTGAGACTCTTCTACATGGCAGTCACAAGCAGCTCCATCTTCCAATTTAATGTTGGGCACATGCATTAGATCAGTCTATGTGAGTGTCAAATAGGAACTTCATTCTAATTGTTCTGTTGCTCACGTGTGGATCCAAGACAAAACATAATTGAGTTAACAATACAAAACACAGGGACTACTCTGAGAAGTCCCGTGTATCAGCTTCACATGAAGAGGATTTTTTTCCTATTCCTTTCCATCTTCATATTTAACTGACATAAGGATTGTTACCTTGCTCAGCCTTCCTTCGGCGATAATCCATGATACTGTCACTGTGCTGAGATAGGTTGTCCCCATCCATCAACTCTTCTTCTCTGGTGTGCCCTGCCAAAGCTCTCTCTAACATCTATTGGACAGATTGGGGAGGGATCAGGTTCAGTAGTTCATTTGACATTTAGGACTGTCAGAGTCAGGTGTTAGTTGCAGATTTCCTTTTCATCAGAACTGAATTTAAACTCTGGTTCTTCCCACTACTGTTACTACGGCTGCCTTGTTCAGATACAACAAAGAACAGATTTCACTTACCGAGTCTAGTTCATTTAACCTGCGAAAGAGTTTTTCTGACACCTGATGAAGCTCTTGCTCAGACAGCATCTCCTTTGTTGTTTTATGGGAAAAAGACTCTTCAAGGGACTCTGTAGTAGAATCTTTATAGCTGCTAAAACAGAAAACAGATTTCACTTCTATTCTAAAAACTTGGAAGAGCAGCATTACCTCAGGCAAATCCAGTTGACTTGTTTCATGAGGACATTTTTAGAAGATTAAGGAGAAGCTGAAAGCGTCAATGCATGCAACTCTTTAAGAAAAAAAACGTGTCAGGAGAAGCAGTTAATTTTTCACTGTCATGCAGCCAAGGAGGAAGAGCTCTTCATTTAGGGGGAGAGAGGACTGGGTGGTCAAGTATATGAAAGTGCTGGCTTAGCTTAGTACCAGAAAGCTGAACTTGCCTTTTCTTTCTGGGACAATATTTGGATTCAGGACTTGGAGTCTGAGTGACTTGTTCAGCACCTAGGGAGAGGTTTTCATGTGAAGATGAAGCAGATGATGCCCCATATACCCAGGGAACCTAGGAAAAGGATAAGAGTAAATTAAGATACAATAAAGCTCAGAAATACCATAGAGCACGTGAGTAAAAGATCCTGTCATGGCTTTTATAGGAGAACCATCTCAAATGTAGAGAGGGACGTGGTGTGACTCAAGATAGTTGTGCATTAGAGAACTAGATATTTAGAGAAATAAACTAGCAAAAATATAGAAGACCAGATCTACAAAATCTACAGCTAAACGACTGAATCAGAAGAACAAGGTCTAGATTAAGGTATAGGTTTAACACTATGTTCTACTTCATTAATCATTTGAGCAGGCTGAACCTCACTGAGCAGGGACAAAGCTGCAGTTGACAGCAGCTGTGCCCTTACCCTGTTTAGTTACACTGGGTTACTACTGCCTGCTAACTAACTTGTTTGAGGTGGAGTCATCTGGGGTTGGTGTGCGTGTACTTGCAAACACACCAATGGAAAATGAAGTTTAGACAGACAAGCAGAAGTAAAGGCTGTTCAAACTACTAGAACAAATGAAGTCTTTGAGTACCTCTTGTGGTTGTGGAAAGCATGAAGAAGTGTTTGCAGAGCAAGGAGTTTCCTATACAGACTTGTTTCTACAAGCACAGGATGGCACCTGCTGATCACTGTGTGGGCTATGCATTACTCAGTTTTTGAAAAGGAAAAGGCCAGCACAAGCAATAAAATGAAAGAACAAGGCCAGGGGCAGTTCAGGGATCTTTAGGAAGGGAGAAAAATATGAAGTTTGTGAGTCTGAACAACCCCAGAACACCAAAATTCTTACTAGTTTAAATTACTGATACACTTCTGGGAAAGGATGTGGTTGTGCCCTGGTGTTCTATACATCTTTGATTAAACCCACGATCACTTCTACCTAGTTGGTTGTGATGAAATAGAACTGTAGAGACAATGGCACTTATACTTGTTGGAGCAAACATCCCCAGAAGGAATTGATGTGCTGCTGCAGTCCAACATTGCACCGCTGTGTATTGCAAAAAACAAGCCAAACTCTGTTTTGAAAACAGCCCAGAAGTGCCAGAAGATACGAGGAGAATTAAGCAGAGATCAAAAAGTACTGACTGAGCTTCCACACATAAGGAAAAGATGCAACATGTACCTTTGCCACACTGTCCACAGCATCCCTTGACACCACCTGGTCTCCCACTGCAGAAGCAAATGA
Organism: Phoeniculus purpureus; assembly: GCA_028565055.1. Taxonomy (NCBI): domain Eukaryota; kingdom Metazoa; phylum Chordata; class Aves; order Bucerotiformes; family Phoeniculidae; genus Phoeniculus; species Phoeniculus purpureus. Next base: position 8,160,436 of record JAOXOE010000787.1, read on the forward strand.
CACATTAGTGGCTGCCACAGACTGTTCTGTACCTACTAATGTGAGGAACACGTGAAACAAGAAGTGAGCCATGGCCTTTGGATTCAAATTATTCAAAGAGAACAGAATGACAAAGCAACTGTGGTTACACGGTTGTGACACCCGTCGTGGTAATTTCTCAAGTTTTACATGTTCAGTGTCATGGGAACGCTATGGAAACTAGAAAGGTAAGCAGCGTTTCCCTGGCGACAGAGGAAATAAGCACTGAAAAATAGCTTCTAAACCTTTTGTACCATAGCAGTCACTGGCTTCATCTGAGAGTTTGGTCCGTGGTTCTCTGCTCAGTGTAGGCTCTGCCATGGCAGTTACCTGCTAGAAGAGATTTCTGTAGTGTAACAAAGGAGTTGAACTAGGGCCACAGACTATTTTTCTCCAGCACAGTGAATAGCTTAAAGTAACCGAATTTTTTGTCACTCTAAGCCAGTTAGAACTATGAACTTGTGCCTGTTTAAAAAAAATAATAAATGCACTGGTAGCTTCAAAACCACCTTGCATTTATTTTTACAGGCACTGCAAGAAGCATTTGACACTTAAAGATCTATCCTACAAGAAGCAAAATCCTCTCTCACCAGGGATTTTTCTTGATAGAGGAAGACCACCAGAACCCTCCTCAGGTTCTTGTGTAAGGGACTTTTCAAGCTGAAATGAAAAAGGAACAGGTGTTTTATAAATTCACAAGGGAACGTCATAGATTAAGGTTTGTCTGCACATGAAAATTAACGCTAACATTATCAGATTAACAAATACACTATTACTTTGTTTACTATATTGTAAACTGTATAGCTACACTGGTCATGGAGGTGTTCATAAAATAAGTGTCCCTCGTATTCACGTCCCCTATGAAAACTCAGTGGAGATTGAATCCACAATCCAAAATTCTTTGAATTGAGGATGTGATAAATTCAGAAGTGGTACAAGTGTTCCACAAGGTTTTATAATGCAAGCAGTACCAATTACTAGAAATTAATAAACTAACTACACGATGGGTTTTTACTTACAGTAGGAATCTTCACTCCCTGGTTATGTAGCCAAGCAGCTGACTGGCTGGCTGAGCTTTGGTAATCTCTCCATCCAGGATAACGAGGTCTGGGTTCCGAAGCCTGAAATGGTGGTAGCAGAGGAACAGCTTGCTGTATAGGCTCCCCAAGTTTTGTAGCACTGGCACTCAGACTCTGTCTTTGAGATTCCAAAGTATGAACAGAGTCCATACATCCTTAAGAGATAAACATGAAGAACTTTAAGGTTAAGTGCTGTCTGTGAAAACAGGATGCCAGGTTTATGTATTTTCCATACATTATAGATAGAAGTACCTAAATATCTCATGTTAATTACTGCCTTTGGATTGCACAGCACTGTACTGTACCATTTTTATGCCTGTTACTTCACTTCTGTTTACAGAGCTACTGCATCACTACTTTTCTAAGAGCACCAAGGTTTTCCTGACTCTGTAAATATATGTTAATGAATCTACTGCTCTCATGCTGCACATCTGTAGCTATGAGCACACACAGGAAACAGTTTTCCATTTGCTGTTATTTTCCTCCAGTCATTTTACATACAAGCAGGGGAATAGCTGCTTGTGTGCAGGGATTCTAAGCAATGGCAGAGCTGTAGTCAGCAGACACCAGGGACAATGCAAGAATGATTTATCTGATACACAGTGAATCCATAACCATCCTTAGGAACAGCATGAAAGCCCCCTTGAGAACATGAATTTAGATACTAAGATCTTCTACAAGGATCTACTTTTAGTGTTTTGCTTATTGAACCAAAAAGGAAAAGACCTAGCTGAAGCTGAATGCTAGTTGAGCAGGAAACCCCCCCAATAATGGTGCTTGCATAATCTGGGATACTAAAATAGAATTTTTCTGAAAATTATTTCTTTTCTAATACAGCTCAAGTGTTTCCATCCATGCCTAAGGCTCTTCTCTATGCTGCCTTAGTACCCTACACACCTTCAGTCAAAATCAGGTGGACTAGCTACCACAGGAATGAATACTCACCATCTTCCTTTTCCTTTGTGGCAGCCCTTTCTGTTTCAAAGAACTGTCTAGGTAATGCTGCAACAGTCTCTGAGGTTTTAGATTCTTCCACCCCGTTTTCTGCTGGTAACAACTTAGGCAACTGGAGTTCTGGAAGTGCTGTTTGAAAAAAATTAAGCATCTTGCTATGAACTGTTTAGACAGGCAGTTGTCATGTTTGGTGAAATGTACAAAGTGTTTACATGAAAGAAACAACTTCAAGAGATTACCAAAACAAGGCTGGGTAATGGTTAAAAGAGTAGTCTTTTTTTTACTTGAACTCACCTTCCCTTCTCTTGGAAAATGAATGAGCCGTTTCTCCAAGTCTAATTAATTCACTGGTAGATTCTGATCCATCTACATCAGAAGATGGAATAAAGATGTCTGACGCTGACCTAAGAGGAACATAAAGCCGTAAAATATTTACTCTAAAAATCTTTGCCCCTTCAGTCCACCAGATGGAGCAGCAGCAGAGTGGCAACTCTACTTCAGGCAGATGGCTCCTGTAGTGCCGGACCTAAGAGTTTTTTACAAAATCCAGCATAGAAGTTATTAAATCAAACGCAGTTTAACTAAAATACAGTAATGTAAAGCAAACTTTTCAAATTGTTTCAACTTGTTTCATTCCATGTAAACTTAATGGTAACGAAATGCCATCAGCATTCTTGTCAGCAGAAAACTTCAGACTCTAATTTTAGTCCTCCTGCTGCTCGAATAAAGGAGTTACCTCACATTCCGCTTGATGTATGTAATTGGAATGTTTGCTATTTGCATACTATTAAAAACCTGCTAGTTTCTCAGCAGATACAGCTACAGTCACTGTGTTGATGTCAGCTGTTCTTACCCTTGAGCTGATGAGACTTTCAAAGGTTCTTTAAGTTGGCCACCATTGCTTTCCAGCTGCTCTTGAGATGTAGTTTCTATTTCATTACAGGACAGCACATTTGCCTCATCTGTTAATAATATGGAGGCAATTATTTTTTACCTATCAACTAATAGATATTATTGCTAATATAAACAGTTTAAATGCAATAAAATATTATGATACATAAAATTATGGCACTTAATGCACCTCCTTAGGGTGCAACAACTTTTAAGTTTTAAATAGTGATACAACCATCATACCCTGTTGCTTCAATTGTAAATAACCTCTTCCTTCGTTCTCTAAAGAATTAAATCCTGTATACAGCTAGAAAATTTGAGCCACTGGGTAGCAACACTGGCAGCGTGAGAGAAGGAAAAAGCATGGCAAATGGCTCCTGCCCTCTTTATGCCACTCACAGTGAAACACTACAGAAGGCAACTGTCACAGCCACAGAGGGCTCTCTCTCCCCTCTACTCAGAGGGTACAAAAGCCACCCATGACAGTTCTTATCAGCTTTAAGATAGGAGAGCAGTACTCAGTCTGCAGAAATGCTGATGCCTGTGAAGGGCTGAGAAGCTTCTCTTCCCCTGTTTAGCATTTTCCTCAAAATAGCTCCTGCTAGGTATCTGCTCCCAAGACCCACTCCACAGGAAAGCTTAAGTCATCTCCCATTTTTGTCTTACTAACTAAAAGCAATGTCTGCTCACTATTCCCTCCCTGAATCCTAACCACAAATCATTTCACTTCAGAGTTGAAAAGTAACATACTAGCAGGATTAATTGTCTGGAATAGGTTTATGCCACAAGAATTAAGCAGAAACATTATGCTTTCCAAATCTTGACTTTTAACAAGTTTGAGGGAAAGTAAATGATCTCTAGTAGTAGCAGAACATAATGCCTTAAACTTGGATGTATGTCTACTTACCTCTATTCTGAGAAGCAGATTCACTGGCTTCTTCTGTAAGATACTCTAACAAACCATCAAATATTTCAAGGAGGTTTCTGATAGATTCCTTCTCTCCCCTCACAATGTTCTCACCTTAAGAGAGGGTACAGTCATGTACTAGTAATCCGTACTTCATTGAATTACAAGTCTCAAAAGCAGGTATTTTCTGAAGAAGAGGGCTTGGAAAGCACTTGTGAAGGTGGTAGCTCAGAAGACAACATGTACTTAAGCTTAAGTTATCGTAAAAGTTGCTTACAGTTGCATATTTTCAGTTCCAACAAGTGAAAGTTTATTGATCTTGTTGCTGCTTCCATGAAAGAAAATTGTAAGATCTTTTCAGGAATAGCTGCTATTTGATATTTCTGTTTCTCATACAGAACAGCTACAGCATGAACCAAATCCATAGACTGCTCATCAGGATTACAAACACCAGCCACACTGTGCAGCTCAGTGATTCTTCATACCAAGACAGCAGTTGTTGTTCTTTGTGGGCTACGTTATGCCAGACTACACAAATACTCACTGAAAGCTATTTTAGCTGTGTGCAAAGCGCAGACACAACATCGTTCAATCTTTAGTCACAACTTTTTAAAATTCAACAACAAGTTTGAAATTCAAGGCTCATGTTTTCAAAGCTTTACTGTAAACAGAAAAAAACTGAGCCAGTGACAGACTCAAGTAATGTTTTAGCAGACAACTGATTGATAACTTTAACATTTCCTACAGGTCTACATCATACAAGAAAGCTCTTAGTTACTCCCTCCTTGCTGTTTAAATCTGTAACCTGATGTCCAGAGTAAAGATTCAGTGTTTTGATGACGTTCGCTACATGAGTGAGACCTTTGGTGTAACTCAGATTCTGCTTTGTAATGTCTGGTTCTTAGAAATTGTCCAAATTAAAACACCCAGATCCCCAGCTGGTGTTTATCTACATTAAAACAAGCACTTACCCGTGATGTGTGACAAGCTGACCTGCAAATAGTCCAATGCCAGGGAATCTATTACTGCTTGTACATTATGTGCATCATCCTCTTGGCTTGTAGGAGTAGCTATGAAATCTATTTAAAATAAAGAAGATTTTAGGCTCTCTAAACAGATAGCTTATCGCACATGTCTGAGCAGACTACTTGAACTCTCACTAACAACTTGGTATTTTTTCAGTACGTTGTGTATTCGGTGAAAAGTCCAAGTATCGCATTGTCCTATTGAAGCTCTTATAGCTACTGAATATGCGCTAAGAACACCCCCTGGAAGATGTGATGATTTTATCAGCTGATGTATTGAATTTAAGAATAGCAACTACTGAAGTATTCAACCTCCCTGCCTCCCAGCACACACAGCTAGTGCAGAGCCTCAGGTTGGAACTGCAGTTTGTCCTAAGAGCTTCTCTTCCTCTGTCAGTAACCTAGCTGGACTGCAAAACATTCAGATTAATTTGGAGCAACATTTCTAGTTCTGGGTTATATTTACCAGGACTTTTACCACCAATAGTACCCTCATGCAGTTCAGTTATCTTCCCAAACTCAGTTTGCCACAAAGCAAGCAAATAACATAACTGTATAGCCCTTGCTTACTGCTATCACTGAAGTTAAATGGAGTTGGTTTAAATCAGAGTTAAATCACAGCTTAACTCTCAGCAGACTATAAGAATCAAGCATTTTATGAGAGTAGACTTCACTGTTAACACCTCGTTACAAGAAATGAGCTAGTTCATACCCCTCAAAGGGATCATGCCTGCGTATGGCTTTGAAGGCCTAATTTACAGAAGAAAATGTTTTGCACTGCCTGTCTCAATGAGCTGCCCTCATAGCTGCCATGGAGAAGACTCAAAAAATATGAAAAGGGCCATTATTAAATCTTAAGATGGTCAAGACTATAATTCTTTAAGTGTTTGTCTTTAGAAGGATACAAACAGTTTAAAATCCACATGCCTGTTGCTTCTGCAAACTTACATTTATTAATTACAAAATACAGAGAGAAAAGTAAAAGCAGGTTTAGAAATGACCATTCCTACCTGGTACTTTTTCTCCTAAGACTGACTCATAAAGACGGACAAACACATCAGCACCACATTCGGAGAGAAACTTTATTTGCAGGTTTATGTGACAGCTCCTTAGAAGATCATTGGCAACATCAACCCAATCTATGAAGAAGCAAAACATTAATGTCAGAACTGAGACACACAAAACTGAAGACCTAGTTAATGACAGTGAAAGATACACAGATCATAAGGGACCTCCAGGGGTCATCCAAGTCCAGCTTCCCTGCTTGAGCAGAATCATAGAACCTAAGGTTACACAGAAGCACATCCAAAGGGTCTTAAAAGTCTCCAAAGGAGACTCCACAACCTCCCTGGGCAGCCTGTTCCAGTGCTCTGTAACCCTTAAAGACGTTTTTTCTCATATCGAGATGGAACTTTCTGTGCTCCAACTGACACCCATTGCTCCTTGTCCTGTCACAGGGCGCAAGTAAAAGAAATTGTCTCTTTCTTCTTGACACCCAGCCCTTGTGGATTTATAGACAGCGATTAAGTCCCTTCATAACTTTCTCCTCTCCAAGCTGAAGAGTCCCAGATCTCTCCTCATAAGGCAAGAGCTCCAGTCCCCTAAACATCCTTGTGGCCATCTGCTGAACTCTCTCAATCAAGTCTCCATCCCTCTTGAATTGGTGACCCCAGAACTAGACATAATATTCCAGGTGTGACCTCACTAGGGCAGAATAGAGAAGAGCCTCCTTTGATCTGCAGGACACACTCTTCTTAAGGAAGATGCATTTAAGTGTCTTCGACTCTGCCAGATACTGTCAATCCCAGTCAGACTGTGCCAATCATACAAAATACTGTGTTGTAAGCTTTCTGCTCCACACTCCATTTACTTCAGGTGGAAACACAACATGAGGAAGGAGACACACCTTTGTCTTGTTCAAGGGCTTTAAGTTTCTAGAGAAGGGATAAGTCATCTTCAAAAGGATAAAGAAGTGTACAGTTTGAGTCTTCTAACACTAGAATTAATACTTTTCTATAGCTCTAATCTTCACTTAGTTCCAGATATCCCTATACTCTAACATTGTAATAATTTCAGGTGAATGAAAGCAGCATCTTCTGCATGTCAGCCTGACTTGTCTTAGGAAAATTCAGCTACTGTTGAGCTCCAGGTTTATCTATTTAAAAGTGTCACTGAGAGGGAAAGACAAAGCAGGTAGGGGAGAGATAACATGAAGAGCTTTAAAAGCCACAGCCCATGGAAAGCACCACATCTAAACTCATCTGAATCAAACAGGCAGTGTCAGTGATGCCAGCGGGAGACTGAAGGGAATAAGGCAATGTTCTACCAGGCCTCCCGCCTTGCAGGGCCCGGAGCTGGGTGCTCCTGCGGGACTCGCACACACCGCGGGGTCATCTCATGACCGAGACAAAACGGCCCAGAATCCCTGCGAGGCCCAGCCCTACCTCTCTCCGCAGCCGTACCCATTGCCGACGCTCTAGGCCCCAACGGACCTCTGACACAGCTCCACCCCGGGACATTTAAACAGCCCCGCCGCGCTGATTGGTCAGGCCCCACCGGAAAAGGCGGGGCTTCTCAGACCTCGCCTACCTACTAGTCTTTCCTGCCGCACCCGCAGATGTTGCTGCCGTGGGCGGTTATCATGGAAACGGGGGAAGGGAGGGAGGAGAGACCGCCGCAGCGCGGGTCACGTGGACTCTTTCTGCGCTTCTCGGTGCCCCTCAGTGGGGGGCCCTTCCTTTCCCCTTCTTCCCCCCCTTCCCTTCCCCTTCTCCCTCCTCGCGCCCTGCGGGGGGCACAAAATGGCGGCGCGATAGAGCGGCTCTGACGAGCGGCGGAGCGGGTTCTGTTGTCCTGAGGGGACATAGCTGGTGCCGTTTTCAGCGGCAGAGCTGGGGTGGAGAGAGGCTGGTCGCGGGAGGGTGGGTGGAGCAGAGCAGAGGAAAGTTCCAGTACTTGGCCTTGGCAGGGTGTTTGCTGAGGGCGGGGTGTGTTTGCACTCGCCTGGCGCAGGTCGGGGGTTGCTGGTAGACTGGCGGTGATAGGGCTCGCTTGGGAACTGGGGGCTTTTATGCACACAAGGGCTTAGGAAAGGGGCTTAGGAAAGGTTTGTCTAGTGAAACTTCCTGTATTAGCAGCTGTTGGCACACGAGTTTTTGGAGACAGTGGATGGTGAACGTGTGTTATCTTATGAGTAACAAGTGCTCTTTAGGAATTCTAGAATTCCCATGTTACATCAAGCCATGCAAATCTAGAAATAATAGTGGCCCTTACCCTGAAAGCCCCATAGCAAGACAGAAGCAGGTGAGATCCTAATTAAGACTGTAAGAATAATGACTGGCAGCAAAGCTGGTGTTAACTATAGCAGTCTGTGGGTGTAATTTGTAGATCCATAATCCAAATGTACATACAGGGCTGCAATAAACAAAAGAACGTCTGTGCATGTAAGCAAACACCTATTTCTGTTATCAAAGTTCTGAGAGCATGGAATTCAGCTTGGAACATACACAGCCCTACAAAGCTGGGATGATTTAAGCTGGACTTGATGATCTTAAAAGGTCTTTTCTAGCCTCAATAATTCTGTAATTTGCTTCATGTATGTTGGCTCAAAGTACAGAGAAAACAGGAAATCCAATGATGTTTAACTTAAAGGGGTAGAACACAAAAATGAGGAAGTGTTTGTTTTTTTTACAAGGAGGAAGTAAAAATGTGTTATTTACAGACAAAGTGTGTGCAAATGAGACAGAGATGAGGGGTTTGTTTAGTCTTTTTAAGACCCTAGCAAGGTTAAACAACATCGTGATAGGAAGTGCTCAGTTATATACAAACATAAAAGTCAAAGTAAACTGCGTTAAACAATGTAACAGAAAAGAGCAGACAAGGTGCTGTTTCTCAACCTTTGAAAAAACCTTTTTCAGACTCATCACGAGAAGGAGGCCTAAAAGAGCCAGTTGCTATAGTATTCAAAAGAATATTTGGGGAAAGGTCTCTAACAAGCTAAAATAAATCAGTAATCCCATAGGGGAAAAAATGAGGATCATTGCAGGCAACCCAGTCAAATGGAAGTGCTGTTAAAAGAACAAATTAATAATAAGAAAGAAACTAATTGATCAAGGGGGTATCTAAGCCACTGAGGGGAACAGCTGTGCCTGTTTGTAAACAAAGATAAGCCTAACTGAAGTGTCACATTTGAGGAAGAGATGATGCAAACATCTAGCACTGTTTGAAAACTGGGCTGCATTCTCAGCAACAGTGGAAGGAAGAAAAAGGGAGGGGGAAATTGGGAATTAATACAGAGCAGTTGAAAAATCATTGTTATGCCTTTAAGGCACACTTTTACTGATGTAAGTCTGTGTGGGGCCCAGATCTTGAATTCTATGTGCATGTCTTGTCAGTAAAGAAAAAATGGCTGGAGGATAATCAGAACTGTAGAATTGCTTTTAAAGAAGAAAGAATTAGATAACTCTGCAGCTTAAGTTTACAAATTAAGTGATTTGGAAGATATTAATGTACAGAAAGGGTCTAAATAAATAGACAATTACCATTTCTAATAACTCGTTTTGTGTTTCTTGTTCCTAGCAGGCATTGTTTTGAAAACCAGTTCTTTTTCAGGGATTGTACAGTTAAGCCATGAAACACATTGTCATGGAAGCTAAGATTATAAATAGAACGAAAATTGGAAGAAATGGCCAGCAGATGCAGTTATTTTTGTCTCAGAAAAGCTGTAAAACCACGGATTGCAAGGAGGTAGGAGGATATATACGGAGTGTTGTGATGGCACGTCTTCCGTATGTTGTTTTCATTTGCATTTGTTGCTGCTTGAAGCAGGTGGCCCGGCAATGTGGCTGCTGAGATTTATGCTTTAAGCTCCACCTTTTCTTTTGTGTGCTTAAAGCCTGGGGCAGGCATGCAGGCAGGTTGCTGCTCAAGCAAAGCAGGGCAGATAAGCAGCACAGTATCCGCTTCAGATATTTAGTGTTTATTAGACTGGTGTTTCCTAGCTGTTCTTTCAGTGCTGTGCTGCACTTCCTCTGACCTTTGAATTGCTTCAGTAGTCCTGTCCTGGAATTTAAAAAAGATAAAAATAGTCACGGTTTCCAATCACATGTATTTGTAAAAGCCAATGGGTAACAATCTCAAGAACTCAAGCAACATTGAATAATCTCTCTACTGTTATTGTGCCCAACCTGTTCACATTGTGAGGGGCTGTACTCCTGCAAATTTCCGTAATCCCAGGCCAGTGTGTGGTGGCATCTGCTCTTCTTTCAAGTGTGGTTCTGGTTAAAACACGGTGACTCCACTGGAGCCACAGTTTTTATGGTGGAGCCTAGGCTTTATCTGATGGAGCCTCTGCAGGAGCCTCTCCACAGACCCTTCATGCCACTGTCACCACTTGTGAGGCTCGGGGAAAGGCCCTGCGAGCTCTCCACAGCGCGAGCCAGGCCCACAGCGCGGTGCCTCACCGTGCCCAGAGCCAGAGCTCTGAGAGCAGAGTGAGAGGTCTGTCGAAGACCTTCGTGGGGGTTGGGGGGGGGCGGGGGTTAATCCCCGCTCCCGCACAGGGAGAGGCCTCGGCAAGAAACCGGGTCTACGCAGGCGCAGCCGCTCATCCTCTGCCTGAAGTGGAGGGGTGCACCGAGGGCAGTGACGTCAACGCAGGCCCCACCCCCAAAGAGGGAGGAGAACTTCCGGCCGCGAGCGCAGAAGCCGGTCAGTCGGCCGAGCCGCAGCCACGCCCACGCGGCAGGGGGCGAGGACTGGGGCTCGCGCGAGCCGCTTGCATAACAGAAGGGGCGGATTCTGCGCGTGCGTCACCTGGCGGGTCCCAGCAGCCCCCGCGGCCTCCCTATATAACCGGCATCCGGGGGCTGGGGCGCTCTACATTTAGTGGCCCCCACCATCGGCGTTGGACGTTGTCCCATCTTCGTCGTCCTTTTTAAGTGACCAGGATCGTCTCGCCCACCGCCACCATCGACATGCCCGGGTATTCCAGCGACAGGGACAGAGGGTGAGTCCGGGGGCCCGGCCGGCGCCAGCCGCCGCCAGCGTCCGGACTCTTTAGAGCGAGTGTGGGGCTATGTGGGTTGTTTTTCATCCGTTTAAAATGGCGGCGAGTCGCGAGGGCTGGGCCCTGGAGCCCTTCCTCTTCGCTCTCGCCGTTTCCAGGTCTCTAAAGCTTCGCAAAAGAAGGTTGGGGAGAGGGAAGCGGCATTAGGAGCTTATAGCTCCGGTAGGGGCGGCCGAGTAATCCGGGTTGGGGTTCGATTCCCCGCCGCC
>JAOXOE010000787.1:8180559-8217962 GCA_028565055.1 Phoeniculus purpureus
ACCGAGCTCCAGGAAGCTGAGTCGGGCTTTGGGAACAGGCCCGAGGCTTCTGTGCAGCCCCGCAGCCGAGGAGGGGGCGGGGAGGAGCTGCTCGCGGTTTGCCGGCGGCGGCACTTTCTGCGGGACGGTGGGGGGCCGTCGCCATGGCGGGACCTCCTCAGCGGAGCCCACCCGGGCTTGGGGCCGCTGGGCGCGGCGCTGCGGGGAAACCTGGCGGCCCAGTGGTGGGACTCCGCGCTGCCTCTCCGCGAGCAGGTGCTGGTGGTGGATGCGCCGCTCCAGGGCCCTCCCGACGCGCAGGGGCTGCGGCTGCTGCACTCGGACACGCTGCGCGAGGCCCTCAAGGGCCGGGGCTGCAGCCAGGGGCCGGGATCGTCTGCGGAAGAGGCGCTGGGGAACGTGGGGACCCTTCGGGAGAGTCTTCTTCCCGGTACGTTCCTGGGCACTGAAGGGGCCAGGCGGCTCCTGGACGGCCTGGACTTGCCTCTGCCTCACTGGGAGTGCAGCAGTTGTGTTTAAGAGAAATTCTCAGCTATGTCAGTGCTCTGTGAGTTCGTGGCCTTTCGAGGTCACGAGCATCGCTAATGTCCAAGTGCACATTCTGTGATTTCCCTCATAGTTGGCGAAATGGCATGTTAAAATTACAGTTTCCAGAGTACCCAGAGTAATCAAGTTACAGACTGCTAAACTGATCCCTGCAAAACGTTAATGCTTATGGGACTGCATATACAAACAGCATAAAATCACAGAACAGTGAGGGTTGGAAGGGACTTCTGGAGATGAGGTAGTCTTAACCCACTGCTGGAGCAAGATGCCCTAGAGGAGGTTGCACAGGAACCTGTCCAGGCAGTGTATCAAGTGTGCTGCATTCACTCTCAGTAGGATTGAAGGTTTAAAATTTGTGATGTGGTGACCATAATTAATTGTCTTTTGACAGGTGCTTTGGCTCAGTATGTTAGCTGCTTAAAACTGCTGAACAAGAGACTGCCTTGTGGCCTTGCTCAAATTGGAGTCTGTTTCCACTCTGTTCCACAAAGTGAACAACGTAACCTTATAAGGTAGAGTAATAGAGGGCTTAATCCTTTTCTGTACTCAAACCACTGTTGATGTTTGTATCACTTTTGAATACTGTTTTTTTGCCTTTTTTCTGTTACTTTTGAAGGACTTAACTTGCTGACCTTGCTATTGTTTAAAGTATAGGCGAAAGGACCGAATCTTCGCTTGCGTGGTTTAGTTCTCCCAGAACTGCAGGACAGTGGCTTGATTACTGGTTACGCCAGAGGCTCCAGTGGTGGAGAAAGGTAACAGCAGTGTACCCATGGGAAATCTTGGCCTGTTCCTTTGTATCAGAGAGAGGGATTAAACAGCCTCTCTGAACAGTTTTAAGCCGTTACCTTGTTTGCCTGTTCATGTCACTGAAGTACATGTGTTTCTTGTGAGAAACATGACTGTTTAAGTGCGTGGCAAGTAGTAAAGTAGTTCACTATATGATTTGCACAAAGGCAAATGTTTTGTGTTTGTAAGTGATTGGAGATCAAAATGCTATAAAACATCAAAGACATTTGGACTATAGTTTAAACAGGTTTTTTTCTGACAATCACAGACTTCAGCTTGCATTACAGACCTGTAGTTTATACAGTGTGTGCAGTAGTGATCCCTGCTTACATGTCTTGTTTTCAGTTTGCAGTTGACCCATCTAACTTCAGTAGCAGTGACTTTCAGGATGAAGAAGGAAGAAGAGGGTTTAATTTACAATACAGCTTTCCTTGGGGAACAGAAACAATAGAAACACTTAGGAACCTTGGTGATACTGAACTGTTACAGATGTACCCGGGGGAGCATTCAGAATTACTTGTAAGCTTTACTGTTTCAAACGTGTTGTCTCATAAAGATGGTAACTTGTGAGAGAAATGGGTTCTTTGCTGGTCCAGTTACTTAGCACCTGACTGTCTTTTTCTTCTGTTGTAAAAGCAGTGCAGTTGATACTCTGCAGTCAGACCTTCATTTCAAAAGCAGATAAAAGAGTGTTTGGAGATCAGGAATGAGCTGTGTTGACAAGACAGCGGTTGTCACCTACATAGCCATTGCATGTATCTGTGAGTAGATGTCAAGACAAACTCCTAGGGAGTTCCTGTGCACTGCTCCAGCAGTGGGGTAGACCTATATCATCTCCAGAGGCCCCTTCCGACCACCTCTTCTGTGATGTTTTGCTGTTCTTATGTGCAGTCCCACCAACATTCTTTTGCAGGGACTAACTCAGCAGTCTGTAGCTTGAGTTCTGCAGTGTTAAGAAATTGTAACTGATTTTTTTTCTTCCCCTTGTCTGACTTTACTTACATAGTTAGGTGTAGATTAATGTAAACACTGCAGATAGAAGTTACCAACATTCAGAACAGGCAAAGGACCAGAGAGAAATCTTTCCATGAAGTATATCGGAGAGGGACACATTTCTAGGAAATGGCATTGCTTGAAAAGTCAAGCTAAAGATATAAAATGAGAGTAACTTTGTATTTTACCAGTAAATTGTGACAGTCCTGTCTGTCTTTTTATTCAGAAGGCAGAAGACTGTAATCTATCCTACAAATCTGTGGGTTGTTTAGTGAATTTTTAGAATGTGGGGACAGATCTTTGTGGTCACTTGGAAGTAATATGCAGGCCTCCAAAAGAAAATGCAGACTGTCAAGTGTGTTTGCCATAGATATAAATTTATGATTAGAAAGGCTGGATATCAAAATAATCCCATCTACTTTCTCCAGTTTTACAGTCTTAATGTAGTTACTGTTTCACCGTTACACTTTCAAGATTGCCGGTAACTAAAAATTTACATCTGATTGCATTTGAAGTGTAATAAGGCTGCGTGAGCTTAGTGCCTCATTATACCTTTAAAGAAAAAGCTCTTTGGGAGTCTTTGAGTTATCATCCTGTTGTGGGTTTTTTCTCTCCAGGGCCGAGATGGAAGGAAAAACATTATTCCTCACCTTCTGTCTGTGAGTGGCAATCTGGACCGAGGAGTATTAGTATATCTCTTTGATTCTCTACAGCTGGCTGAGAATCCACTAACAAAAAAAAATGCACAGAGAAAGGTAACTGTCGCCACAGACAGCATGGTAAATCCAAGCATGGGAATACCTTCTTTTTTGACAACACCATTTCCTGTTCCTTCCCCGTGAGATGCAGACAGAACACTTCTCAGTGGTAGCAATAGGCTGGTGCCACGGGACTGCCTCTGCAGTCCTCCTCACCCACATAACTTGTAGAGTAGGATTGGTGGTTGGACTTGATGATCCCAAGGGTCTTTTCCAACCTGAATGATTCTCTGATTCTATGATAAGCGATTTTTCTCTCATTTATTTCCTTTCGCCTTCTTCCTCTCTGATGAGCCAGTAGGTTCTTCCCATGCAAGTACTGAGGGAGTTAAGAGGAACTGGAATGTAGCTGGGTTGTGGGAAAGAGGTGTTTGTCTCATCCACGTAAAACATTTGAAAGCTGCTGGGAAGAGTAGAAGTGGGTTGCAGCTGATGATGGTGCATTTCCTCAAGAAAATCATTATTCCCACTTTTCCCTGGCTGTCTGGAGTGAGCACTAGCTTTCAAACTGCACTTGTTAATCAAAGAGCTGCCTGGCCTTTAAGAACAAGTAGGAGACTGGATGGTAACTGTCTGTTGGGTTCGTCTCTGATCACTCTGGCTCTATTAAATCATAGAATCATACAATGGCCAGGGGTGGAAGGGCCCTTAAAGATCATCCAGTCCCAACTCCTCTGCGTAGGAAAAGACACCATCACTAGATCAGGTTACTCAGGGCCCCATCCAGTCTGTCCTTGAACACTTCCAGGGATGGGGCAGCCACAACTTCCCTGAGCAACCTGTTCCAGCAGCTCACCCCCTCACAGGAAAGAATTTATTCCTCATGTCCAACCTCAATCTCCCCTCTTCAAGTCTGTAACCCTTTCCTCTTGTCCTCTCACTATGCACCCGTGTCAAGAACTTTATCCCAGATATTGGAAAGCTATTATAAGGTTACTTGGGAGCCTCCTCCAGGCTGAACAACCCCAACTTGTTCAGCCAGTCCTCATAGTGGGGGTGCTCCAGCCCTCTTATCATTACAGATGATGGAGCTCTGCTACTCAAACTTCATATCTTTTCCAGGATTTGTACTAAAACAGTAATTTCTGCCACACCAATGTGGTTATATCCAATACAGCTTGCTTCTAATTCAGCGTCCTGTCCTATGAGTAAATTTTTACATGCTTACTAAATACATTTAGTAATCTGTTGCTTTTTGTAAAATTACTAGGTGCTTAAGCTTCATCCTTGTTTAGCACCTGTTAAAGTGGCCTTGGATATAGGAAAAGGTCCAACAACAGAGCTGAGGCAGGTATGTTGTAAGAAAGTATGTTTTGAGCCTTTACTTTCGATGTAACCTGTTGCAGTTCAGACACTGTTTACATTGGGGAGCATTGTGGTGGTACCTTGATTCTCAGAGGTTCATGGTTGTACAGATCTCACAGGAAAACAAGTAACAGAATTCCTCTCAGTTTCTTAATATTTAAGAATTATGTTAATGCATGGGTCACATCTGCAGAAGGATTTTAAACAGTTATTCTTTAAGTCAGTCATTAAGCCAGTCCCCATGGAAGGGAGCAATCTAACACTGGCAGCATGTTCTTAAATAGAAATGGCGACTGATGTTTTCTACTTTGAGATTATTTCAGCCAGAAAAATAGCACTAGCTAGGAATGCTACTACCACACATACATGAGTTGTAATGGTTCTTTTTACAGGATTTCAAACCCTCAAAGTTGGTTTTTCAGTTTTTGTTCTTTAAATAAACACAGGTTTGTCAAGGATTGTTCAATGAACTGTCAGAAAATAGAATTTCCGTATGGCCTGGTTATCTTGAAACCGTGCAAGTATCTCTGGAACAGCTTTACACAAAGTAAGGAGAAACAATGCTTTGTAAATTAAGCTATGAAGGTGAAAGATTACTTTCTGTGGACTAGCAAAAATTGTACTGGTTTTCAGTAGGCAGTCATCGAGGGCAGTAACAATATGACTGAAGGCATATATCCCTTACTATAAAATTGGATTCAGCCTTACAACAAAGAGCAAGGTCAGATAATTCTTTTTTTAAAATTAAATGAAGTGTAAGCCTTTCACACGTTAATTGTTGTTTTCCTGAAACTGTAAAATGCCTTTTAGAGACTCACCTATTGAAAGCAAATTTCTTAAACTGAGTCATAAGCTCACAGAAGTGTTTCCCACTCATCTAACTTCCCATTTCTGCATCTGGAGTGGTTCTGTGTTGCACTGTTAGTGCTGTTTCAAATAGCACACTGTGTAGACTTGAACTTCAAAGTTTGGACGCATTGCCATCAGTTTATGTGTGCAGTTAAAAATGACTGTTCCAGCTGAGGGCCTGATATGTGATTTGTTGATAAGCTCTGAAGGATGTCCATATCACTTCTCACATGATTCGATCTTGAACACATTGATGAATACTTTTTCCTGAGAGAAAATAAACATGACTGTTTGTTCTGTGCAGTAGTCTTCAAAGTAGGTCTGGTTGTTAAATAATAGAAGACAGACAGACATATTCTGCTTCTACAAAAATACTCTTGTAGTAGGTCATCAAATATTCTTTTTATGGACTACAGTATCTAAATATTTCAAAGAAATGTAGTCAGGAAAGCAAGGAATGGCAACAAGAAAATTCTTCACACTGGGCTTAGTGCAGTGTGAAGTGCAGTGAAAAACATAAATACAGTTTGTGGTCGTTTGTAGATTTTTTCCTACTCCAAGCGCAGTAACAGGTGTCTCTGCTCTTTGCAGGTATGATGAGATGAGTGTTCTCTTCATGGTCTTGGTAACTGATACCACTTTGGAGAATGGAGTGGTCCAGCTGAGAAGCAGAGACACCACAATGAAGGAAATGATGCACATTTCTAGGCTGAAGGACTTTTTAACTAACTATGTAACAGCAGCCAAAAATGTCTAAACCTGAATTAGCTGAATAAACGGAATTTTTTTAAACATCTGTGCTTGAACTGACTCTTACGCTGTCGTTGACTTGGTGTTCTGCCAGAACTTGGTTCATCTGTTTTTTGTCAAATTTAGACCAACTTGGTCCTTCAGGTTACTTTGAAAAGAGGTAAGAGACAAACCTGTCCCTTGTTAGCAAGGCTGAACAGATTTGCTTTCACGTTTGGTTTTACTGTCTTATAGAGAATATCCATCCTAACCTTAAAATTCACCTTTCATTTGGGTATTGCCAACACAATTATGGTCTTTATTGGAAAATGATGTTTTCAGTAAAAGACTTGCAGCTCTTAATTGTTTTAATTACATCAGTAAGTTCTGTATGTAAGTGTTTGTATGAACATATTTTAATCTCACCTGAGTTCTTCGACATTTAAACTTTATGTTGTACTTAATAACCATAAAAACTAGAAATACATTATTTGTATTTCTACAGGAGAATTGTGCAGGAGCTTATGTCTGGGTGAAACCTTTACATGATTTATTCCTTACTGTTTTTCATCAGTTGCATATAGTGCTGGATTAATGTCTAGCAGAATCTTACCTGATAGTGGTTGCATTGGTTTGGTTTGGGTTTTATGGTGCTATTTAGGCAATGAGCTGCTCTTTGTCTAAGAAGATTCTCTTAGGGTCTTTGATAATTCCAGTTTTTGACTGTTTGGCTGTTTTTAATAGTTGAAGTCCTTAGAGATTACGATTTTGAGATTTTGTTTGCTAGTAGAGAATAAGCTCTATTATTGCTCTACAGAATAATTAGGCAAGGAAACTAGTATCTACACACTATCTGTGCAAACTTGGTGATACTTCTGAGGACTGAAAGATTGTTTAAAAAAAAATTATTAAGTTAATCACAGAAGAGCTCTTACCTTGTACTTAGTTTCTGATGAGGACCTTTGAGTAGACACATGCCTCCCTTTCTGCTAAAAGCCAGAATAACATAATTAATTATTCCTTCTTTTGGTACAGATGCACAGCAGGAGAACTCATACACTGGCAGCAGCTTGGTCACTGATAACATCTCCTGCATGGTTCCATGAGGCTGTTGAATTTTTAGATCATAGGACAGTGACAGGACAGTTTGGTAGGTTTTGTTTGCTTTTTTCCACCCCTCAAGGAGTCTTACTGTCATTTCTCTGTAGTAGGTAAGCTGTTTCATTATGTAACTACTACTGTCTGAAACCTGCCTCCCCCAGCAAAATCCTCTCAAGCCAGGTTTGTGCACCTCAAATGTTCAAATATTACAGCTTTATGTTTTTACCTTTTTCATCTTCTCTTCTAAGAACAGACAAGTTGATGTATTCTTCTGGTTCAACATGATCTAGATGAAAGATGATGAACAGCAGTTAATTCAGTTAAAAGAGACTGATCAGATTTTAACTTTTCTAATCATCCTGAAACAAAGTAGCAACACTCCATACTGAACATAAATGTGCCATGCTCTGTAGCATTCAAGGGCCTTTGTCAGAGCTCTTGTCGCTGTCCTTGCAGGCTCTGTGGGTAGAATGCTGATTGATACCTCAAATACTGCCTGTCTACTACATAAATCATAGAATCATTTAGTTTGGAAAAGACCATTAACACCATAGAGTCCAACCATTAACTGAAATGTACCAAGTCCACTGCTAAACCACATCCCTAGGCTCCAGGTCTACACAACTTTTAAACATGTTTGGGGATGGAACAAAGGGGAAGATTGGTTTGGAGAGATCATACCCTTTTTTATATTCAGAAACAGGAAGTGTTGTAATACCTTTGATGTTGCCTTGATTTGGGGTTTCTTTTTCCCTTGACACGTATAAGACGTAGAAAACTGAGCTGCAGTGTCTTTTCTGTAATTGTGTGTTTTCTGTAACTGAACTTGTACAGTGTCTTAATGGCTTTGCTGTCTCGCGCTACTTCATCATTTCAGTTTGAAATGGCTTTGGGTCTTGTCAGAGTTAAGAAACATGAAATAAAGAGCTGTTGAGTAATGAACAATTTTGAACAGAATGCAGGAGCTATGTAAGTTGTACTTTGCTCCATGTATCTTGCCGACTTCTGTCTCTTAGTAAATGCGCCTCTGATCAATTTACTGTCTCTTCTTCTCTGTCACAGCTATTTTAGTCTTCACCATGAGTTTACAAAGACAGTTCTTCATTGTACTTCTGTTTACAGCAGATTTTTGCATAGAACTTCATTTAACCAGTTGCCATTTTGGCTGCAGGTCTGACTGACAGCACCAAATACTGATCCCGAGGAACTTCAAATAATGCTATCAGGCTCAGCAGGAGTTTAACCTCGCTTACTGACTGCTAGTAGGTGCCCCTTGTGCTGCTTTTACAGTACCTGAAGAAATTTGCTCATACTAGCTACATACAGTGTAGCAGCATTCCTCAACCCAGCTCCAACAGTAAGTTTCAAGACTGCTTGGGGAGTAATGTGAACTTACCAATTTCTGTGTAGATGATGTAGTTTTCAGGCTGTTCTTCATTTGTTGTTGGGGTAAGGCCAGTTGACTTTAGTTTTTCTGCAGATGGTAAAAAATAAACACACACATGCCTCTATGTAGGAATCTATTTTTCATGGAAGTGAACAGCTCTGTGATATTTTTGGAGTACTTTGAGCTCTTGGATATAATGTTATTTTTATAATAAAAATTACTCCTTAATCAAGGGCATTTTACATAGAATTTCCTTTCATTACTAAGAACATGGAGGTCCAATTCCTTCTGACATTTGTGCCTATGGATTTAGATGGTACTTAGCAGGTCTGGGCTGGGAGAAGCAACCTAGAACATAGCTGAGAGGTTTTGCCTTGCCAGTGACTTAAGTTGGCTGTGCTAGTTAACAAGAGACTTGACAACGTCTGAAAAATACCAAGAGCAAAACTATTAGTAACGTCATAAGTTTCACATGGTTAAATGTATTGACAACACTAATGAGGACCTCTACAAAATAACTCACTTGCTTTATATGAAGGAATGATTAAAAATGGAATTGCCAGAGCAAGTCCTATAACGAATAGCAGCAAGATCAGCCCAAGAGAAATGATCAAAACTGGAGAATGGCTTCTCTCTTCTGTCAAAAAGAGAAAAGAAAAAAGGATGTTTATGCAGTGAAATGTTTCATATTCTAGTATTTTCTCTAAATTAAAATCAAGACTTGGCATTTCTTTGAGCTTTTGGATTAACTGTGGTTAACAAAACTACTCAGGAGAGCCCTAAGTGTGCACACTGCCCAGCAGAAAGAAGGGAGCTTGCTGGTGCCAGTAAACTCACTTTCAAAGGAGCAGAGGGGGAAAAAACCTAGACTCTTCCCAAGGTGGAAGGGGGTCTGTTGTAGAAGTAGGTCTTCTACATTTGTCCTTCAAATCATTTCTGCTGTGTGGTCCCCATGAAATTCTATCTTTTTTGCATTAATTTTAAAATGTCAAAAATTTAAAAAAATTATAGAGGAACTGCATTTATAGCTAAAGAAACTTGCATTGTTACTGCATTCTGTTTGTCAGCAATGGTGAGCTGTTTCCCATGCACATACCTGCTAATGTAAAGTTGAAACCCTTACTGTATTTTGAAATATTGTAAAAGCTATTTTGAGCTTTGCATTTATATGTTCCAAAGTCACTAGAGGAATTGATAAATACAGAAATCACTGCTGCTTCCTTCTTCTGCATCTTCACTGGAGAAGAGATGGTCTGTGTTCCTTTGAAGAATGTGTATATGATAGGAAGAGAGCCTTTTGAGAGACAGGACAGGGTCACATTCTGGCCTTTCTTTGCTTGAAGCATGGATGAGCTCAGCACTGGTTTGGAAACTTGCTCTGTAAAACAAGAAAACTGAAAAGACTGCATCACTGGTGGAAGCAGCACCATTGACAAATGAGATGAGCACCAGTGATGGAGGGTTCAGTGAGCTGGATCAGATTAGTGCTGCTGACTCATAAGGTAATAAACAGCTGTTTGCAGTAAAGTTCAGTTCCGCAATCGAGACAAGTACACTCTGCAGTCCAAAACAGGACCTGCCACAAACAAACCCCTGGCTCCTGGTGTTGCTGGTGCATTGCATCAGGCGTGGCAACACACTCCTAAAACGAAATGTGCTGAGCAGGAATACAGCAAAACATACCTACAAGGATGAAGTTGAGGCTTTTGCTGTATTTTATGCCATTGGTGATGTTTTTCTCAGCTGTGCATTGGTATTCACCCAGGTCACTGGCAGAGTTGATAGTCAAGTTAAACAAACCAGGGGTCAGGTCTGGCCTAACTAAAGTGGATACCTTCTGATTGCTTTTGAGCAATGTGTATGTGACAGGTGGAGAGCTGGAGTTTGAGTGGCAGGAGAGGGTCACATTCTGCTTCATCATGACCTTTAAAGTCCCCTGAAGAGGTGAGAGCTTGGGATTGGACAGCATCTCTGGAAAGAAGAAACTTGTGAGTTTACTGCCTCTGTCACACAAGAAAATACTTATTTCCCCCGAATATGTTCAGGACCAGGCTAGATTTCTGTGCCAATAGGGGTTTATATTCTTTACTTCTCCAGTGGAGAGCAGCTTCAAGCACTCAATGAAAAATGCTTGTCTTCACACAGCATCACAAATGTATCCAGATAAGCCAAGAAAAATACAGCAGCAGTGAAAATAAAATAAAAATAAAATAAAAATAAAAATATAAATTTGTATTTGTGATTACAAATACAAATATCATGGGATGTTAATTGTAGGAGACAATAACTTTCTGTGCTAGTTGAGGGGTAGCATGTGGACCCAACAGTAAAAGCAGTATTTTATTTGTGGCTGTAAGTAAACAGGCAGAATTAACCTCGTGTAAGCAGATTGAACTTCTAAACAGTAGCAGCAGAAGCCTTGACAGTCTATCAAGTTACTTTGCTTTTATGATATTATACAAATAAATTCATAATAAAAACTTAGAATTTGTTTTCATAGAAGACAGCAATAATCAGGACTAAGATAAATTATGGCACTTCAAAAGAGAAGAAGTATGTTTTAACAGCTTAAAGGAGTTTTTGACTGTACTTCCAGGTCAGCAAAGAGACAGTTAACTGTGTATAGAAACTTGTAAACTGCCTCACTGCACAGACAGGATGGAAGATTTAATTTTATGTGAAGGGTTTGGACATTTCTAAATCCCTCCCCCATTTTTTTGTTGCTGGTATCAGCACATACTGCAAAACAACATAAAAAAAAAAGAGAGAACCTACCTTTGCCGTTTACAGTAGTTTTCTGAATCTGCTGAGATACATGAACTAAGAAAAGAAAAGAAGAAGCTTTCAGAGAAGAAACTCAGTGGTTCTTGTTCCAAAAGTTTTGTAGTAAGAAGTACATCCTTGGCTTACAGCAGGGAAAGAGTAGAATAGTTAGAAACAGCATTTTCTTGGTGCTGAGCGATTCAACGGGTTGAGTTACTCTAACGCGATATTTGAGGAGTGGCTCCAGAGGTTGAGGAAGTCCTAAATATGGAAAATGCTGATCTTTCATGATGCTTGTATAAAGACTTTTGTCGTACTTTGCCTCGATTTAACCTATGACAGACAGAGCACTGGGCAAAAGAAAAAGCTGTGGAGTGAGGAGCAGCAGGTTGGGATACAGCTAAATGTTAGGTACAGTTGTACTGAGGTGTTGCTGACATATGTTCAGCAGCTTTTCTAAGGGAGATGTTTGTGGTAGAACAGTGCTGCCACACAGTGTATAAGACCCTATACAGATTTTCTAGTACTGTTCTAGCAAGGGAATGGAATCACTGATTGATATCAGTCTCACATTTGCTAAAGATAATCCAAGTGATCAAGTGCCTGAGATTAATGGAGCACGTGCTACTGGTTGGGTTTTTTAAGAAACAAAAAGTAGAAAGTGTGAAATCTGCAGAAGTTTTATTATCCTAATAAATAGTCAACTTAGGGGGAAGTATTTTGGTCAAACTTCAAATACCAAGCTGTACTAGAAGATACAAATCTTATTTTGGACTCAAGTTTAGCACCACTACAGAAACAAATTTAGTGACTGCTTTCATCATGTAATCAGTTACACAAAGCTGCTTCATAATTAGAGTTACAGCAAGTAGGTGGTCTTTATTTGTCATCCTCTGGGCAGAGCAGGTGTCACCTTTGTGACATGTGGGCAGTTCCTTATGGAGAACAATAGTCACCATTGTATGAGTACTTAATTGCCTTGATTGTGATCTTTGCCTTATTTCTTTGTCTCCAGGTTCTGAAGGTGACAAGACAAGGCCTTAAAGCTCTGTCCTCTGATGTAAAAACCCCCTCTCAGAGTCTGGGCTCTTTCAACTAGGAAAATTTCTTCACAGAATTTTGCATGCAACTTCCTTCCCCCTCGTTTGGGCTTTTGTATTTGCTTAATATCTTAAGGACAGACTTCACCCTCGTCTTGCAAATGCTTCTTACACGGAAATGCTGACAACTCATCACAAGGTTGGAATATTTTTTTCCAGCTGGCAGGAGGTGTCTGAAAACACAATTGGTAAGAGGACAACAACAGAACGGGGGCCATTTGTGTATTTTCTTGTTGTAGGACCCTGTTCATTGTCATAAAACCTCCTTAAAAAGTCCTTAAAGCTGCAGGGTGGCTCTCCCTCTTACTCAGAGGCAGGAAGGGGCTGAGGGCAGGCTGTAGGAAGCAAATTATGCCACTAACTCACCCACTGCTTCCTTTTTTTCCGTAAAGCCACTGAGAGACTGGCTGATGATGCTCACCTAGGGCCAAATGCTTTACTTTGTAATTTGGTGTGTGGGTAGTGGCAAATAGGTATTGTGAGCTCTGAATTTGCCTGTTCCTTTCAAAAAAGAGAATTTTAGTTGTCAACAGGGCCTCTTGAACATCAAATGGCCTGTGTGCAGAGTGCTTACTTGGTTCCTTCAACACACAACCTAGGTATCTGTGGAAGGTGCTTGTTCAGAGCGCTGGTGCTTGGGCAGTGAGCAGAGCTCTCCCATAGCTGTCTGGGAGGTGAGCAGAGCTGCCACACAACTGTTTGTGTCTTGTCTGGTTTGGAGTCTGCCAAGCAGCTAAAGGGTTGAGACCCTGTAGTTCAGTACACCTGTGTCCTCAGTGTTTGTTGAGGGGTTTATCTGTTTTGTTTTCCTTGCAATTTGAGTTTATGATCTGAAATGGAGGGAATATTTTTTCTTTGACAGGTCCTATGTAAATTGTACATGTGGGACTACGGGGAAGAGTTGCATTTCATTTATCCTCTGGTAGTTTGGCCTAACTGTTCCATATTCTTAAATGTCTTGTTACTTTTCAGCTTTTATAGCTGCTTTGCAGAGCTTTGATAGAGATAAAAAGTTGAACAATTATGATAGCTGCAGATTACTGATGAAGTTTGTGTAAGAACTAGACTGCAATTGCTAAATCACGAGTAGGAGAGTACTAACATTATACTGCCTAGAAACTGAGGCTTCAGAGGAAATTCATAGTCTGAATGACAAAGTTGGATTCATATAAAGAAGCTTCCAGAAAAATGTATTTGACTTCTTGGTCCTAAAGGGCAAGGAAGAGCTGGAGGTACAGTTTTGTTAGAGCATAATCAGTGGACTGTGTGTACTCAGGGGGTTGCGTGTGCCAACAATGCATTATCATTCTCGAGCACAACTGTTGGATGTAATGGTGACGAGTATTTGACAGATCTGAGGGTGAACAGCATCTTTAAGGCAGCTTTGTAAAAAGCTTTAAGGCAATATTCTTTCTGCCTGCGCTGAAAATGTCTCAAGATTAAGATAATGAGCTTCATTTAATCTTTCTGAGACACATTGTGACTGTCTTCACCCTTTTTCAGCAAAGACAACTGCATCCCTATTGTGCCCGTGGCATCCACATGGTCATCCTGTCCATGTGAAACTGAGACAAAAGGCAAAATTAACCCTTGGCATTCCCTTCCTGTGAGGTTTTGAATACTGACCTTAACTTTAAATACTAACTAGCTTGTTAGTCTCTTAAAGAGTGTCCTGAAGAGCAGTGAACAAAGTTCACTTCCGTGTTGATTGTTTTTCTGTCGGTTGGCTGTTGGCTTTGAACTAATACAATGTTGATTAGTTCAGCTTGTAGAGTTTTATAGCATTGTGCAAGCTTGGAGTCTTACTAGACTCACAAGTTTCCTGCCTGGAATGAGTGTGGTTGTACATGTAGGAAGATCTGAATAAATTTAACAAAAATAATGAACAGAAGTCATCCAGCCAAAACAAGTAAGTTAAAAAGTCTGAAAGGGAGATGGAGATCATTTGGTGCTGTGACAATATGCTGCCCCAAGCAAACAGGTGGAAGAGAATAAAAGCAAAACTGAGCTTTCATTCTCAAGGTCAGTTCTCTGACTTGAAAATTAAAATAGTCTGAGATAGCATTCTGTAGTAAGGCTGTGAAGACTTCACACTCCGTCTGTCCTGTCGCAGGCTTCCAGGGAAATTTGCATGTTTCAGCAGAATTCTAAAAGTTATTTCCCGTCCCATTTTCTCATCCTGAGAGCTCCTCCATTCTGGAACAGCATCTGCTACAGTAGGTGTCTGCAGAAGGTTTGGGAGAAATCACCATGTACTGACAGTTATGTCTGGTGATGAATTAAATTAAGCACTTCTGTTTTGTCTGCAGAAAGTTTTACTGATACAGCTAGATCGTCACTGAGTATCTCATCTTTTTACACTCCTACTCAAAATGGTGGCAAGTCTGCTGCTTATTTTAACTACCCGCTTTTTGATTGTGAGAAGGGTTTTTTTCTTTTAATTTCTTGTGTTGAGCCTCAGGTTCTGAATGACAATTGGGATGTAATGATGGTTTACAGTGATTGCAGATTGCAAGGAACATGTCAGCAGGTGAAAGGAACATCTGAATAACCAACTTGATTAACGTAGAAGCTCTTAAATCCTCCAAAGTTGAAATATTTTATAATTTGTATGTCTGCTCCCCCTCCTCTCCAAAAAATGGAAAAAGAAAGAAAAAAATACGATGAGACATCAAAAACCGGGGTTGCTAATGCACTTCTTGTGGGTTAAATTCTGATGTCACTGTGAAAAGTGTTCCAGACAAGTGTGTTTACGGGTTGCTATAAAAATACCATAGCAAAAATACTGTAGTTGCATTTAGGGTTCTCTCTTAAGCTGCCTTCTTTACAAACTCATACGTGTAATTTTAATTTTTTCTGATTCTGAAGCTCTGATAAATATGTTTTTTTTTTTTCTTTTAAGTATGTAACATACTGAATGAAATAAGTGTTACTAAATCACCTGTCAGGACCAGGTCTGGTTTTCAGCCTGTTTCAAACTTCTGTTTTTTGTCCTCTAGGGAATAGCTATCCCTCTGTGCATCCTAGCACATCCTAGAGTTACGTGAGAAGCAGCAGTAGCTGTGTGTGGTTACCTGCTGCAGATCAGGAAGCAGAGTAATTCTTCCTCTTGGTTTGTGCAAAGTCTGCAGATAGGGTTTCTGTCAACTTGGATCAGCTTGTTGAGACTGGGTTTAGTTAGGAAACTGATGTGAAGTAACACTTGAAGAACCATAACCAACACAAAACCAATAGGAACGTACAGAGAAGTAAAAAATATTTCCAGGATTAATTCCCTCTCCAGCCAGAAGGTTCTGACCTTTTCCCTGGCACTGGCTGTAGTCTGCGATGAATATTATTGCAGAGCTCAAGGCTGTTTATCTGCTGCATCTGGAAATGCTGGATGTGAAGCAAAACAAATAGAAACTCTGGTATGCTGCCAGGTGAACACAGTGTGAGAGTGACCCAGTCTAGGATGTTTGTTTCTAAAAAAAAAAAAAGGAGTTTGTTAACCCAGTAGAAGATGACAGATAAAAAAGCCCGTAAGGTGTAGAATCAGTCACTTCTGCACACTAGTGGAACAGAGAAAGTTTGCGAGGTTTATCAGAGATCGTGATCATAACATAAACCAATAGAAAGATTTCACACCTCTGAAGGAATACATTTCTCTCCTTTTGTCTGCATCAATTTCTAAGATCCCTGGAGGTGCATGCTGCATGAAACACAAGGCAGGGCTTCACATTCCTGCTGTTCTTTTCAGTATTGCACTGTATCAGTAAAGCAGCATAAAGCTTTCAAATGGTGATAATTAGCTCCTGTTGTTTTCAAAAGAAAAAAATTCTGCGTGGAAGCCTCAGGGATATTTTTTTTACTACTAGTTATCTGCTTCATTCAGTTCTTTTCCAGACTTAACTTATATTTCGAGGAGGTTCAGTAATTGTAGGTTTAATTGTGGGAAAGTAGAACCACAGTGTGCTTTGTTGTCATGGTCATTTCCCAGTAGATGGTGCCATTGTGAAGTGGAATTTATGCTGAGAAGCATCAACTTTCAGCAGCCTAGAGTTTCAGTAAATTATAGCCTTCTGGGAGAAAGTGTTCATTTCTTCAGTGTTCTTTGTCAATATTCAAATCCAGGGATAAAATTAATCTTTTATTCTTCTCCAGGGAGGTATAAAGAGACACTTTTAAAATAAAGACAAATTATGCAAACATCTCACATTCAAGAGGAGACAAATACACCCCACAAATATTTGTAGAACAAAGGCAGTTCATTCCAAATTCCTCAGGGATCTGTCGAGTTTGTTATAATGCTCTTATCTATGAGTATAATGAAACAGAAAGTGTTAGCTAAGCAAAATAGTTCACAGTTGTAAGGAACCAAAATTATTAAACAATTATGTGCATCAGGGATTGGGGAATTAGAAAGCAGAGCTGCTTTTCTATTCTTGATTTACTTATTGGAAAGCTGTGTTGACTTCAGCTTAGATGGACAAAGACCTCTGAATTTTTCTATGTTGTTAAATAAAGTTAGGGAAACCACAAACATTTGTAGATGCATCTCTATAGCAATTAACAGGTTTTAAAATCTGTGACATTATACAAGACATTGTGTCCCTCCATTGTCAGGGACAAGAACTTATGACCTCAGAATGTTCAATGTTTAATCAGTAAAGAAGCAAGACAGAACTTGAAGACAGCACACATAGAGACTTAATCCTTTGTGAAGAAAGGGCAACTCCCATAAGGAACTGTGTGTTTGAGACCAGGAGACAAAGTTTAGGGGCCCCAGAAGTTTTGTGGCTATCAGCGTGTGCTCTGTGAGGAAGAAGGATTTCAGTCCTAAAGACTGGCCCTGCCATGTGCTCTCTACTGTCCTGCCAGCCAGCTGGAGAGCAAGTGAAAACAAACAGCTGAAATGTGGTGTGAACTGGCTTCCTTTCTTGTTGGAGTGGTCTGGCTGAAAACAGTGTGTCTGCAGAGGGAGAAATTTGAAAATCTTATTCAGCATTTTACCCTTAGGAAAATCGGCTTTGCCTCTGATTTTAGGCAAAGCCTTGTTCAGATGACAGAGCTGATGTGTTTTACAAAATGCCATCTTTAAGCAAGTAGCAGGGAACCCAGTGGCCAGAAACAAGGTTTGTGGATTCCCAGATAACACCAGGCTTTAAGTGCCTGGTTAATTGGGTTAAATGCCCTGAATCCTATAGGTTTCAAAGGACATTGTGTCATATAGTAATGGCTGTTCTATCTGGTCCAGAAGGTGTGTTGCATTTTTGAGGTCAATCCCACTTTTCCCACCAACACAGGGAGTTAATAGACTTCTGTATGTGATGTATATCAGGATAACTGTGTCTGATCTTATATATTTCAGAAAAACATTATCTTGAGTTATTGCAACAAGGTGACTGTGGCTGTAGTTCTGGCACAGGTACTCGTAAGTTTAAATTCTTTAAGTCAATCCGATTTGCGCTCTTTGTGTTTGAAAAGCTGTTTTCCCAAGTTTCACGATATTTTGGCTTAAATTCCTGCAGCTGAATTTACTCCTCGCATTTTGGTCAATACCATCTAGATTTGCCTCTCCGGGACAATGCTGAGGTCTTGTCAAGAATGTGACAGTCTCATAGGCCTGTGAGATCTTTGAGAATGTCCTTAATTCTCACGACAGCCTCAGGTTTTAGCACCGTTAACCCTGACCTAGTGCATCCTTAAAGCTGGTCCTTCCACAACTGGCCTGGTCCTGAACCCAACCACATTGATCACTCTGAAGGGAATTGGCCCGTGCTCACTTTCTCCTTCCCTCAGCTGTGTCTTGAAGGCTTGTGTCCCCACCGTGGGAAAGACTGGTGTGATTTTGCTGAGCTTTGAAAGTCCTTGCGAATTATTTTATGGAGAAAGGGGGAAGGGGGAAATCTCCTTCCTTCCTTCCTATTTTTTGTTATCAGTACCAAAACTTGATCTACCTTTGTTCTCCACCTGCCATGTGCCTCCTCCTCTTTTCCTTTACCTCACTCTGGAGACCACTGCTGGCCAGCAGCCAAACCATCAGCCTTTTGTTGGTGGTGTATTTCAAACAGCCTGGATTCAGTAGAGCAAATGCTATTGCTAGTTAGCCAGCTTAGTTCTTAGTCATTAACTGATGGACTGTTGTGCCATTCTACATCCCCTCCCTGCAAAACAGCCAGAGCAGTGCTTGTTCATGTTACCAACACATTGTTAAACAGGTGAAGGTTTCCCTCCCGTTGCCTTCTGCAGAATACCATTGCTCATGTGTCACTCAAGCACCTACAGCTTTAAACTATTCTTCCAGGGGGGAAAAAAAATACAGTTTTTCATTGACTCCAGGAGACAAAAGAACAGCATGTCATATAAGCAGTGAAGCTTAGGAGAACTGTGTGTCTTTCTTATAGGCTGCTGTGAGTGTATTTAGTACTGTTTGAAGCAGAGTTAAAACAAGCCTGGAAAATGATGATGAAAGTAAAGGAAATCATTGATTGTCTGCGAAGGCAAGGAACTATGGGGTTAAGAGCTGAGCACTTGGTTTTCAGGAATAACTAGATCACTGCTTAGGGAGATTTGGGGTACATGACTAGAGAAACACTTTTTACAGGACATGATTTAGCATCATAAAATGGCCAGGGTTGGAAAGGACCTTAAAGATCACCTAGTCTCAACCCCTCTGCATAGGCAAGGACATCTTCACTAGGTGTGGTAACTCAGGGCCCCATCCAGCCTGGCCTTGAACACATCCAAGGATGGGGCAGCCACAATTTCCTTAGGCAACCTGTGCCAACATCTCACCACCCTCACAGGAAAGAGTTTAATGTAAATCTCCCCTCCTCAAGATTGTAACCCTTTCCGCTTGTCCTTTCACTACCACCCATGTAAAAAGCCTTACCCCAGCTTTCTTGTAGCCCCCTTCAGAGATTGGAAAGGTGCTAGAAAGTCACCTCCTCCAGACTGAACAACCCCAACTTGCTCAGCCTGTGCCCATCAGGGAGGTGCTCCAGTCCTCTGATTATTGTAGTTGCTCTCCTCTGGACCTGTTCCAGAGCTCCCCATCCTTCTGATGTTGGGGACTCCAGAACTGGAAACAGCACTCCAGGTGGGTTCTCACAAGTGCAGAGTAGAGAGGGAGAATCACCTCCCTCGACTGACTGTCACTGCTTTCATTTCAACTCATTTCATCAAGACTGAGTCAGTGTTAGGGCTGAAGTGGAATGATTTTGAAGAACCAAGCATTGAATTCCTAAAAGTTACAGGGTAAATCTTTTCTGGAAAAATTAAATTGATGCTTAAGTCTTCCACTTGTGTGTTGTCAGATTATTTAGGATTAAAAGTACACCCATAAAAATATGGTAGTACCAGAGTAAGAAAAGTAGAAGAGGAGACATGAGAACAGGACAGTGTCTCTGTAGTCCACATACTTCCCGTGTTGTGCCTATCTGTCTCATCCCTTCCCCAGCTGAATATCAAGAAACTGGTAGTGACATATAGTCCTCTTCAGAACAATTCCACCTAAATCAGAGCTGATGGCTACTGATTTACTTGTGTTTAGGCTTTTTGCTTTCTTTATGCTTCCATCCATAATCATAACAAACCCCTCCATTTTGTTAAAGGCTGTTGAGTAATTCAAGTGTTCTGAATTTTACATCGGTTCCTAACTGTATCTCAGGCAGACGCTCATACTGGCAGAAATCAAGGGCAAGATGCTGGGGTAGAATTTGCTTGATTTCTCCTTTCGGTGCTTTGGATGTAGAATTAATTATGCCTGATTTCAGTTTGTCATATTGTCAGGCTACTTAAACCCTTGCAAAACATTAAACACTGCAGAACTGGTCAGCAGATCTCTCAGGATTGCCTGAATTCAGTGTCAGGCTACTGGCAGATTTAAGTCTTGCTCCAGCAAATTCTGTTTCAGATTGTGCCACTGCAACCTCATATGTCTGGTGAGAAATGGAACTCCAGTTGTTTTCTTTTGGGGTGTAAATGTTATGATTGTGTGTACTTTACTCTGTGCTAGCTACATGAAATCAAATCTTGTTCGGTTCCATGCTTTTAGTATCTGACAGTAGCGTGAGAGGTCTAGTCCACTGGTAAATATTCTAAACACAACAGCAGCTCTAGTTTCTGAGATAACTTCAATTTATTGCAGCACCTGTTCTTTTCCACAGCAAAGGTGAGATCTAGAAGTGGAGGTAAAGGGGAAGAATGAGTAATTATGTTCATCCTGTCAGGATAAAGGGAAATACTTGCTCAAGAATTTGCTGAGGTTAAATAGCAAAGGCAATTTTTGTTCTCTAAATGGTTAATTGTGACTTAAAAATGCACGTATTGACAGGAACTGCAGGATAAGTGTCATTGGAACGTCTTGTTTTTTAATACACCTTAAGAAATTAAACAAAGCAAATGCGTTTGGTGGCGCCCTCAGGAAAAGTCCAGTCACTTCCTGAACAGTAATCTGCCTGTGAGCAGCAGATAGATTCTCATTGTTTGCCATTTCCAGGTTCCAGTAATGGGAACGATTACTTGATCTAGCCAGTTTCTGTTGGAGATCTGGGAAAACTTACAGATTTTAATGGCAAAATTGTATTTGTTTCCATAAACCAACAACAAAAGGCCCCCATAACCTCTTTTGGTACCTGGAGGCATCACCTCTGATGATGAACATTGTTTTATTTTGGAATTAAGTGTGTCTTCTTCAGGAACGAGATGTATCTTGCTCTTCTGGTGATTTTCTTGCAGTGTAAGTTTGCTAACTAAATATCTGGGTGGCTGCATGTGTTTTGGGGTCGTTGGGGCTTTTTACTGTTTGCCGTTACTGTCTCTCAGTCTATAAGCTTGGCAAATAACACGTCTTTCTCATTTTTTTTCCAGGTTCAGAAGTTTACACACAGGAGAGATGTAGGTAACAATAGGTTGCTTTTCACATAAAAATTTAAAATAAGAAATTTAATGAATTCCTCAGTTTTTTGTGTGCATCCATGACAGAGATTATCTGGGTTTGCTGGACTGTAGCTCAGTGTGAAATCTGGCCATGTAAAAACAAAAAAGATATTACTTGGTGGTATTTGTTGGTATTGTGTGATACCTAATGCTGCCTATACTTCAGTAAATGTTTTGGCTAGATCTTTCCTAGAGTAATTTGCCTTACTGAGGCATATGAGAGAAGAGAAAGGAGAGGAAATTTCAT
Organism: Phoeniculus purpureus; assembly: GCA_028565055.1. NCBI lineage: Eukaryota > Metazoa > Chordata > Aves > Bucerotiformes > Phoeniculidae > Phoeniculus > Phoeniculus purpureus. The sequence goes on from JAOXOE010000787.1 coordinate 8,202,049, forward strand.
TGCTAGTTTGGTTTGGTCTTTAAAAAACCCTCCCATACCCATGAGCAAGGAGGTAGGATAAAATGGTATAGAATATAAGCTAAGGGCGCTCTCCCTTACTCTTTCTCTTGCAAAGTAAAGCCCATGTCTGAGCAGGGTATAGAACTTGCGTTCTAAAAGGAGTGCATTTACTTTTTACATTATCATCTTGCTGACTTCCAGCGTGTTCACTCTGCATGTTTTCTTTTTTCCATCACCAGAGAGAAGTGTTTGCTGATTGTTGTTGTGTAGTCTATTCACTTGCAAAAATCTTTACGATTTTTGCACTGTTTTTATGCCCAACACTCTCACTAGTAAGGACAGTTTGAAATAGTTTGTCCCTTGTAGGACTCCTTTAGATGCAGGAAAGTTTCAGCAGCGAATTTCTAATACACATCCTAGCCATAATGAGCACACACAAAAGCTCCAAGTTCTAAAGGAAAGGAAAGTGAAGGAACTCATAAATCTTTCTTCATATTTATTCATCTAGCTGTGCGAATAAAAATAGTAGTTATACCGGGATTCTAATAACTACAAAATTTTAAGCTACATTTTCTTAATCATTGCTGTGGTTGTAAACACAGAAGCAGGATATATATGTGTATGTATATTAATGCTGTTATAATGAAGTGCTTCTCAATTTGTATTATAATTATATATGATTATTTTAATAGAAATATTGTATTCAAGGGGGGTTTTTTTTTCAGAGACTAATATACTGAATTCTAAATTAATTGAAAGCGTTACTTCTGCATACAGTTCTGTATTTGAACTAATGTGAGTACGATTGCCGGCCAGTCGACAGTGTAACATTAGGGATGTACGTATTTGCCTGTAAAACCCTAACCCAAAAAATCACCTTCTGTTACATCCTAGTATCCTAAACTGGGGGTGTGAGATTATCTCAAGCTTATGAGTTACATGTTAAAAAGAACTGACTGAGTGATATAATCCTAACCTTCAAATAAACCCTAACTTTCAGATAAAAAAATTACTGGGGTAACTCAGGGATTTCTCTTAATTTGGGCCAAATTGGTGTGGGGTAAACCCCATCCATAAGCAGGGGTTTAATGTAATTTTGTATTTTATTCAGTTGAGTACAAATACAAAATTTTGTTTGCCTCTCAGCTCTCCTGTCAATTAGAGTTGAAGGCACCAAACTGTGAGAAATAAGGAAAATCAAGAAGTAGCTGCAAACCTATTCCAGTGTCCTTTGTGTCTTTCAGGGAGTTAGATTTGGCCACGCTCATGGCCAAATCAGTGATTGTCTCAGACCCCCAAGGCTAAGGCCGAGCAGAGGGACAGTGTGTGCTGTGAGAATCAGGAGTTGCTTCTAGTATGTCTGTGCAGTGGAAGATAAAGCTGCTACCACTGTCAACATCTGTGAGATCTGACCACAGAAATTGTAACGCCTGCTGCTGGGATACAACCAATTAATTTCTGTGCTTAAAATGTAGCAGCTTGAGATAATAGTAGTATGTTGGACTAACTGAAAATAAATGCACTGCTTTTTTTCCCCATCAAGTTTTTACTTTCAACACTGTTGAAATCAGAGTTCATCCATCTGCTGAAGTAAAGAATGGAGCTCCTATGTCAGTTGTCTGCCATGCTGATATTAGCAAAAGCACCAATTTCCAGCTGAAGCATAATTTCACAATTCTTAAAGATAGAAAGGTTGTGTTCACGACTGTATCGGACAGAGACAAGGCACAATATGAAATATCTACGGCTAGATCTTCGGACACAGGAGACTATGAATGTATTGTGAAAGCAGGCAAAAAGACGAAGTCCAGCAACTCCGTACATGTTTGGGTAAGAGGTGAGTATTCTCTCATACGTGGCAATTATCTACGATGCAAAAAGAGAGCCTTCAAGGGGAACTAAGAGTACCTCGAAATAGGGGTATCTTGCAGTGTTTTCTCTCCGCAGACATCACAGCATTTTACCAGAGTTCAGTACTAAACTCTCACGTTAAGGCTGCGCAATGAAAGGACGATCCCAAGGCTACATGGCAGAGCAGCGATGGTCAGGAGTGCAGTCTGTGCCACCATCCCCTCTGTCCTAAGCCTCTGTTTCCTAGGCTAGAGAAAGTACTATTTGTGACATCTTGTGCAGGTGGATAGATTCCTGGGAAACCTGGAAATAGGAAAACCTGGTGTCTAGAGGTTCTCACCCTGTGACAGACATTGTCAAAGCTAATATCAGCTATGCAGTGCTTCTGTAGAAAGTGTTATATCTGTTGTGCTCTTTCATCTCTTAGGAGAACAGGGACCACCTCTATCCATACTCTTTCTAGCCACATGTTCTTGACTGCAAGTGACGTTTTTCCCCATGGAAAAGCAACTTGGAATTTTTTGACCATTAAATAGTTATAGAGTTGCGTAGGGTCTGCTGGTTTTCTTCGCAGGTCTGTGTCTCTAGGTACAGATGTTGGGAGAGCATTCAGTTTCTTCACTTTCGAGAGGCAGCAGGAAACACCAAGGAGGAAGTGGTCTTACCTTTAAAACAGCAAGTTTCATACTTTGCATCAAGACTGTATTACACTCTCGAGGAGCATCTCGTTCTTCTGACGGTGCCTTGGCCTGCCCCCACACATCAAAGGAACGGTCTTCAAACGCTCAGTTCTTGCACATTATTTGCATCTGTTCGTTAGCACAAATCACTACCATAACCATCAGAGACAGGGTTTATTTCAGGATTTTCTATTTATTTTCTTCTTTTCTGTTCTGAGGAATGACCAAACCAATCCTGACTGCTGAGAAAAAAGAAGTTCTAGAAGGTGAAGTTGTGAAATTACGCTGTGAGCTGCCACAAGAAGAACCTCCTTTATATTTCGTTTTCCGGAAGATAAAGACGAATTCAACACCTAAAGAAAAACAGACGTTTGAAGGACACAGAAATTTTTCCGTAGCTGAATTTCCCGTTGAAGATGGAGATAATATTTTACAATTTGATTGCTTTGGTAGGAGAATTGTAAAATCCCAATTTGAAAACTCAGAATACAGCAATACAACACTGGTTACGGTCAGGGGTAAGTTGCTTAGCTTCTTACGTGTGTTTGCTTGCTGTAACTAGAAAGTTTGGTTATGAGTTTATGCCTATTCTCTTGCAGAACCATTTATAAAGCCAACTCTGACTGTCGGGCCTCCAAGTAATATTACAGAAGGAGACAGAATACAGTTTGAATGCTCAACTGTGGTGGCCAAAGTGCATGACATCGAAATCATGCTCCAGAAGAACAAAACAATCCTGAAGAGTGTACGAGATAAGCAACTTTTGAAATACTCTGCAGTAGCTACTCTAGAGCACAGTGGTGAATACCTGTGTAAGGTGGAGCAAGGGGGAGCTTCTAAAACCACCAAAATGAATGTTGCTGTGTCAGGTAAATTTTCCCTAAGTGAAAGGCTGTTTAGATTTTGGTTTCTGATATTTGCCAGCCAATACTTTCTAAATAAAATAACACACTTGAGAAGTGGTTTCAAGTGATTGCTAAGTTTCTGTTTTCCCTGAAAATATGACTATATTAAAACAACATGATTGGGTTTTATCCTTCAAGTATGTCCTTCATTCAGTGCACTTTAATGTAGGTAGCCATATTTTTTTAGGCCAAATTTGGATGAATTCATTCTCTTTTTATCTTGCAGAGTTATTTCCGAAGCCAATATTAGCTGCCTCTGTGAATAAGTTGGATGAAAATAAAGAATTAACTTTGAGTTGCGACATTAGTGGTTTTCAGAATGCCAGCTTCTCTATATTACGGAAAAATTCAAATGGACACGTCCTGTTGAAAAACTCTAGAAACGTAACAATGAGGGCTAGTGTGAACGATACTGGATTCTACAGCTGTAAAGCTGAAGTAAAAGGAATAGTCAAGGAGAGCAAACCTGTAAGGATAAGTGTTTATGGTGAGTTGATAATGGAGTCTTAGAACCCAATGGCTGGGGGAAAAGACTGTAAGCCCGAAAGTAAGCAGGTCTGTTTACAGGATTCTCTAGTCCATGAACTAGCTGGGTGTTCTTAGTTCCTGCAGTATTCATTTCAGTGAGATGTACTCATCTTTAGCTGGAGGGGATTTGGCCTATCATGATCTAATCAAGTCAGACTTTTCCAGGGCTGGCCCTAGAAGAAAGGAATTGGCATGTCTCCTTCTATTCCTGTGATTCAGCTAGATGCCAAGGAAAGTCTAATTCCTTAGTGTTTGCAGGAGCTGTGAATGTTATGCAGCCTTCTCACTTACCAGTTTGATCTGAAGCTCTGTCATTGTCTGCCTTGAATTCCTCCACCTGACCCTCCAGGCAGAAAGCCATCTGGATAGCTCTACTCTAGAAAATCCGTGGTTTTTACTATCCATACAACCCACTCACCAGCACTCTAAGTGTCAATGCCCCAGTTTCCTTCCCCATCACGGAACAAGCACAGTTGGTTCTCAGGTTTGTACAGGGGCACTAACCAGGCTGTTACTGTGCTGCAGAAACAGGTTCCTGATTAAGTGTTGCAGGGTCCATCTTGGGTAGGATGTGCAGTGGTTCTTGCATGTATTTTTTGTTCTGTAGATTTACTCCTTGGGTTGGAGCTAGTTCTGGAGCTAGATCCACAGTGGTATCACTGGCCTTTTTTTTGTTTCCTTTACATCCTCCTTGTTTGCTAATTTATTCTAAATTACCTGTGTTGTATTTTCTGTTTTTCTTTTGTGCGAGTCACCCCCTGCTTCTGTTTTGTCATTGAGGAAGAGCTTTCCAATACAAGCTGTGTGTGCAAACCACTGAATATTGTATATTTATGTTTTCTATAAGATAATGCAGCATCATTTGCAACTGTTTTATTTCTTTCATTCCCCTTTTAGCTCCAGTCTCCAAGCCAACTCTTTCTGTTGTCAGTGGGTTACCAGAGGTGGTGTTAGGAAAGCCTCTACGGTTAATCTGTCATTCCGCAATGGGAACTCCGCCAATAACATTCACATTCTACAAAGGAAATGACGTTAAGAAAATAGTAACTAATGACACATATGCTACATTCTTGGATGAAAATATTAGACTAAATGACAAAGGAGGATACAAATGTGAAGCTAGAAATAATCACTCCAGTGGTGTGAAAACTAGCAGTGTTCTAAATATCACTGTAATAGGTGAGTTTAATTCTCTTTCTTGTCGATCATATTTTGATTTTTTTTTTAAATTGTATCAGCAAACAATGGACTAAGCAAAATGCGTGCAAAATGCTCACAAGTGCTTAAAGACAAGAGTTCTTCAGGACTTCAAAGAAGGGAATTAGTAATGGCAATCACCAATCACTCTCTTGCTGATAGAGCAATCCTCTCTCTCAAGGGGTCACTCCTAGTAACCCATGTTTTATAACTACATCTGCCTCCTTCTTCCTGTCTACTTCAATTACAGCTTTCACAGCAGTGACTTATCTTACCAGATCTGTTTTCCTCCTTCTGCTTTTGTACAAGGGTTGCCTTAATGACTTCTTCACATCGGCATTATGTTGTTCATGACCCTGCCCCAAACACATTTACACTCTTTACAGATGAATTTTTATAAAATTTATCAAAACAGATGCTTCATATCCCAAGCATGTTTTTGAAGCTACTAACATTCTACACGCCTTGTGTCGCAGAATGCACGTACATTTTCCCCCATGTATTTAAGAGCAGATGCTCCTCTGCTCCTATGCTTGCTGTGTATTTGCGACTGTATTTAATTGGTAAAGCAGTAACATTAAAAACTGGTTTTTGACTACACATAATCGGACTAACTTCTCTGATTGTGTTCGCTATATTCTGGAACCATTAGAATTTGGTACGTGCCAATATCTTTGATGAACTTGATCCATTTGCCGCTGATACCCATGGTTGTGTATTAAGTGTTACAAGACTGATATCATACATTTAGCATAGAATACCATAACTCTACATAACTGTGAAAGTGTAGCTACCTACACTGAACTGTAATTACTTCCACTGAGAGTATTAGCTCTGAAAGTTTTAAATAATTTGCAGGTTGGGGCCAGAGGAGTTTAAGAAAAGAGGCCAACTGATTTCAATGGAAAGCATATAAATTCCTTCTGTGTCTGCTTTGTTTCTTTGTAGTGCCCTACTTCTGAGTGTATAAGAACATTTACTAGAGGATGCTGTCAGGCAGAGATGCTTCAAAAGATGGATACAGTACCTTCAGTCTCTGTTTAACTAAGCATTAAAGCCAGTTTTTCTACGATACAATGTTTTATCATGACAGATATTTCTAATAGTGCTAATATTGGTTTTCTTTGTGCTTCCTCTGTAGTACCAATCAAGAATGCCAGCTTGGGCAGCATTCCTTATGGAGAAGTAGAAGATGGCAGTGACACTGCTTTTCTCTGCTCTGTAAATGAAGGATCTTGGCCAATCCACTTCAGGTTTTTCAGAAAAACTGATCATGAGGTTCTTCTATATGAAAAAAGTGAAAATGCAGACAGAATCATGTGGCGGAAGAAAGCAATGAAGAGGCAGGACACTGGCACATATTACTGCATGGCCTCCAATCGAGCGAATGTGGATGTGAAAAGCCATCCAATAACCATCAGCGGTAAGCTCATTTTTATGATAAGCAGCATGCTATGGCATCATGAGACGTGAGATCGTGCTGTCTGGGAGGTTACTAACTATAACTCCCTCGTTTGTTTTTGTTCCACCATTGTCAGAAGTTAAACAGAGAGATCTATTTATAAACGGAGATTGTCTAACTTACAGAGAAAAGTTTAAGGAATGCTCAAAAGCCAAAGGAGCCAGATGCAAGCTAACAGCAATCTGTAGCTGCATGGAGTTATTGCTTACAAGGAGAGGCTCATAATGAATTTTGCACTCAAGTCTACTTAAAGTTTTTCTCCATTGTGTAAGAAGGCCCATGTGTAGTGAAAAGGAAGGACAAGTTGATGACTTGTCACTGTACATACTCTCTTAAACATGTTTTTCTTGTTTCCAGTCATCTTAGCATCTTGGCAGAAAGGAGTCATTGCTGCATTTGTCCTAATACCGATCGCAGGAGCAGTAGCTCTCATGTTATGGTGGTTTTTGTATAAGAAGAAAAAGGGTAATGAACGATTCCTTTCTATTTGTTTGGTGATAAATGTGTTACCGTTAAACTTGTTTTTATTTGGAGAGCAAAGGCTTGTAGGGGTGAGGCTTCAGGAGGTGATTAAATATGATTTAGATAAAAAAATATATACCTGGGTGGCCCAACTTAAGCTGCAAGTGTGCTGAAGCTTTCTGAGTATATTTGGCAGAGTGAGAACACCTAACAAATGCTGCTGGGAAGGCAAAGGGGGCAGGCAGAAACTGCACTGGTCTGATGCAGTCCTTGTTGTGGAATTCAGTCCCATGCAATGTAGAGGCAGACAGGGCTAGGGCATTTTTTTTCATCCCTTATAGAGCTATGACTTTTTGATTTGGGATCCCAGCCTGGTTGTAACTGAGGTACATCCTGTGTTCTCGTGAAATAAATTTAAGACTGTTAGGGTTGTGGGGTTTTTTTCTTCCTAGACTGTAATTCAGTTTTGCTTAGGGACTTAAGTTTTATTATTAAGATATTCTTTCAGATCTTGATCTTTCAGAAAGTAAGGATATCTGGTGTATCCTGTGATGTGCAGTACATTGCCAAATATTCAGGATTATTTGGAGTACCTGGATGTCCCAGACTGCTTAAAAGGGTCAGGTTAAAGTCTGGGATTTGGAATCTTAGGTTCTTTGTGAAAGAGTCATTTAATAGACCTGCATGATAAGCAAAGTGTAAGACACTAGCTAATTAGTTTTCTAATAGCCAAGATGAAGTATTTTTGGTTGGGTAGATAATCATTATATTTTTGGTTGGGTAGATAATCATTATATTTTTTACTTTTAAATTCTTTTACTTGTGCAGTCTACTAATAGATGCTTTTATTTTTCTGTATCAAGCTAAAGGACCGACTGTGGAGATGTCTGGGTAAGTTGTCTTGCTTTGCGGTAATGGTGAAGTATTTGAGTGTGAGGAATGAGAGACCTTCCACCCTTTGAGTAGAGTTTGTTGTGCGCACACCTGCAGACAATAGATGGTTGTGCTTCATGCACCACCTGCTAACACAACAACAGGATGAGGAAATACTCTAAAAATAGGAAAAGAAAGGGCCATCTAAGAGAAGCAGAAGAATGTCAGGCCTGCATTTAGGTACAGAACTTAAAATATAGGGGTTGTTAAAGAAGAATAATGCAAGATGGAACTTTTTTGACTGCTTCTCTTGCAGACAAAAGCAACATTTTCATTAGCTTCAATAGTTAAGAATGTGTGGTAGTCAGCATAGATAATAACTGATATTTGCTTTTCATCATGTTTGCTTTTCAGTTCTCCCTTGGCTGCAAACTTGACAGGTGAAAAACTGACAAGACAGAACAATGATGGAGACTACTACTCAGGTAGGATATTTTACTGTAAGACTATTAGGTACTTGGCTTAATTAAACATGTATTTAAAGTTTTGGACTCACCTGATGATTGCTCAGATAGGGCCCAGAGTTTTGGGATGACAGAGAAGTACCAATAACATTCTCCCAAGTATCTTCTATCATTTTGTCTTCATACAGTTTGTTATGAGCACATCTTACACAATGATTGGTTTATAAGCCTGCTCAGACACTTCTACCAAGCAATCAGCTAACAATATTACAGATGGAAAACATGGTAAAAGAAAACAATTTTCTGGTTTTGACAGTTTTGACTCGGCTGTAAAAAAAATGATTTCAGAGAGGAAACGTGAATTGTGGCACAAGGTCCTGTGCTGGGGCCGCAGCATAGTGAAGTTAACGGTGATAGCTGGGCACCTTTTGTTCCCAGCTCTCGCTGCATTTCACAGAGATAGGGCAGACTTGTTATTTTTAGCATCTGCTATAAACAAAATTACCCCTTGGGTGTTTTTAGCTGATCATTCAAAAAGCCACATTCTGCCCACTCTTGTTATATGAATGTCTTAGGCATCAATCTAAAAGCAGAATTTCTCCTGTGTAAATAAAGTTAGCAACAATGGCAGTGGCAGCTGTAACTCATTTATTTGACTGGCTCTAGTAAAGATTTTGTCTGCTCAACACTTGCTTTAATATTTTAGGATCAGGTTACATTGAAGACAATGAAAATCACATGAAATCGACAGATGAGAGTAAAGGTAATTTCATACTTATAAAATAATGTGTAAATCTATTCTATGATTGAAAGTTGTGATGTTGTCTAATGGTAGTGATCAGGCTTTTCTTTGTCCAGTCCTTTCCTTTTTCTCTTTGACAGCACATTTTGAAGTATTAGTTGTGCTGGATTGCAGGCCATCTACTGTAGTATGGTATAAAAATACAACTTAGACACCAAATTTTGGGTCTATAAAACAAATATTCAGAATAGAAAACCTGACTTCTGCTTCTTTTACTTCTCTGTCCATTCTTCATTCTACAGATCTTAAAATATTTAAGTGTTACATCTAAAAATAATCTGCAGCCTGCATAAAATAACCTGGCAAATAGCTTTAGGCACCACATGTGAGATATATATATATATAGTCATAAAGTACTACATCATCTAGCATCTTCATGACTGGTGTTTCTAAGATATTTAGTCAAAGGATAGTAGTTAAATACACAGGTACTGCCATCCAAAAGCATACTTTGTTCCATACTTTTTTGCTTTATATTGATGTGAAAGTATTCTTATGATTTAGATGCAGTTTGTGATGGTTGCCTTGGTACATTTTGTCTTGGTTGTCTACTGGACCATGAGTTGAAAGATAGTTGGAAAGGTATCTGGTGAATCAAAGTTAAGCTCAAATTAATCCAGGACATAGAACTAGACTTCCTGCATGAACCTGTAGGGGAGATATGTGGCAGGAATTTCTAACAGATAACTCTTTTATGCTATTCTGAGTGTGCGGGGCAGCACTGTACCACAAGACTGAAGGGTCCTGCACTGGATTAATTTCACAGGAAAACTTGGAAACAACCTGTGGAAACTCTAGCACAATGGCTCTTGCTTTTTCCACTGTGTCCTACTTGTTTCAGATGACAAAGCTCAGGTCTACTGATCTGATGTGTGCCAGAAATAAATGGGTTCTGTCCACATCTACTGTGGATTGGGCAGCATCATTAAATCCAACTAGGCTATTGCAGAGCTCTCTGCCTGATGTGAAAAACAAGTTCATTATTCATATACCTCTAAAAATAACAGTATGTCTTCTGCATTTGTGTGGCAATAGCTTCTACTCCAGCAAGCAAAAGGAATTAGCTTACAGTCAGGGCACAGAAGTTATTCCATTGTGGCCCAAATAAGTCAAATTAGAACTGGAGAGACATTCTCATGCAAAACAGACAGACAGCAGAGACATACGAACGCAAGGCTGTAGTGATCGTTCAGAATCGCTGCTGTTGGAGGAAGGGTGTCATGAGACTTTGTTATTAACAAAAATGTCACTGTAAACACTGGGGTGCAAGAGTTTTTCAGCTTTTTTTCCTCCTCTCACCAATGCTTTTGGAAGGCTCCTCCAAATCTTTGCCTTTCTAATCATTAGATCTTTCTCTAACTTCTGTTCTAAAAAATCCACAAGCATTTCTGCAGGATTCCAGTCTGGATGACTGTTGCTGTTCCTTCCAGCTTTTACAGAAAATTGATAGAAAACCATCTCTACCCTAAAGAAAAGACTAAGTAGAAAGCAAAAGTTGGTTCTTGTGTCTGTTGTGTCCAGGTAGCAGAACTTGAGATGGTTGTCTTAGTAAATCAGATGTGTGATCATTGTCAGGTTTTCTTTGGACATCGTGGCAGAGAGGCAAATTGAGGAGGAAGATGGGCTGCTGTATTCTATAGAAAACTTGAAAGGCAACATAAAGGTGCTGAAATTGCTCATTGGCAAAGCAAAGATTGAAAGTATGAGGGGTGGATAAGAGAGGCCATGAAAGACTTATAGATGAAAGCTTTAGATGTCAGGAAGTGGAGAATGGAATGCGTCCTGTCATAGCAGTGATAGAAAAGGAGGAAAAAAGTAGTGACAGAGAAATAGGAGAGAGGAGCTGGAGCTGAGGCAGGAATAAGGAAGAATCTCAGGTAATTTGTATTGTGCCTCTTTTGGAAGTGTTAAGTGAAAAGTAAGAGTTATAGGCACTGTTTGCATGTCCTGTAGTCTGGCTTGAGTTGGTCTACTGCCTTTCTGATTGGGATGACCCTTAAGAATGGGTTTGCCTTACAACTCTTGGCAGAGTAACTAACTTCTGCCATGAGTAGGGCCTGATCCTGCACCTACGGAAGTCAGTGAGGACTTGTCCATAAATTTCAGCGGCAGCAGGATCAGGCCCATAGCTCAAATGAAGCATGGATCCCTACAAAGAAACGTCTTCTTGATATTTTTGGGGCAGGACCTGACCTTGAGAGTGCTGATGTGGAGTACACTGAAGTTGAAGTATCAACGCTTGATCCTCACAGAGGTAATACACTCTCTGGCCTTTATGGTTATGTTTCTGGGAGCAGTTCTGGGCATGTTGGTTCTCCTTGTCACTAGTCTGATATTTGTCCTAGTGAATGTAGGAGCTGGTTGTGTTTTGTATGTGCGAGAGCTCTCTTAGTCCAGATAATGCTGTGGCAACCACTGTTGCCACTCTTCCCTTTGGAACCTCTCATGCACTTGCCTGTCCCATCCACATGAGGTCTGTGCAGTGCAGGGCTCCCAGCTGTAGCTGTGGCTCTGAGCAGAAGGCAGCTTGCAGTGAATCTTCATGTCAGAGTCCAAATTCACTGAGAGACACTGGAGGTTAGCTATGGGGTAGGATAATGGAGGGTACAGAAAGCAGTGGAATTTCATCTTATAAAGGAACAGTTTGAAGGGTCAAAGCTGTAAATGGCTTGTGACAGAGAAGGAAGAGAGACCAGTGTAGATTGAACCTCTCGGTTTGAAGAGGCCTGGAGACCATCAGAAATAATAGTACCAATGCCCAGTTAACTTTGGCCTCCTACCTGCAGTTCTATGGTAACAGTAACCAGACCTCATAGCTGCAACCTTGAAGGAGAAATATCCACTGAAAATTATTCCAACACCTGAATGCACACCTGCGTTGTTCTGTGCTCTCTGGAGAACTGTGATATCACTGTGCTCCTGTGGTGAAAGTTGTTAAATCTTTCAGAAATTTACCCAAAGTTTCAAGTAGCTCAGAGTGAATTAAACCCACTGGGGATGTTTAAACTGTGTCTTAGCTCCTCTGCTTTAGTGGAATGAGAAGCTTACAGGAAAAAATGAATACATTTGTTTTTTTCTGGTAGAAAGAACCAGTCATTTCTTTCAGAGACCAAAGACAAGACTATTTAGTTAGTAATACAGATGTTTGGGCAGAAGTGCTCACTCTTCAGGCTTGGCAGCAAATCTCTCCCTGAACAGCCAGTCCCCCTATTCTTTCACTGTTTTCACTTGCTGGTATCATTGATCACAGCATGCTTTTCATCCATCTCCGCAACATTCTATTCTGAGGCACCGTAGTGGTTGTGCTCTTTTTCAGAATAGGGCTAATAACTGTTCCAACCATGTCTGAATGTGCACTACACAGTACAATGATGTAGAGTGCTAGTGCATGATTATTAGAATTAAAAGCCCTATTAAATGCAAGATCAGCATCTCTAAAAATAGTCTTTTAATCCTGTTCCTGACATACAGCACTATTCCAGACTGAGTAATGAGATAGTGTTCATGTAGTCTGAACCCTATTAAATTGCAAAACAACATCTTAGAGAGTGTGTAAATGAGATCAGATTACTTTAACTGAATCCAGTCTCATGCTTCAATTGAGATGTGATAGCTTGCTAATCTGTTTCTTTTACTGCACCCGGGACACAAGTGAATACTTAGCACACACATGCTTTGGTTATGTAAATCGGCCCCTGCACTGCAGGTGTTGAATGTGTTCATCTTCAAAGCATCTTGAGGATGCTGCTTAAATGGAAGGTGTTGTATGAAAGCAAGCTGCAAGATTAATTCTTTCAGCTCTGCACAATGAGAACAGGATGAGATTTGTTCTTGGGAAAAAAGAAACCAAGCCAAGGTTCTTAATATTTCTATATCCTTGTAATATTCGTGTACACTCACAGAAACAGCTCAGCCATAGGACTGTCAATGGTACTTCTGACGCATTGGTGTTGCTGCACAAGCTTTGTCCCAGATAATAACATTTTCGTGCCTATCTGTGGTTATGGCCAGTACTTCTTAGAGAACAGACCTTTCAGGTTATCACCTACCTCCAAATCCTTTTTGCACCTCTTTTTATTCCACCTATATGCTGAGTGAAGTCAAAGCACATCACCTTTACCTTTACTCTAGGCACGCATTTCTCTGCCAGCCGGCTGCACGTAGAGTCTAATTTCTTCAGCTTTGAGCAAGTCCATGTTTCTTTCCTCTCTTGGGACTAACTTCAAATGAATTTATCTTTCCAGTAGCTTCTTCCTCCTGCCTCTGTTGTCATTGTCAATACTGATGTTTGTCTCAGGAGCAGGACAATCTTAATTTGTGTGTTGTGAAAAGCTACTGCAATAAACGCTGTGGTGTCTGAGCTATGACAGTAGGCTTTGTGTGACTTCAGGGAATCAGGAATAATTGAGTGCCACCACAGGTTTATATAATTGTCTTTGACAGTAAAGACCTGCTTATGTTTGAAAACAGTGATTTCAGCCTGCTTTACCAGTCATGTCTGCACTAGCTGGTCATTTCTGCAATACTTTTACACAGAGTGCGATGGTGAACACGCTAGCGCATCAAGAACTGAAAACCCAGGTTCAGGGCAGTGTTACGGACTGACAGTGGTAACCTTACTAGAGGCAGATTAACTGTTTTATTTTAAAACTTCCAGGTGGAAATAACTTGATATCTGCTTTTTAAAGTAGGGGTGAAGAAGATAGCTAGAAGATAGATAGCCCCTGAAATAGTTGTAGAGGATTGTTAATTTGGGATTTTAAGAGGTGGTATTAACTTGAGTACTTTCTGAGGTTGTGTGCTTGATACAAACACAGTGCTCATCTTTTCTAAAGCTTAGTTCTGCAAAAAGATGGTAAAGTGATTTAAACCCTGTATTGTTAATCCAAGCAGAAACAACAACCAGTGCTGAAGTAAGATCAGGAAATATCCCTAAAGTGAGAAGGGAGAAACCGTTAATCGTGGCTGAGTAAGAACATGCTCCTGCTTTTACTTTTATAGCTGGCTAGTTATCTGCAGGGTGGCAACGTTATGAAGTTTGTGGGAACAAAATGTCAAATCATCCAAGTAATTTGTCCTAGCGCAATCTTTCAGTGCTGAGACGGCTTTTGGAAGATTAACAAAGAAAATAACATGGGCAGTGGCATTATATCACAATTTAATGAAATGGGTCTGAAAAAAACAGAGGCAAGCTAAGGAAATGCCTCCCACCAAGTTTTTCCACAGAGTCAACAGGAGGAGATTTAGATCTATATTCTGCTATAAAATAGAAGCGTTCCAAACGAAATGAGCCACCTCTCATTAAAATTCTGAGAAAATTACTTCTTACTTCACTGGAAATTGAACCAACCATTTAAGCAATAGTCCATAAGCAGATGAAATGTGCGTCAAGATCTTCAGACTCTTTTGCAAAGAAGTTCGTGCCAAAACAGCAAGTTTGAAAGCTGTGATTAGGCGCTTGGTGAAACGTAACTCCCACTGACGTTGAAATTATTAGCAGTTTTGCAACTCAGTGCTGATGTGTTTAGCCCCCAGCTTTTAAGGGATGCATACCAAAATTCTTAAAGAAATAAAATTAACTTTGGGAGATTGGAATGCGGTGCCTTAGACACTTAGGTTCTTCAGAGTGGTGCACAGCACTGAGACTCCTGATTCTGAGTCTGGCTGCAGATCAGTGTGTCTGAATTCTTTAAATGTTTTTTAGTAGCTAAAATACAGGAGTCTGTGTCCAGAAATATGAGATTTTTTTTTCCACTTTCTTGCAGAGAAGGAACAACAAGGTTTATTTTAACTAGAAAAGTCTGATTTCTTGATTTATTGAACTTTCAGAGAAATTTAAGGTGCTATTGGTAGAATTCTGAGGTTTTCAAGAGAGACTCTGTTTAAGTGAAATCAATGAATGTTTCTAAAACACTTTGAGATCCTTGACCAGCAAGTTCCTCAGACCCTTCCTGCGCAGGCCTTTACACCACAGGAAGGAAGGATTTAACATGCGTAGTCCTAGAGC
The DNA here is from genome assembly GCA_028565055.1 of Phoeniculus purpureus. Taxonomy (NCBI): domain Eukaryota; kingdom Metazoa; phylum Chordata; class Aves; order Bucerotiformes; family Phoeniculidae; genus Phoeniculus; species Phoeniculus purpureus. Next base: position 8,217,280 of record JAOXOE010000787.1, read on the forward strand.
ACTCTTCTTTACTCTGTTTGCCCAGGGATCCTTAGTCTACAGCTATGCAAGAAAACAAGGAAATTATCCTAATCTCCTACCAGCCGGAGCTGTGTTTATACTAACTGTAAAGAAACCAAGTTCTTGCTGTTTTCAGGCCTTTAGGAAAGGCTCTGTCCCTTCCTGTCTGGGGTAGTTGGGTGTCACAACTCTGTGAGAAGTCATCACATTTAGCAGCAAAAAGGGCTTTTTGCTTCCCATCTCATACAAGAGCAAAAGATCTGGAGCTTAGGGTCATGATGGGCTTGGTACAGTTGGGTTGTTGATTGGTCTTGATGATGGTTTCCAACCTAAACGATTCTATGATTCTAAAGGTTCTACAGGGACCTAGGGATCCAAAAAGTATGTGCCTAAGACTAACATTACATTTGTACCCCAGCTATGTCCTTGGAGGCACCAATCTTCTCTGTCTGCTTTTCTGTTTAACTCCTGTTTCCACAAGCCTGCTTAGCCCTTACTCCTGCTCTGTCCACCTGACTTCAGTGCACTAATGGAAGAAAAGGGGCAATGGAGCAAAGCTGGAGATGGGTAGATTTAGATTGGATATGAGGAGGAAGTTCTTCACCATGAGAGTGGTGAGAGCCTGGAATGGGTTGCCTAGGGAGGTGGTTGGAGCCCCATCCCTGGAGGTGTTTAAGGCCAGG
>JAOXOE010000787.1:8218062-8244942 GCA_028565055.1 Phoeniculus purpureus
CCCTGCCCATGGTGGGGGGGTTGGAACTGGATGATCAGGTGGTCCCTTCCAACCCAGAGTGATTCTGATTCTGTAACATCAGTGAAGTGATCCTGCTGTGGCAGGGGGATTGGACTAGCTGATCTTTCGGGGTCCCTTCCAATCCCTAATGATTCTATGATTCTAAGAGCCCACCATGCTGAGGAGCTAAGCAGAGACCTTTCCCGCAGAGCACCTAAGTAGAAGCTGTGCAGTGTGAGATCTGCAATTGTTCTGAGACATTTCACAAAGAACAGCACATCAAATTATTTTTTTGCCTCTAATTGTGCTGGTTGCCAAAAAGGAGGTATGTAGTTAGTCTTGCAAGTGATAGATCTTCTCAGGTCTAGGATCCCTAAGTCCTTAGAACAAATGTAAGAAGATCTTCAAAGTGATCCAGAGCAATTCTTCTTTAATGGTAGATGTCACTGTAAAATGAAAACAATATCCATTTAAGTTGATTGTTAGAGTGTTAAAGTAAAATTTTAGAAGGTGAAGCCTATTTTCATCATCTTTTTATTTTTCATTTAGAAAGAGACACATCTCCTTCTCGGAACCTTACCATCTGCATTTGGGGGAGGGGGTGCAGTTGCTTTTTCATCCAGCCTACACAGGCTCATTGCTGCTTATGTGACTGCTTCCTCTGAAAGTAAAACAGTGTGTTCTGTTTGTTTAAGGAGATTTTTCGTAGGGCAAAAAAAAGAAAAGAAAAGAAATTGATTCTGTGCCAATACATTTTCCAGCTCCTGTACAGAAGGGGACTGAAACAGTTTATAGTGAAATCAGAAAAGCTAATAATGGTAAGTAAGCTAGTGAAAAATTAAACACATAAAGGAAGCATTTATGCAGAGATTAGGAGTACATTTATGACTGAATGGTTTAGAAGATAAAGTCCATTAAAGAGATACAAGTCACATAGGAACATGTTGAAGGGCAGCTATGAAATCACAGGTGTTGACAAATTGTTTAACACCTTTATGGTTTCTTGTAAACCTGTGCTAGTTTATGCAGTGAGGTTAATACTGCATTAACAAAACATCTACTTCATCTGACCATTTGCACTGCATCTGGTAAATAGTTTGGCCATACCTGTGGATCTGAACCATATGAAGCCATTTTAGGATTGAGCTACTATTGTTGTGTTATCCTAAACTGCTCACAGACACTTTTCCTCCCAGTTGAGCCGTGTTTGCCATGTGGTAAAAAAAAAACAATCACATTGTGTTAGATATAACCTCAGCAAATATCTATAAACCCTTAAACTACAAACTCTAAAGACCTTTAAAACAGTATGATTACAGTTGAGTAGGGTGCGTTGTTTGCTTTCAGCGCCATCAATGTCTCAGATTGCATGTGCTAGCCACTCCACTCTTCCACCTCCTGCATCAGACTCTCATACATGGGCAGTATCAGCTTACTGGCAATTACTGTCTGTAAAGGTGCTGGCAGTAATGAGTTCAAAGACAGCAAGTTAAAAGCATTTCTTCGTAGTTTGTCAAAGACCAAATCAGAAAGGATTTCCTTTCCTCTCTTTTGTTAGGAACTCTAGCTGTGTATATACTGGGGCTAAAAACTGTTCAGGTTTTGTCCCCATCCATGTTATCAGTTGGGTTTGTTGTGTGCCATTTTAAAGTTTTGATTGTTTTGTTTTAATTTGCTTATTTTTTTACTTTATAAAGAATTTCCTTTCTGCTCTGGCACATTATTCTGTTTCTAGGGAATCTCTCATATGAAGGTCTCCAAGTACTTCAGGAAACATTACTTAATTTTTCCTCGGGAGGACATATAAGGCAATTTTTATCTCCTCTTTACAGCTGAATAAACAGACAGATTAGTCATTTGTGGAAGGCAGTGTATTTAGACAGTGACAACACTAGGAACAGAGTTTGCGAATTGTCATTCCTGGCTTGGTGCTGAGCCTCTCTGTGGTGCTCATTTTTCACAGCCTTACAGTGAAAAGCAGAATATCCTTTACACTAAAGACCAGGGCTGGGCACTTCATGTAGGATCACCTGGCAGCATCATGAGGAAAAATCAGCTCATTTCAGGGCTGAACCCAAAGGCCACTAGTCTTCTGAAGCATTTTCCAGAGAGTGTGAATCGGCTGGGCTGCAGAAGGTGACTGTATAACTCCTCTCTTGCTTTCTGTGTGAGGTGTGAGGCTAATTGTTATGCCTTTCACCAGTCCTACTTTTGACATAAGGCAATGTGTTATACAGCAGAAGGATGCTGTGTGAGCTGCAGTGTAAACTCATGGGTGGTACAGCAGAGCTGTGTTTCAAAGTACCTATTAGACTGCACTTGCCAAAACATTGGGAACTGCAATGAACTGAGATATGATTGAAAAACTGAGCTGAATTAACCAGATGATATGTGAACACCCCATAATCTTACAGTCCACCTGCTCTTTCATGCATAACATTCTACAGTTTCAGTTATTCTTGGAAACACGGTAACAGTTTATTGTTTTAATCGCGTTGGGTTTTCCTGACTGATCCACAGGAAAAGTGTTTCTATTAGATAAGCAGTGCATCACATAGCCATGGGCTGCTTTGCACAGCTGCGTTACAGCCTGCTTAGGTGTAAACTCACTTGGATTTTTGATAGGCTGTGTGGTTGCAAGGTGTAAATGCAGTGGAGGATTCCTAGGACATCCATCTGTTTTCCTAGAGCACTTTAATATATATTAATATATTAAAGGCAAATTGTGAAAGATGTTGAACATTAGCAGTAATTCAAACCCTTACATAGGTTTGAATATTCTTTGAGATTTGTGAGCAAATGCCCACGAGTGCAATGTACTTCAGGAAGTTAATAATTCAGACTGTCAGTAGTTGTTATGTCTGATGCAGTTTGTGGCTGAGCTGAAGTATTTTTCCTCTTCATTTTGCCGATGGCTCTCACTGCTGCCTCCAGTAAGGCAGATGCCATGCCAGTAACCAACTTCTCCTGTACTTTGAGTTCTACAACTGCTCTTATGCCTGTACCAAATCATGAATCCATAGTGCAGATACTGCTCTGACCTTTCCAAGGCCTTTGGTAATGTGCTGAGCATCTGCCATTATTCCTTGTCTTTTTATTTCCTTGGCACTGGCTATCCCCTGTTAAAATCAGTTTAGTGTCTCCATCACACTATGGTAAGACTTCTGCTGGGCTGCTTTTCTTATTGTGAGCACTGGGCCTAAAGAGCTGTTGCATTAAATGTAAAACCAGACTGTCAAATGCACATTTCAAATCCCAGAAGACCCACAGGTTATTTGTGGAATTCAACTCCAGTCAGGTGCATTGCAGCCAAAAGTGTCAGTTGGACCCCAGATTTCCTCTGATACAATGAGAGGTTTAAGGAGGATGCTGATCACTAGCACAGTCTCTGGAAGCAGCTCAAAGAAATTAAGTTGTCTTTGCATTGTTATTGAAAGGTTACTTTGATTCGGAGAAAGAAAACTTAGTGTTCACAAAGATCACACAAGTATTGTTTTAAAACATTTTCTAGAGCAATAGGCTGATGTTTTAGTATTTTACATAAAGTACCTGGTCTTGAAGTCCTTCACGTCTATCAGGGTGAATTAATTTCCATGAAATACGGCTTTGTCTGGCTGTTCTACAAAAAAGGCCAGAGCGTATTGGGGGTCAGGAACATCCAGCTCAGTCTCAGAGCTGTGGCTTTTTGTTCAGAAAGAACTGAGAGAGTTGGAGACTTAAGCAAAACAGGCAATTGTCTAAATCAGCAGACTGCCAAGAGTGATAAAACTACTGTTGCCCTACTGCCTCCTTTGCTGGAGTCTCTGGGTTGGCAGCTGATGTTTTTCCTGAGGGAGGGGTCAGGATGTGTCAGATACTAAGTTCAGCAGGGTGGAGGCTCTGTTAGATGCGGGATTTAGTTCCATCACACCTTTCATCCTCCCAAGAGGCAGTATGGGGCAGGAAGTCCAAGCAGCTCCATACTAATTCTTTATCTCAGCAATGCTTCTTCCCTCAACATTGATCCCGGTCCTTGGGGTAACACAGTTCTGTTCAGAGAGCTGAGAAGATGAGAGCCTACTCCAGTTCACATTATTCCAGGCTCTTCTGTGCAAGGCAGTGTATTAGGAGGTTCCTGCTCTCCTTAGTGAACTCTGCTTTTGCTCTGTACCAGATGCAAAGCTCAGAGAGGCCAGGGATAGGCTTTGCACTGAGCTTGCTGTGTGCTGAGTTGGCCTATTGCAAGAAAGCTATTATTAATTTTCTTACTAGGAAAATGGAAATGAGGTGAACAAAATGCAGAGACAGCCTTTATGCTGCTAAGTCTGGAAAAATGAACCAGTTACTTGGAAGCAACTGCAGTGTCGAGACAGGAAATTCTAAGGATCCTATTGCAACCAACAATGTACTATGGAAAAATAAATATGTCCCAGTGGAAAGAGGCATGAGAAATCCCGATTGCATTCAGTGGTTTGGAACAAACTATTCAAAATCAGTTCTAGCAATCAGGAAATCTGCTCAAATACTTTCCTGCTACTGAGCCTCAGGCTTAACACCTCTGTACTTAGCCAGAATTTCCCACTGAAAGCCTTTTCCAGCTTAAAGAAAACTCATGAGGTCAGGGGATCCATTATATTGTTAAAAACTCAGGACTACTGAGCACGTACTAGATGTGTGTAGGCTCAAATCATGCAAATAGCCTGCTACTTCTCCAAAATAAAAACTCTTTGGGTCTTTGGGTTTCCAGACATACTCTACACCAAAACCTAGATCTGTGAGACATTGATTCCAATGCCAAATGCTTAGAATAGCTGATGCCAAGAATTAGTCAAAGCCAGATGGTTTCAGTAAAGCACAAATACGCAGGGAGCTTCTGACCTTGCTTGAACCTAAAATGCAAAGCTGAGCTGCGTGCGTGCCCCTGTGCAAGATCTGTTCCCAAGCTGCCTGCCAAGATTCTCTGTTAGAAACTACTGCTCCAATAAAAAAGGCTTGGCTGAATGTAGTATGTGTCTGCAGTTCAGCATCTTCAGTTGATAATCAAGCAACTTAGCTTTCACCTGTGCTGGAGATGGGTTTGAGACAGATTATGAGTTGTGGCTCTTTAGACGTGTTTTCTTCACACAGGCAGAGCCAGTGGAGATGACGGTGTCTTAAATTCCTGCCGTGACTGTATTCCTTTGTAAAAATGTGTTCTTTGAATTTAAGACCCTATCAACTAAAAACAATAGCAAGAGTCTAAATCCACCAGAAATTCATGAAACCCTCACAGTTAGACTTAAAACAAAAGACTTTATTAGACTTTGTTAGACTTGGGATTCTTTTCAGAAATCACTAGCATCAGACCTTGAGCTCTAGTTCCTTTCAAGAACTGTGTAGCTTCATGTTTGCCCTGCTGTGGAAGCTTGGCCAGTTTTTCTGAATAGAACTAGAATCCAGCATATCTGATTCCCCTGCTTTTGTTTATGAGGTATAGCTAGATGTCAATTGAAAACACTTCTGTTCTTCATCACGGTAAAATCAGTGTGTTTCAAGTAGAAACCGCTCAACATTTTTAACAGCAATGAGATGAAAAGAGTGTGAAAAGACTGAGGTAGCAGGGAACCAGCAAAAGCACTGTATCTCTGTGCTTTTGTTAGAGGCTACGTGCTGGCTCACCTCATTGGTACCTTCTAGAAATCATGCAGCCTCCCCCAGCACTCCCAAAGGACACAGAGTGTGACATTCTCTGGCAGAGATATGGTACAACCTAGAAAGCCACTGTGAATCTGGGTGACAGATAACAAGGAGGTGGGATCGCTGTCATTGTGACCTAGTAGCTTTAGGGTTGCAAACATCCCGTTGTTTGAAGTTTGGAATTTGTACAGAATTTCTCATTTCCTTTTTCCTGTAAGCACAATACTTTGTGACAGAGGGCTAAATGACAGCTCGTTAGTGTCTCACTTCATTAAGCTTACATACAGTTTTTGTCTCCTTAAAGTCAAGCTTTGATGTAGCACTGGGCCAGCAGTGGGTTTGTTCATTTCTGTCAACTTTCAGGTCACAAAAAGCTTTGAAGTGTTTCCCGTGTAACTTCGTATCTTGTTTCTTATCAAACTGGCTGAACATACAAAGATCAGTTTTGCCAAGCACGGAGATTTTACCTGAAATTAGATTTCTGTATGGTCCTAACCTAATAAAAATGCAAGTGGGTGAAAGCCTAGATGTACAAGCTTATCTGCACCCTAAATACACGTGGAAGTACTCACAGAGGAGAGAGAAAAACGCCTGAGCGTTGTTATCTGTAAAGTTAGATTCACATGTTCAAGTTCCTTATGGCTTCTACCTGATAAGGGGGCTTCTAAAAGATCTTTGACTGTCTATTCATATTAGTAGTACTTGTAATATCCTTCATTTAAAGATTTCAGAGAACTTTAAAACATTTACAGAAGTGTTCTGTCTGTGGGAGGACTGAGGTTATTACTGGCTATTTAAAGAATTCTTACTTCGAAAGAAGATAGACTGTCCCATGTTTATAGAAAAAATATGGACAAGATTAATCCAGAGCCCTAGTCCAAACCTTTTGTATTAGATGCAGTTCCTTGACACAGCCTCTTGCCACTGCATTCGATACACTGCCCAGGAAAAGAATTACTTTCCGTGTGGAATATAAAACAAGCATTTTTAACAAGAATTGAGGCCTCTTCTAAAAGCAGTTACTTTCCCCGTGTCTCTAGATTGCTTTACTTGCAGAGGGTACAGTAATATTTGTTTTAGTAATTGAAACTATTCTATAAAACTTTTGAATGGCTGAGCCTAAGAGTTGAAGTTTACTGGTTGGAAATGGAAAGCCCACGGGCTCCCAGGCTTTCATGGGGAACACCTTTTTATTAATAAAATTTCAGGTGTCTTTGCAGGGTCTTACTTGGCTCTGAACATTGTTTTCTCTATGGAATTTCTGGAGTACATTCTTCTCCTGGCAAGGAATTGGAAGAGGAAGTATAATGCTCATGAGAACTTGCCTCTAAATGGAAGATTCTTTTTGTCCTGTGACAGCTTGTGGTCTCAGTAGACTTCTGCTGTAAGCCACAATCAGGAAAGTTGTCAAACCTGTACTCTGTCCAGCGTGGCCTTTGACCTGTCTGGTCCCACAAGTGTACTTGAATTAAGCTTGGACACTTGTTAGGACCAGAGCTTAAACATTAGTTGTTGGTAGCAGTTCTACACCATGCAAGGCAAACAAAAAGGATGAAACACAGAAGTCTATTTTCTGGGACAGAGAACTGATCACTCTGCAATGTGCCGTTTCCTAATTTCTACGTTGTCTTTTATTTTGCAGATTCTGTGGAAAACAGGCTTTCTGTAAGTATCTGTTTTATGCAAGCAGTTACATAGGAGGAGATTGGATTGAGGTTGTTTGGTACCTAGGGAGATGCTGTTCAAGTGTTGCTATCTGTTAATTGTTTATTTGTTGTTTAGGACCTTCACTGGACAGCTACAGGGCAATCCTTTCAGATACAGATATATATTCTTACTGGACAGGCTTTCAGTACTACACTTACAGAATGACCTGCTTTAAAAATCCATGGAACGGACTGGTATTTGGTGATGCTGGTGCAGGAGGTAGATGACAAGTAAGGATTTGTGTTGAACTCCTGCACAGCTTTGGATATGTGCCACAAATATTCTTGCTGACAGACTGGGAGAATGTTGGGGCTGGCTGTTGCTCCCTTCAGGTTCCTGGTGGACCTGAGGCACTCCAGATTTGTGTATGAAAATGTGCTAAGCTGGTTAATGTATCAGTGGGGACAGAGCAGTTGCAGTCCCATCTGTAAAATCTATAGAGTTTAGTGCCCGTGAACCTCCGCGGGGTGTGTCTGTGCACACCAACACAGACACATTCTGTGACTGGAATGTCCCAGGAACTGAGGTCCTTGGTAGCATGTAGAATGTAAACTTGAGCTGAGCAGGTATGGCTGATCACCCAGGCTCACAGGAGTCACTTCTGTTCACTTCCTGGGGCTGTTTCCTTCTTGTTTCATTTTCATCCACCAGATGTCTCTTAAGGGGGCTGGTGGTGAGAACTTGAGACTTTAAGAAATGTTCCAGACAGGCAGGGTTGTTTTTTTTTACCTCAGAGTACATTGCAATGTCACAGTTATGCAGCTCTTACCGAGAGGTGAGAACAGCACCATCCACACAAGGAGGATCTCAGCGAAGTAATTAAGAGTTTGTGAAGGTTCTGTAGGTGGTGAATGACTTTACAGCCAGTGAAAAAACACGGAGTAAAAACAGAAAGAATAAAAGTCTTGAATGAGCTGTTACTCTACTCTCAAGAGATCTAAGAGGCAGGGAACTTACGTTTCAGGAGGACTTTTATGAACATTGGATAAGTGATTTAATCCAGCCTCAAACCCCGCAGCCCCAGTGGTTTTTCTGCCACCTACTCAGTGACTTTAGAACTTGCACTTAAAAAGAAAAAGAGAGAGAGAAAAAGCTCATAAATAAGAAGCACAATAGCAACATCTACGTCAGTTTATGGCATCCATTTGAGTTTTGAAAGCTCCATCAGCACTCACAGCCCCATGGGATAAAAACCCAGCCCATTGTATTATTTACAGGCACTGGCAGTGCACTGAAGGTCACAGATTGTGTTACAGTAAACAGATATTAACAGGCCAGTAGGGTTTAGAGTATCATTGTCTCTCTTAGTTTAAAAGTTTGTTTTTATTCTTTGCTCTCCATTTTCTAAAAATAAATGAAGCCGAACCCTTCTGTGGGTTATAGCAGGCATTCCTTGGAGAGTCACACAGAAGAAAGTTTGTTCCTATTGGACACTAAAGGAAAAATGGTCCAAATTAGCTGAGATAGATGTCTGGTGTAAGCTCAGGGACGGGGTTTTGTTCTTTATTTTTTCCACACCCTACAAAATTTATAACGAACATTGGTGCAAGACTGAAGATTTCAACTAAAAATTATGAAATTAATCGAAAAATGTTAATATTTTAATAACAAGGTTCTTTTCCTGTGACTGAAAGTGAGTATTGTTAGGTTGCTTCAGTGAAAATACACTGACTACTCAGAATAATAAATTGGTTTATTAAAGCTTGTTAAACCAGAGATCAATGAAGAAACGAGAGGGAGGAAAATGTCTGCTGAGGACAGTGTTTAATTTGTGTTATCTGTACAGACTCCTGTTAACAGTAGGAGAGTGATCTGTAAAACCAATCTCATTTTCAGAAACAGCCCCTAGTCAGCTTTGTGTAACACTTGCACATTTTACTAGGGTTTTCTTAAAAGTAGCCCTGCTCTGTGACATTGTTCCCTCCTTGGGTGCTGCTCATGTGCTTAACAGAGTACCTGTCCCTTCTTTTGAAACCACTGGTCCCTGTGTTATCACCTCCCACTAGACCAGATTGACCTCCCCCACTAAGTCACCTTCATCACTTTCCCAGCAAAAGCATTTGGGTTGGACATTAGGAAAAAGTTCTTCATGGAAAGGGTCCTCAGGCCTTGGAACAGGCTGCCCAGGGAGGGGGTTGAATCGCTACGCCTGGATGTGTTTAAAAGTCATGGAGATCTGGAGCTTAGGGACAGGATTTAGCAGTGGGTTGAGACAGTTGGGGTAATGCTTGGACATAATGATTTAAAGGCCTTTTCCAACATAAATGAATCTATGATTCTGTGATCCTGTCTCTTAAATTCCTGGTTCTATTCCCAATAAAGCCTGTGACAAAAAGTAGCAGGATCCCTCTTTGAACTCTCCAGATAAGTGACCTAAAGTTGGACTGAACTTTTCTTTGCAGGTTTTCCATCCACCCCGTTTGCCTCTCGTCACTTTTCAGGCAACGTAGATGAGTACAGAAGAGGCAAAGAGCTACCTAGGTGCTTTCTATCACTATTTTCTTGCAACTGTTGGTTGGGTTTTTTTTCTGTAGCTCATTTACACACAGTGCTTAACGGTGATGTACCTCAGAGGTTTGGTCCAAATGAGTTGTTGATCCTACTCATGAAAAGGAAAATGATCAAGTGGCTTCGACTTCCTCCCCAGCTGTTCTGCTTCTTTATAGCAAAATGAAGTATTTGGCTCAGAGGTGAAGTTGCTTTCGATCTGCAGGTCCCTTGATTTGTGAGTGAAAGGAGTCCTTCAGGAGCAAGGCTGGTCAGCTGGTATCTTAATCACATGAAATGCCAGATGGATTACTTAGCTAGAGTGACCTGTTAAAGGACTTGTACAATTTGACTCTGTTTAGGAAGCAACAGGGATTCCAGAAGTGTGGGACAAAGGGCACCACAGCAGAGGGTTTTGCAGAGAGTGGAGGACATGCAACCTTTTTGTTTCAGGAGTGATGGTGGGAACTCAACATCAGATCCTGCTGTCCTTTTCACTCTCTGCATTTGAATAACATTGTGGGTTCCACACCACAGATAAACTCTGAACTTACTCAGTTCTGATTTGATATTCCAGAAGGCACAGGCACAGTAGAGCACTGCACTGTGCATGAGAAAAATGAAGCGAATAATTTTAATGGGTGCTAGCCCCGCTCTTGTGCATTTGTCCCCCACATCGTTTCTGTCAAAATACAAACAATCCAGCATGGAAAACTTAGGAATTTTGCTTCACCTTCACTGAGAAACCCTTATAAAACTGAGCTCAGGGCTTTAGTAAACACTGTGTACCAACAATAAGGGTTGTGCCACATGTAGGCATTGGAAGTGTTTGTATTGTGTCAAGAAAGATGGTGCGTTAGGAGAACAGTCAGTGAAAGATTGAATTGTATAAAGACTCAGTTGCAGTCCAGGTTCTGACAGATTTGCAGTCCAGAGTATCTTGAACCTGAAAGTCTTGGACTTTTAGGACGTTTAAAAATGAACCTCAAGGTTTGGGTTGGGGGTTGCTTCCCTCTTTCTCCTCTGTTTCAGAAATTTGTATCTTAAATGCCATCCATAGGAAGTATTTGCAAAAGAAATGAATTACTTAAAGAGGAACTGGGAGGAGGTTTCCTTCCTGAAATCAGAGCTGGCAATCTTTCTAAGTTATTTAATGGTCCCAGTTTCTGAAAACATATTGAAGGAAATATCTTAACAATGAGAGAGCCACTTCGCCAAATACTAATTGGTATTGTGTCAAATTTACCTCAGCGGCACATTCTGACTTCATACCTCCTCCTCCCCTATTACCTCTTAGATGTGTGCATTTGTTTGTTTGTGTGATTCTGTCCTAGGGGTGCATGAGGACTGGCAGCCTCCATCAGGACACGGTGTACTCTGAGCTGCCTATTTGTTCAGCCGCAGAACGTGCCCTCTGAGATAGAAAACTGTACCATTTAAATCTATTTGGAGACATTTCTGGGGATTTTTCATCTACTTTCTTGTCTTACTCAAGTGATCCCAAAACTGTTTTGCGAATTCTCAGTGGTGAAGGAATTGCTTTGTATTGCCAACAAAACAGAGCCAGCTCCAAAGGGGGACCTGGCATGTATTTAACTGTGCACAGTACCATGGCACAATGGTTTCAGACAGGAAATGAAGATGAAGGATGTGTCCATTTAAAATTGAGGGGGGATTTTGGGCAGTCAGGATATGAAAAACAAGGTGATACTCTGAAATAAACATTGAATTATAAACCAGGAATTCCTGCCTCTGACTCACGGAGCAAATCCTTTGGGGCTAAGTCCACAAAAGGAGTTGGGCGCCTCGGTGCAGGCAGACTAAACTATTCGGTTAGAGGGCACCGTGTACTCTTAGCAGCTATTTGTTGAAGGAAAACTTGCTTTGGCAACTGCTGTCAGGAAAGACTTGACAGTTGTGAATCCTCAGTGGACAGAATTATTTCTGTCATACAATGTAAAGATAATGATGTTTGGCATCTCTCTCTGCCCTTTCCACTGGCCATCATAGAGAACAGTTCTGTCTGCACACTGGTGGTTCTCAGCGCCAGGTTTCTATGTCCCTGCTCTCAAAGGAGCAGACTCTTCAGAATTGTGTGTCAAAACTGAAAGCTGCGTTTTGGTCACTGTGAGGAAACCCACATGCTTCTTGGGAAAAGGTTCTCATTCTTACGGGTCTGAAGATGGGGGACCTGTCTGTGACAGCTGAGCATCTCCTAGTAACTAGGAGATGACTGACCAACTTTCAGGTTTGCTAAGTGCCAGCAGTTCCCTTAAGAATCCAACTTTTATCAGTAAGTGCCCAGTTGCAGACGATGATGATTAGCAGTACTGCAGCCTAACCTGTCATTGTTAACCTAAACCTCTCAGTCTTATTTCCTTTTTTATCTAGTAAAGTTAATGTTAATATCTCCTCGGGGAACTGTGAGTATTTATTAGTCATTGTACAGTGCTCTAAGAAATATGTTACTATATTTAAAGTTTTTGTATTGGTGGAAAAGAACAGGAGAGGGCAGGGGGACTCATACCTTGTCTTTTTCTTTTTTGCTTGTTGCCAACAGAGAATACAAGGGCATCCTGACGCTACTTAGAACCGTCACCTCAAAGCTCAGCTGGCAGAAGAAAACAAGCCAAGATGGAAGATGTTTGAATTGTTTCAAAAGCTCTGCAGCACTGGTTTATGAGTTTGTCAGACTCTTCTTTTCAAAGTTTATTTCCTTAGGGGCAACAGTAGAGATGTTCCTAAAGCATTTAATGGAAAAAATAGCAAATAAAAATTCTTATGGGAAAGTGGCTCTAGAAACCACTGACCTAGGGTTCTCATCTTTGATTTCTCCTGCTGATACAATTTTGTCTTTCTAGCCTCCAATTCGTTGTGCTGTAAGGAAATAAAAGGGGAAACTATACCTGAGAAAGTTCTACAGTACAGTAGTTCCTGTGCAGTAATTACTGTGATGCCAATAGGATATGAAAATCTCCTAAGCTTGTTATAGATGAGTTAACCTGGTTATCAGTAACACTACTGTGGCAGAAGAGAGCTCAGCACAGCTTAGCCAGCCATGGATACATTTTGATGTGATCTTGCAGCTTGTGCTGGAGTCGCTGTGCAGCAGCTGGACTGCTACCGGTCTTGGAGGCAGGTAATTTATAGCTCACTTGGATGCTACACTGCAAAAAGGGCCTAACAAGAGCAAGCTCTGGGCTCCCTAAAAACTTGAATAGCTGTTTAGCATTTCAGTACTTTATCAAGTGCTTCTATCAGTAGAGGCACCAATATTCTTTATTCTCTGCTAAATTGCTTTCCCTCTTTGAAAGTCTTAAGCTTGCTGCTTAGTTTGGTGTGGTGGATCTTCCAGGAATGATTGCCCAGCACAGTTTTTCGGATGATGTAAAATATAGGTCTTGAGTAGGTGGATACAGTACACCCAGGTCAGTGAGTTTGTACCTGAAAATCCTGTTATCTGTAACCCTTATTCCTTTGACTTTAGAACAGATCTGAAGTCATACTTGTGTCCAATTTGTCCAGTATGGAACTACATTCCTATCCCTTTTCTCTGTAGTATGATAAACCACTAACTTGGATCCAGTTTGGACCTGGATCTCATCTTTGCAACCTGTGTTTATCTCCATTGCATTAGTTAAAAAAACCCACCGAAACAGACCAGAAAAAGTGCTGCCCCCAGCCCCTTAACGAGCTGGTCTTTGACACTGCAAATGCTATCCTTTTCTTACTGCAGATTAAATTACTACAGGATCTGGGCCACAGGTAAGAAGGTTCTCATTTTAATTAGAAAATAGAGCACGAGGACATGGATTGTATATACACGTAATAGTTACTGCTTTCAGCATTGCATCAAAGGCAAAAAACCAGCAAGAAATACAAAAGGGTTTTATATCCTCATTCCAAACCTCTCAATTTTCAAGCTCCAGTTACTGGCTAATATCTCTAATTTATTGTTCCCTATGCAAATGTTGTTTGTATCATAAGCCTTTCACAAATGACTGACTTCATAGCACTCCTCTGCAACAAATGTTCTTTCTAGCATCCCATGAGTGTCCATACAAATGTGTTAGTATAAGGAATGTGAGAAGGTATTTTAATAAAGAAACCTCTGACTTGAACTTTGTGCTGGATCTTGCATATTCATGTTCGTGACCTCGTGCAAATTAATGCCCATAACATATTTTATTACTGCTGAACCATGTAGATACAATTTCAAAATGCCACCAGGGCATAGGGGAGCAACAGTGGGACGTTGATCCATTCCAGCTCATCTCCTGGCTGGAATAATTGTAAACTATCTTGGATTTAGTCTTTACAAGTTGTTTGCCCTGCTGGTGCCAATCTAATCTGTTCACTTCTGAGTGTGCTCTGCGCTGCTTTGAGCCCTTCTGTTTTGTCTTACAGATATTTTAGAATGTGGGACATTAGATCAGCAGACATCTCCAGTGAAATCAAGGTAAATGGGCCCGTGAAGTAAACAGCTCCACGAGGAGTCCCAGTGTCCTGTTTGAGCATCTCTTCTGGATGCCAAACAGAAGTCACTGTCTTGTTGAAAACGTTTGGAAAATAAGTCTTAAATTTATTACTGAAACAGATTAAAACTCAGATAACAGCTCAAACCAGATGTTCTAGAAAACCAGCCAAAAACATTTCACATGTTTACATTGCCACCAAGCTGGGCTGAGCAGATACAGAACGAGGCGTGTTGCTCAGTACTGACTTTTTGAGAAGACGAAAGGGAGGGACCGTGTCAAGCTCTCTGTGCCTTGTCTGCGCAGAGCCACAGGCTGCCTTTGTCAAACCTGTTTGGAAGGAGGTTGACCCACCCTGCTGCCTGCCCTGTTTAATTTGATGAATGTATTTTCTGTTGCAGAGCAGAGGCTTTAGGGATGAGGTACAGGAACGCTTTTACATCCACACTCTTCCTTGCGGCTCTCATCTGTTGTTCGTTTCCAGCAGCGCAGCGGCTGCCTACGTTCTTGTCAGATGTAAGTGCGGTCCTGCGTGCCCTTCCGCGGAGAACGGGGGTTCGTGCTCAGGCTCCCTGGCAGTACCTGGCTGTCTGTCCCTGCCCCGGTGCCCCTTGTCCTGGCATCGCCAGCAGCACCCGGGAGCCCCGGGTGCTGGTCCGGTGCTGCCCCCTGCTGGTCAGTAGCCCGCATGGCCACAGCGGTGAACGTCGCGATGGCCACAGGTCCCTGCTGCGCTCGGCAGGCTCTGCGCCCAGGGACGGGGCAGGCAGTGGTGCCCTGCTCAGACTGAGGAAAAGGGGGGCTGCAGGCCCGCCCCTGCTTTCTGGGGCAGGTTCTAACTTTTCTGTGTCTACAGGCAGAGAGCAAACTTAGCCTTATGCCTGCTCTTCCTGCAGAAGTGTGATCTCTCCATCCAGAGCTCTGCCACTCTCTACGAAGCCTGTTCAGAATGCAGTGCAAACCTTCCAGCCGTAGGTTAGTGAGCTGCCTGTACACGCTGGAGCACTACTGTGCACAGTAAATATCCTGTTCCTTGCTGGTGAATAAACCCTAAGCTTTACTTACTTCTCTGGGCTGTCATATGCTCGTTCTATTTCTTAGTGAGCTTGGCTCGGTTCAAGTTCTTAGTGTTGCAATTCATCGCTAAGCTGTGTTGCATCATAAGCCCCCAGCTTTTGGGGCTAGGGATGTACTGGTGTCAGACTGGTACAGCTGGTCTGTTGTGAGGGAGAGGACAGGTATAAGGAAAGAAAGTTTGAGAAAAACAGAAGTATCAAATAAAGACACCAAATAAGCTAGAAATCAAACTGAAAGTGATAGAGTATGTGTGCAGATTTAAACGGCTGGCACATTGTGTTATTTAGAATTCCAAGGCCTTTCTCAGTAGGCTGGTGAAAGCAGAATAAACATCACTTTTACTGTTGTTTGGGAGGTAATAAGCAAGTTGTCATGTCTAAAGAATCACAATGAACTAATCTTATTGTCTTCCTGCTTTGTAATGCTCCACTCTAAATTGCAGGTCTCCCTTTTAAAAAAGCCTGGAGAGTCTGGCAATCATGAGCTTGTGGCTTACATGGAGCTTCAATTAAATATGAGCATTTGTATTTGTACAGGTAATTTGTTTTCTCACCAGCCACAGACTTGCTGGGTGGGAAGGCTGACAAAAGTCTCACCATGGCAGGAGATAATTGCTGTAGTTAAGTTTTACATTTAATAGCAAAAGAAATCAGTTTCCTCAGAGAGGGAGTCACCTGCAAAGTCTGATATCAGACAAACAGAATAACAGCGTGAAACTGAAATGAAAGATTTAGCATAAATCAGCAAAGATTGAGGCAGCCACTGCAAAGGCACTCAGAATGTGTCCCAATCAACCTGTGATCTGCTGTAGTGGTGAGCTGCGTGTGAAGCTGTGATGCTGACTGTTAGAAATGGACCTCACGTGGCATCCTGGGTCTGACCATATTCCCAATTATATGAGGAATTCAGTTCCCAAAGCTTTTATTTGAGGAGTACTTCCATGAATAATCTATTGCTTATAGTAAAGATAAAATCTGGCTCTGAAATTAATAGTGATCTTGAATATAGAAGAGTGCTAGAAGAAATCAGGGCCTGCTTTTGGGCAATAAAAATGTAAAGTGACCAGTGTGACTGTTCACTATCCTCTGGTTACTGTCCTGGTTTTTCTGTAGTTGTCATTGTGTTTTAGTGTTTTATTTCTGAGAAAACAGAGGGGACTGAGCATTGCTGGGGGAGATGACTCTCCCAGACCGTGGAGGGTTTGGGAAGAAACAACCCAGTTACCTTAAGAGCTCCACACTGCATGGTGTTGGTGGTGCTCTGGGGAATGTGCTGTGGCAGAACCACTGCTGTGGAGGTGGCACGTACCAAACATTTGTGTGGTTACAGTACCGTGACTGCTCCACCTGTTAATAAAAAACTCTTTTGCAGGTAACAGCACCATTGATCTGAGAAGACAATAGGGTTTGTTCCAACAGCTGCTGACATTGTGTTAGTTGTGAGGCACTAAGGAGCCTGTCTGATATACAGCTGCTCTAACAGACTGGTGTTGACACTGAGAGTGGTCCCAAAAGAAAACATCATATTACACTGTTATTTCACTGGCACAATCAAACCCTGTTCAGATTTTGCAGGGGATCTGTGGCTGCTGAATAGTTTCCACAAAGCACTTACCAACACTTGTATAGGAAGAGCTTGGCTTCAAATCCTCTGCACTGCCTTTTGTTTATTCATTTTTTAAGGACATGCAGAGCCAAGTCTCCACTGAACTGACATGGTTTCACTTCGCAAATCAATGAGACAGAGCTACAAGGGCAGCAAAGTCTTGCCTGGGAACTTCATACTGTTCAGAGCTGTTGAACTGACATCCCTGACTGACTGCTGTCTTCATGGAATTAATCTGTGCCAAATGTTTGAACTCCCTCATGGCTCTCAGCACTCACCGAGGCTGTTCCCTAGTGTGACCTTCTGGGGTAGTTCAGGCTCCAACCAGCTGTAAGTTGTGGAAAAGTGTGCTCTCCCAAGTGCAATCACTGCCTTCCAGCCCTGGCATTTCCTTGGGGAACCCTACTCGGTTTGGGGATGAGTCTTCCAAGGCACTAAAAGCAAGAGCTGCTGTTTGTTATCAGTAGCAGGGGAGACAGAGAGTTTGACATCAGTGGGACAAAGATGAGGGCTTTGCCTTAAGTGGGCTCAGTCATGGTATTACCTGGCATCCCTGCTTGATAATAGGCTGTGAGAGTCTAATAGAAGAAAAAACTGTCAGGTCTGTTAAGATGTGGTCAGAGTGTAAGTCAATAATGAAAATTACAGCCACCCTGGTTATTAAATTAACCTGAGTTTGTCAATGGGGCATATAGATCGCTTTTGAATAATTGTCCATGGTTTAAAGCATGCTAATAATGACAGTCTCGCCAGCCCCATAATGCACAACTTGGGGTTTGTGACTGTTTGGTTTTTATATTTTTCTTTTAACTTCATGATCATTAAGGAACAGGGACACTGAAGAGCAAGACATTGTCACTCAGGATTGCCAAAAGCTGTGACGAGGCAAGAGCTCAGAGGTGGCTGGAACTGTGATTCTGGAGCGTGACCTGTGGCAGAGCTGAAATCAGGTAGAGCCAAGCGTGTCTAAAGCAGTCTTTGAATGAAAAAAGATAGATTAAATTTTGTAGCCACCAGTTATGTCCATATCACCCAGTCTGGTGATCAGGACTAGATGGCCTATATGGCTTCAGTTAGTTTGGCTGTTACTTCTCACAAGCACGTTGGACATGCTGTATCTGATACTCCTCTAACGCACCACATGTGGCCACTGCCACTTGAGCTGTGGCCTCCAGATAACATTTTAGTATTTTGCACTGCCCTGGAGATACCTGTCCATACACAAAAGGAATGAGAGCAAACTACCTCCCTGGCTGAAATTCCAGACAGATTTGAGAGCAAAGCTTACCACTGACTCAGGGTATTCCTTGGGGCTGGAAGAATAAACCCAGATGGACTTAGTGTGCACAGGCACTCTTGAAAAACTGGTTCCACCTGTGGGTGCGGAGCCCATCGAAGCCTCTAGACCATCCATCTCCCTTGGCTGGAAGTGAGAGACCTTAAGGGAGCAGAGGGGAAATATGCAGACTTAGGAAGAGACTTTCTTGTTCCTCCCAGGGACCTCAGGAACTACTTGATCTCTGCAGGGGGATGGTATGTTCAGCATGACTGAAAGTATTAGCTGGCTCAGCCCTGAAACCTCAGAACATTGTGTACACTGCTTAAATCCAGTTTAGTCACTGCTGCAGGGAGGCAAAGCTGCTCTATGGGAAAACAACCCTGACACGCACCTGTGCTTTGTCAAACAAATGCTGAAAGGAGGCTCTTGGACTAGAATTCCTTTGCCTTACTTTTTTTTTTTTCCAGAAATTGATCTTTTCCCACTGGTTTGATTTCTCTCCAACTGTTCTGGGGTGAACCACACTGTCCTACATGTCTCTCTGTCTAGCGAATGGGACTGTGGAAATCAAGTCTGACTGATATCTCCTACAAGGGGAAAATGATAACTGATGCATTTTAATTACAAGTTTCCTGCATAGTTTCCTACATAGTTTCCTGTCTAGTTTTGAAGCTTATAATCATTAACAGTGTAACAGAGACTTCAGTAAATTGCTGCCTTTTCCTCTTTTGTAGCTTATATAGGTCAGATGTTCATGTTCTGTGGTTATTATCTCTGACACACTAATTAGTGCCCTGACTGGCTGACAAAGGTCACTTTTCTCTTTTTTTAAGCATACAAACAGGGATAGGGCTTTGTGCTCACACCAGTTCCCCTCATTGCTGTGCCTTCTGGAGTCCTGTCCGACCAGGGCAAAATCAGTAGTTTGACTTGGTAGCTACTTTGTACTTCAGTCAGTGAAAGAGAAGGTTGAGGCCAAAGCAGTGTCAGTAGGCATCTCCTCTGCAGCACATGGCCCCTGTTCTGCACTTCAGAACTCGTAGCAATCACACTTCATGCTTCCTTGGCTTCTCAAGCTCTGTGCAGTTGCAGTCAAAGGGATGAAGCTGTTGTCTCTCTGTGAGGAAATGAATGCAGCTTTTATTCCCTGTCTTTGACCAAAGCACTTAGATGGTTTTAGGCCCAGTGGATAGCAGGCAAAATTGATCACCCAGGTGCTTTGATGCAGCCCTTTTATTTACAAAAGTACAAAATTATGTTTCCTTGAACAGAGGAGGAATCAGACAATGGAAGCAGTTTCTCTGCGTGCAATTTCAATCCTTTCAGCCAGCACTTATCCAGAAGCACTCCACCAGCTTTTTTCTCAAGGTCACTTCTCAAGGTAGAGTCTATCTGGTTGTGCCTGGTTTTTGCAAGAAGGCAGCTCCTGACAGACCATGGGAGCTCACAGCTGCTCCAAGCACTGTCATCCTCTCCACACCTTCAAAGCCCTATTTTCTGTCATGAGAACCCCTTAATGCATTAGTTTCTTCTCCAGGTTTATCCTTTTGCCTTCTTAGGATGGATATTTTTGTTCCACCTGCCTGCTCCTGTAGGAGAGCTCATTTGTCTGAATAAGAATCTCCAGTGAAAGACAACATTAAGCCAGTGGGGGTCATAAGCTTTTACCTGAACCCAGTGTCTGGATGGCATTAGGGTCAGATACTCCACATGTGCCTTGCTGCTGATTGCACACGTACTGTCAGTGACAAGGATCAGCAATATGTGATGGAATGAGGTGAGATGAGATGCCCAAGAGAAGTTTTTATTATGCACTCGTTTTGCCACTAGAGATAAATACCCTGTTGACCGATAAGCAGTACGCATTGCTAACATTCTCTTGAATTTCCCTGCTTTCCTAGCCCTACTCATCATATTTAACCTTGGATTTGTTTGTAGAGAGCTGCACAAAAATCCAGTTTAGGGAAGGAAGGAAGAAAGCAAGCCTGGACATTGTGAGTTTTCTTTCAGTGTTGTCCTGGACAGTTTCCAGTTTGTTAATGAATGAACACCGACAGCTAAACAATCCCCAAGGGAGGTTCAAGATCCATCAGAGTTTAGTAAGAGGTTCCTAAATAGCTGTAACAAGGCAATACTTCAAAAGAAATAAGTTTTGCTATTTTTAAAACATGTGAGCTTTGGAAGGCTTTGAAAATCAAGATTAATTCTCTGTCTAAATGCAGTAGAAGGCAGCACTGACTGCTGAGTCTTGCTCAAATCTGGAACATTTTAATATCGCCTGGAAACTGGACTTGATGTTCTAAAAGCTTAAGGTATGACTGTTCAGTTTACTTTTCTTTTTCCAGAGCAGACTGTGCATGTGCTTATCAGTTTCCTTAGAATCTCTTGCTGGATTTATGTGAAAAACATATTACCTTATCTATCCACACTTGAAATTTTGACTCAGGGATTCTGGTTGGACAGATTGCTGAGCAATGTCTAATTGAAAGATTTAATGATAGCCTGAACAAGTCTTCTCATTCGTGGACAACAGAGAGCGGCTCCTTTTTATATAAAAAAGCCCAAGGTCACTTAGAGCCAGATGTTGCCCTGAACAGTGGGATGCTTCTTGCAGCAGGTAGCAATATAAAATGCCTGTGGAAACTGAGCAGGAGGATCAGGGCAGCTAGGTGGGTTTGGAGACTGGGTTGTACAGCAGGTCACTAAAATGACAAAGTGAAGCTGAGCAGAGTATTCTTGGTACCTCATGTCAGATGTCTACCTTGGATGTCTGAGTGTAGAATCTACTCTGCTCTCTGGGACAGTCTCTGAGAGTCCTACTTGGAATTGCCCTTTGGAGGTGCTTGTACCTTTCCATTTCCTATAAAAGATAGTCTAAGGAGCATAGGTTCCTTATTTAGCCACCTGAAAGTCTAGCACAGTGAGGTGTTATTCACCATGGCTCTGTGCTGATGCCTTCATCCTGAACTGCTGTACAGTTGATGTTATTGGAGCTGTTAACATTAACACAGTTAAAGTTATTGTAGAGAAGGAGAATGTGAAGTCCAGACAACAATTCCGTTTTGGAGGCACTGAGAACATTTGGGTTAAATCTGTTAGAGAAATGGGAGTTTTCCACTTGTGTTTGTTTGGTGCAGGGTGAGAAGGGAAGGGTTGAATACTGGCTGTGATTATTTTGTGTGAATGGGCAAGTCCTGAATGCTCCGTCAGAGGCAGTTTTTTATGTGGGTAAACACCAGTCCTGTGTTTGCACTGCTCATTTGTTCTGGGGTGTAACTGCACCTTCACATTCTCTTTTTTAAGGCCAGTCTCCTCAGCAAAGCTGAGTGTCTGACTCTCCATTTAAAAAAAGGCCTTGTACCCATTTTGTTCCAAAATGCTGGACTGATTGGCACAGACATTGGAGTTTGGTCAGTGATAGGTGGATATGGACCATAGCGATGCTACCGCTCGGCTGAAGGTTACTAATTACTGCTCCAGTGACTGCAGTTCCTGACACTGTGGTGAAATTTATGGCAAATAAAAGTTCTAGCAACATTCAGGTTTGAAATTATGCTGTCAAGATCTGCAACACCCTAAATGATATTAGCCTTACAAAACCAACACGTGCTGCTTACACCTTCCAAACACAGGAAACGCCCTGCCCAGGGGTGCATCTATGCCAGTTCTCCATCTCAGCTGGAGGATCCGGAGTCTCTTTGGTGTTTTATCCCTCTTTGGTAACTAAGGATTTGCTTCATGCTGCATCTTCTGATTCCATTTCACCAGGTATGCATTCAGCTCTGGATTCAATGTTAATTCTCTCGGAACAAAGACATCTGCAGCAAAATGTTGCTAATTTTTATGATAGCATTGATGTTTTCAGCTCATGCCAGCACAATCCATGAACAACTCCCATTAAATCTATTGATGTGAGTCTTTCCTCGAAGGGGACACTCAGGAAACCTTACCTGAATGATCTTTTAAAGTAGATTAGTTAAATTCTATTAAATCCTGTGCTGATATTAACATTCAGATTTAAGTGGCATTAATCTGATTTGATATACTTCACTCTGAAACTGAAGAAAGCTGAATCAAATGAAGGCCATTTTAATTCTGAGTAACAGCACTCATGTAGGACTCCTGTGTAACTCCACTAACCACATTCAAGTCACACCTATTATTAGTTTGGATAGTTTTTCTGACTTTCCCTGTGAAGACAAGGGACAATAAAATAAAACCTGAACATATAGGTTCTGCTTCCCCCCTACCTTCCAAAACACTATGGACTTAACTCCTCCTGAGTACTGAACAGTTGGTTTGGAAAGTTGCTGAAGGCTGCTGTCCATTTCTAGCCTATAGTCAATGTTCTTTTCCTTTTACTACACCATTTAAATTAAGCAAATCAGTGTAGAACATTAGCATCTGTCCAGGCAAGAGCAGAAGGGTACTGCTGGCTGGTGTTAGTGTTCCTGCAGCAGAGCTGGGCATCTGGAAACATTGCGGTCTATGTGCCTGGTTTAAATATGTAGCTTCACCTGTTCTGCGTCAGGAGTACTAAATTTACTTGTAGGTTTAAAATAGGTGAATGATTTAGCGCCTAAAAGGTCAGGGCACATGCTGTTTATTTTGTGCTTTGCTTTTTGAGATTAATAGAAAATTGTCTGTAGCACCTGCTGTTATTGTCAAAGACTTCTGGTGCAATGCCTGTGCAGGCAGAACGTACAACAGTGCCATTGTATCCCCCACACCTTCCCCTAGCTTTGGGTTTTGTCACAGTTGTTCTCAAGTACTCCAGCACTGAGCCAGCACAGATTCCAGCTCACCAAGGTCTCTGCAGAGGGAGGGGTATTGACTTCTCCATCATGTGCAGATCAAATTTCAGGCTTTTAGAGTTTTGTGTGTTTGCCAGGTACACTGAAATACAGATACCAGCAGTTGCAACCTTCATGTGACTTTGGCAGCTTGTGCGTGGCTACTCGGCATGGCACACGTACCCCAGAGATGGATGGATGGGACCACTGCTGTAACTGTGCACCAGCCTTCTTACCTGCCTGAATTGAGTGCTGGGGGGTGGGGGATGGGGATGGACATTAGCCATGCAGGAAACATCAAAGAGGTTTGGCAGGCCTAAGACAACCAGAGCAAATTGGCAGCATTCAATCTGCCTGACCTAGGTTGCGCTGCCAGCATCTTCCCTGGAAACATGACTGCCTCTGGGTGTCACCTTGGCAGCACCATTCTAGCTCTGCAATCCCTGCTGACCTTGTTTTAGCCTGTTAGTGAATCCTTTTGACGTCCTGGCAACCATGAGAGAGGTTTTGCTGTTCCGCTTCTACCAGCATGAGTTCATAGCTGCAGGGAGAGGGGTGGAAGCTAGAACCTCCTCTCCTCCGGACATGTGTCTCCTCTGAGTGTGTGCAGGGACCTGAGGTGATGAGAAGTACAGAGCTGTCTCTCCATAAATGCTTGGCAATCTAGAAATCTTTAATAAATTAGAAAAGGGACAGAGGAAAAGAGGAAGGTCACAAGAACAAATGAGGAAGAGAGAATCTATCCCCAGCTCAGCTTTAACCATTAACTACAAAATAATGTGCTTTACCACAGTAAGTAATAAGAGCTCAGGGCTTCTGCTGATTCCAGAGGGCTGTAGAAGCAGAGTTGGACCTGCATTTGGAGAACTGGTGGGGGAAGCTCTCTGAGGTGGGTATGACCTGGCTAGGGAAGTATTCTGAGGTGGGTATGATCTGGCTGGGGAAGCTGTGCAGGGTGCATATGAACTGGCTGGGATCCCATGTGCCAGCAAGAAGGCAGGCAGCAGCACTGCTACTCAAGGGATGGGAAGAAACAATGGGCCAAGATGGGCACATTTGCAATAGACAGAATTCAGGTCCAAAGACAACAGTGAAGCAACTGGGCCAGGAAAGAACTGGGAGGAGCTGGGGATGCTTCAATGAGATGTTTCAGTGTCTGACAAGCAGAAGCACTGTGGAAGGCGGGTGGCATTCAGGAAGCTCATACTCTCTTCTGCACCCACCGTCAGCACCAGATGAAGCCCATCAGGAAGTCTTGGCCTTGGGTTGCTGTACACAGGGAGTGGGCTGGGGGCTTGTTTGTTTTTTCTGAGCTAAGCCTCTTTCTGTTGCATTTAATACCACGGAGATAACAAACAAACAAACACAGGAACCAAAAGCTGCTCTCACATACATACGAAGCTGCCTGTGCCAGGATTCATGCGTCGAGGCACAGCTGCTGCCTCACTCGTTTCAAAGTTCCCCAGCATAAAACTGCAAGTGGGTCCATCCTGAAGTTCTTGGGTCTTCCCCAGGAGATGTGACGGCAATGAGAGATTTGTAGAAACCCAGATCTCTTGTAATGTTCTGTTCTCACAAAAGCACCAGCTTTAAACTCTCCTGAGCTGTGCAATTCTGATGGGGGCATTACAGAGAAATGAACTGAGCCTCGCAGCAGCTCTGGGAGAGAAATATTACTGCTTATTTTACAGCCTGCTTCAAGCACTGCTTTTAAAAGGCATTTAAATGTCTCCCTCACATATTCCAAAAGATTAAAGTAATTTCTTTCAGAAGCAGCTCCTGACTGTAGGTACCTATTTCTAGATCCTGCCGGCCTGTTGTTTCTCAGAATTGCCGCATATTTAGACGCAGGATATTGAAATATTAAAAATAAATAAGCATTACTTTATTCTCTTGTCTTTTTGTAGGATGGGTGGAAGATAAATTATCCAACAAAAGGATTTACTCCTACAGCACTGAATGATCCAAAAATTCAGCTGCTTCTTTTTTCCCCTCTTCCATCTGGCTGGAAGGTAACTGGTCAGACACACAGTTTGTGCCTTGTTTTTCCCAGTGGCTGGCTCCAGGCTTTGCTCAGCACGTCACTCTAATTTCAGATGCAAAAGATATTTGTCTTGCAATCAGGCCTTTTAGACCCTGTGTTGCCTAAGGTGGGCACAAGCAGAGGGCAGAAAAAGCCTCAGAAATTCTAGTGAAGTGTTTGTAACACAGGTAAAACCAGCCCTCCGGCCACAGTGTCAGACGTAGTCTCTGTTCCTGCAGGGAAAACCTGTTGTTAAGGAAACAAGCATTATCTTATCTTCAGACTTTGGAAACATTAACATCAGGTTTGTATAAGGATTCAAAGGTCTGCCTGTATACAGTGACAGCTATGCAAAGGAACCTCTCCTAGAAAACTGAATGTGCTGGTACCTATATTTAAAATATGTTGCCTTTTTTAAATGAAAAAGACTGCCGAATAGATCAAGGTGATGCAGCGGTGCTCACATAATGCAGTCTTTCATTGGGTTCCCTTAACTCAGGAATACTTAAGCCTACTGAGTTTACTGCTCAGACATCCAACAGCTTAAAGGATCTGGCCCTCAACTTGGTGAGCTCAGCCCCTCCCTCACTGCCACAGATTTTGCCAGGTGCTGACCACCCTTGGTACTTCTGGGTTTAGTTACATGCAGAATCTTGATTTGAAAAAGAACTACTAAGAGCCTTGATGAATTCAAAGATGCCTGGTGATAACTCACTTCCACAAGCATGTAAACAGGAAAGCAGTATGGATGCCACCTGCACCTATTTTTGATCTAGACTGCAAAACCTGCTACCTGCCCTATACATAGGATCCCAAACCTTGGCTGAGCTATAGCTTTACAAAGGGAACTGATTTAAAATTTATTGTCTATTTACCTGTTGGCATTAGCTAGTTTAGAGCATTTTGAATGCTGCTCACATATTCCACTAAATGTTGGCTAGTAAATGAATTATCTTTTGCCTCATCTCCTCATGAAGTTTTGTAAATTTGAACGCTAGTGTGCTAGTCATCTTGTAGGGTTCTTCACATTTTAATTTGAACTACAATTGTTAAAGAGAAATGAAGAAAATTGACAGGTCCAAATTAATCCATGGAGTAGCTGAAGAAACCTGGCTAGCTGAGGCTGACACCAGTCTGACCTGGTGTAGATGTTGTAATGCCATTATTAGCCATCTTCAGAAACAAAAGCAATTAAGTGCAGGGTAAGAGCAGCAGTAAGGCTGTAATTTGTTGCATGAGCTCAGTATCAGGAAAACAACCTTTTAACAGCTAAAATGAATTTATGTTTTCAGTCTGCTTCAAATTGGTAAATATGGAGAGTAAATAAAATGACCCGGGACCCCTCAGCGTGGGCCCTGGCTGGCTGGGTAACAGTTTGGTTTTGGTCATTTGTCTCGATACTGCTCTGACCCCTTCTCCCACATTTTGAGCAGCTCCTTCCACCCAGCGAGGTGCTCAGAGGTGACAGCGGTCAGCACTGCCCACCAACACACGGAGTTTGTAAGGCAGACAAGCGGTCAATACGGACACGAGGAAAGAGGAGGTTTAACGAAGCGGTTTAACCCCAACCCCGCCGACAGAGAACGGCCTCCCCCGCCATCGCTTCCAGGGACCTTTTCCAGGTGACCGGGGCGGGCAGAATCTCCCGGTTCCCGAGCGGCTCCTCGCTTTGGGGAGGCGATTCCCAGTGTCAGCCCTAACCGGCTGCCCCGATCTCTGACAGCACCAACCGCCCCCCTGAGCCGCTGGGCGACTCTCCCCACTCTGCGGGGCCACCCC
>JAOXOE010000787.1:8245042-8308215 GCA_028565055.1 Phoeniculus purpureus
GCCCCCTTCAGATACTGGAAGGCCACAAGAAGGTCATCTCGGAGCCTCCTCTTCTCCAGACTGAACAGCCCCAACTCCCTCAGTCTGTCGTCATAGGAAAGGTGCTCCAGCCCTCTGATCATCCTCGTGGCCCTCCTCTGGACACACTCCAGCATGTCCACATCCTCCTTGTAATAAGGGCTCCAGAACTGGACTCAGTACTTCAGGTGGGGTCTCACCAGAGCCGAGGAGAAGGGAAGAATCACCTCCCTCGACCTGCTGGCCACACTTCTCCTGATGCAGCCCAGGATCCGGTTTGCCTTATGAGCTGCAAGTGCACACTGCTGGCTCATATTGAGCTTTTCATCCACAAGCACTCCCAAGTCCCTCTCCTCAGAGCTACTCTCCAGCCAGTCACTGCCCAGCCTGTATTTGTGCTTAGTGTTGCCTCAACCTAGGTGCGGGACCTTACACTTGGTCTTGTTGAACTCCATGAGGTTGGCTTGTGCCCATCTCTGCAACCTGTCCAGGTCCCTCTGGATGGCCTCCCTGCCCTCCAGCGTGTTTGCTGCACCACACAGCTTGGTATTGTCAGCAAACTTGCTGAAGGTGCACTCAACGCCTCTGTCCATGTCACTGACAAAGATGTTGAACAAGACTGGTCCCAGGACTGATCCCTGAGGGACTCTGCTTCCTTTGAACAGGGATGGCAGTCTGCACAAAGTCAAATTGTGTCATTATCAGTAATCAAATCAGTGGCTTCCTGAATTACATTTAGGGCTTGTTCTTCTGATGCAGCTGACAGATATAGGGGAAAGTACTACAGTGCTTTTTAATAACCCACAAGACTTTTTTTCCCCTACTTAGCAGTAAAGGAATCTCTGTTTTGTGGAAAACACTTACTTTGCTCTGTATTTAGTAGCAATGAGCAGGGGAAAATACTCTAAATTTTGAACCTCACTGCAGATTTTTATGGAAGTGTTTTACTAAGATGGCATCCCCATTCCCTTGTGTAGATGTTGCATTAAGTAATAGCAATGCAATTGGAATAGTTAGGTTTTGCAGTCTGTATGAATTTAGTTACCCAGTTTCACCAATGGAATTGATTATGAAGAACATTTAATTGCTCTGCTGGATATCCCTTAGCTAGTTGGGAAGGGTGGGTAACCTGAACTGTGTATGGGTGGATAAGCACAGTGTATGCAAATCTGACCTGTTTTTTAAGTTAGTTCCTAGTCTGCTTTGTGTACTGTTTCAGTCACTTTCTAAATCGTTAATGCAAAAATAATTGCTTTATCTGTAAAGCTGATTGTAGAATCATCTAAACCAGGTAACTCGGTGTACCGTGTGTTTCCTCAGTGCTGGAAAGTAGCTGGTTTGGGGGCTCAGCTGACCAAGGGTAGGATGTGTGGTTGATTACTTGTTTGGCATCTCTGAACACTCCCAGTAAGTCATGCCTGATGTGGGTCAGAGCACTCATCACTGTAGCAACACTTCTGAAAGGTGGCATGGCCTGACCTGGCTGTCCAACACCTAGTCTCTCCCTGGGTGTCCCTTTTGGTCAGCAGGAGCGTCATGGTCTGTTGGAGATGTGTTATCATCTGGGTAGAAACTCATCTGCAGATCTGCTGCCTCACCACTCACTGGGAAAGAGCTGGGCAAGGAATATTTTCTATTCCCAGGCAGCATGTGAGTGCCATTCTCTTGGGCTGCCACTTGCTTTTGTTGTGCTTTACAGCAGTGCCTGTAGGTGAGGATTATGGACTGCTCTTATGTGGGTGATGGGGACGCAGTGCCTCGGCATAAGACGTGGAAATGTCAGAACCCTGCAAACGCATTCAAAGTTCAAACCTCTGGGGGAAAGGAATTATTTTCTGAGCAGCCTCCTTGCCTTCTATGTAAAAGTTCATGTTTTGAGTCATTTGAAGCCTGAGGATCTAAGGTTATTATTCAGGCTTTTGTGCTTCATAAATCAAACTGGTATCTTACATCTTCAGAATTAACAACAACAAAATAACCCTAAAGGGGCAGCCAGAGAAGGTGGGGACAGCATGGCTTCCAAAAGGAGGATCAGTGAAAACCTGTTTCTGCAAGCACTGGTACAACAGTAGGATCAGAATTGTGCCCCTTCAGAGGAGTGTGGGAACACTGGGTCTTCAAACAGCTGGGAGAAGGGTTGAGAGCATAGGAAATGGGGGAAGCAACGAGTGAAGAAAACATAGCTGGAAATGACTAAGTGCATCTGTTAGAATGATTTAAGGGGTAAAAAAAACCAATTCAAGAACCTGATGAAATATCTTTGTTATCAAAACCAAACACCGGTAGAGGAATATTCAGAATGGCTGTAGTGGAATACCTTCTGTTGGCCACAACACATGTGCTCTTGAGTAAATGGCATTACAGGATTTTTCCTGCGTCCTACACTGCTTTGTTTTTATTTTACTTTTTTTAATGTACTAATTGCTTGAAAATTTGACACATGACACAGTTTCAAACAGATGTGCTTGCGAAAAGCGGGAGCTGCCTTATAGCAAAACCAGCCTGTAACAGGGTTGATTTAGCCTTTCTTGATCTTACTGGAACTTTCTAAAAGTTATTATTTATCCAAATAGAAATGGTTGTTTCTGGGAACCAGTCTTGTCAACTTGAAATATCACTTGAGCCAGATGTTGAGGGCGTGGGATACAACAGAGATGGGCTGAGGATGCCAAAGTGCCAGCGGTTGAGTTGTTACAGTTCTGCTGCTACCCTGTTGATTATGCTGATTTAAGAAAGTGCTTTTAGAGACATAATTCATGGTACAGTAACATGTTTCAGGATAGGTAAATATTGGCTCATCAAGAATTTCCTTCCTTTCTGTGTGAACTCATGATATAAAAAATCTTGCTTGTTCAGTAAGCAGTAAAATCCTTCTTCAGAACGTTTGGTGTGTGCAAGGAAGCATCATCTGTTTCAGGTAATTAGCACTGCATTAGCACAACATGGCAACTGTTGTTTAAACACAAAGTAATTAACTGTACAGTGTAAACACAGAGTGCTAAAGAGCTCACCAAGCCCATGAATTTCTAGCTGATGAGAAATAACACTAGAAATGTTATTTGGGGCTGGGAGAAATATTCAGTGCTTTTCTCCTGTGTTACTATATTGCTGGTACATGGTTAGTGCTGAATGGGCAGAAGGGAAAGTGTTAGGGTTAGGGAAGAAAGAGGCTCAGACATTTCAGGATGATGCTAACATTCATAGTGTGTTGAGTCTGAAGTGGGGAGGAGCTACACCTCCATCTCTGAAAAGGGAGCTTTCAATTTACTACAGCGACTTTGATAAGTCAGGTGCATTTCTGAGGAGGACACAAAAGAGCTCTGTGATAAAAGCTGAAGCCAGAACCTGATCTCAAGGCAGAATTTTATCTCTTAAGCAGTGTGTCAGAGAAGTGATTGTCAAGCTTAACTAGGGTCTGAGAGCTTCTTGTGGTTCTTTGAACCCAGACTGGCTCCTTGATTTCCCAGTTTCCATTAAGGACTGGAAACTGAAATTAAAATTTCTGAGGCTTTGCATAAGGTGGAGTACTGTCCAAGTCCTCTGTATTGCCTAACTGAGAAGAACATAAATTCTAGAAGCAAACAATAAACTAGTTCACAATGTGTGAGCCATGAACTGGATGTTGTGGACAGATACTTCTGATCCAGTATTACTGGATAAGCTGGGTAGCAAAGATCTGCTGTGTTAAAATGTTGAACCCAGCTCGCTCCACTGACAGGTTAAAAACTGCTAACACAAGCAGCTCCGTGAGCTGCTACACATGGAGTACAAAGGGCTACAACCTTTGCTAGGAAGATAATGGCTAACAGGTGACAGTGGTGATCTGATATCAGAAGTGTTTGTGAAGTGCACATTTCTTCACCACCACATAACTGTTCATGTGAACTGCTCTTTAAACATCAGCAGAGGCCTCTCATTAATTCAGCCTGACAGTTTGATTACAGCATTTAAATTGCTTTTGGAAAATAATTCAGTTATTGAAGTGCTAAACTCACTGTCTTTACAATGAAGATAAAGTGCTGCCTCACGGCCGAGGAGGCACAGCTGGTCTTGTAATTCCTGATCCGTCTTTATGGATGGTCACCAGTGCCTTGGTTTATATGTGTGATGTTTCCTCTCTGTGTAAAGTATGAAATAAGTCTACAGTGAATTTCCATAGTAACAGTCCATAATTTGATTAGACAGCTTTAAATCTGCTGTGATGTTTTAATTTTCAGCTGCCTGACCTGTTGCCTATAACTCATCTCATATTTGGCTTAACACTTGAAATTGAAGATGTTTGTGGAGGGGGCAAAAGAAGCCTTTAACGTATTCTTGCATTCTCTTCACAGATTCTGACGCATCTCTGGGACCTGCAATGACAAGTCAGAACAGTAGCCATGCAGAGAAAACTGGTGAAATGTCCTCAAAGCAGTCAACACCAAAAGTGCAGGTCCAACGATCTATCTCTCGAGAAACCATCACTATTCATTTCTCTGCATTTGGGAAGGAGGAAGAAGAGGAGGAAGAGGAGTTTAAGGATTTTCTTGATGAGGAACTAGATGACCAAAGCATTGCCACAGCACTTGAAGCCAAGGAAGACCTCTGCTTTGAGCATACCGGCCATGATTTTTCTGGTCCAGCTACCTCGCTTAACAAGGCCGACTCTGCATCACTGCTGTCCTCATCACCTGCAGTTCTGCCAACTGCAGAAACTGTGAAGCTCTTGGATTCTCCTTCCGCATCCCAAATATTCAGTGCAGTGCCACTAGTCTTGTCTCCATCGTCACACTCATGTCATACAGTCAGTGTACCACCTGTGGAACAGAAATCCAGCCTGTCGTCTTCTCCATCCTCATCCCCTTCCAGATCTGTTGTCTACTCTAGTGGATCATCCACAGTTTCTAGTTCCAAGCCTTTTAAGGGTTTGGTCAAGTCCCTTTCAACAGATGTGGAACCAAAAGAACCCACCCCACCAATGCGACATAGACAGTTAATGAAAACCTTGGTGAAATCTCTGTCTACAGACACTTCTAAACAAGAAGCTGAAGCTTCTTACAGGCCACCTGACTCGAAACTGAACTTACATCTATTCAAACAGTTCACTCAACCTCGAGCTACAAGTGGTGATTCTAAAACTGCCCCCTCATCTCCATTGACATCTCCCTCTGACACTCGTTCCTTTTTTAAAGTCCCTGAAATGGAGGCTAAAATTGAAGATACTAAAAGACGCCTTTCCGAAGTAATCTATGAGCCTTTTCAGCTGCTCAGTAAAATAATGGGTGATGAAAGTAGTAGCCACAGGCCCAAAGCCTTATCTTCAAGTGCTTCAGAACTCTCAAACCTTTCCAGTTTGAATGGCCATTTGGAAAGCAATAACAACTACAGCATTAAGGAAGAAGAATGTGATTCTGAAGGGGACTTCTGTGGAAATGACTCGAACCTGAGTAGGAATGATCAGTCAAAAGTGGCTGATGAACATGCAAAAGAGACAGAGACCAAAAGTTCTCAGTCTGTAAGCACAAAGGATGTGAGTTCGAAAACTTCACTCGTACTTGAAAAATGTTCATTGTCTGCACTAGCAAGCAGAGAAGATGAGGAGTTTTGTGAACTGTATTCTGAAGACTTTTCCTTGCTAGAGGATGAAAGCAAACCTGATAAACCTACAGAAACTGTGCTCAATGCAGAGGTGACTGAGGAAAGCGGTACTATGCTCAGTAGTGAAGATGACAATAATCTGTATGTGCAACAGCCAGAAATACCAGTGAAAACTTTATACTTCTTAACACTGTTAGTCTATGCTTACTTAATTATCCCTCTCCCTGGCTACTTAAGTGGACTTCTCTTTGGAATGGCCCTTGGATTTATGATAGCTGTCTGTGTGATTTGGCTTCTTACTCCACGTACAAATGAGTATCTCAAATTGCATAACAGTATGAAAAAGCGATGGAATACAGAAGCTCTAGACATCAAAGAACCTGAAATACTGAAGGTGAGGCCATGGCATTGTGTGCGCATCTGTCTGTGTGTGTTATTTTGCATAGAAGTAGTAAACTAGATTTATCGTGAAGGTTCAAATGAGCTGAATTATCCCCATGATGTCTGTGGTGCTGACGCTTCCTTGGTGTTCTCTGGTGTTTCTTGATGCTTCCTTTGTGTTTCTTGAATGAGTTGTAGTCTTTATTTGCTGTTGTGAATTCTGATGGAACACTCCTGAACTGATTTACCTGCTGTTTGGATGTATAAACATTCACAAACTTTATGTTCTGACCTTGTTAATTGGATGCTGAGACCCTGCATACAAATTTGTCTTGATACTTGGAAGCTGGTAAAGATCCTGATACTTGATGACTGGTCTTTAAGGTGTGTTTTAATGCTTTTATCCATGAGTTACATTTTATGAGAATGGCTGTAGGCAAGAACTGAACTGTGCAGAGGTCTGTATGAAAGTAGATTCTTTTGTATGACCTCATAAGTAGTTTTTATGCTTGTTAAAATTGTTCTTAACATGTAAAACTCTATAAAAGCGTTTTTTAATGCTTCAGGAGTTTAAAAACCAGCTCAGTGCTCATAGGGTGGTGGAACATAATGTAGTGTGATTTAGCAGATTGCAAGTTGTTATTCTCCCCTCATACAACTATTTTCTGTTTGTCTCTGTCAAAATGAGTGCTGTAGGGTTTAGGTTTAATCTGTAGCAGAACTCGCACAAGTACAGGAAAGTCAAGCTCGAAGCTCTTGCATAAAGGTGTTCTTTCCAGGACTTGTTGGTCTTGTATTCTGGCCTGAACTGCTTTCATGCAATTATGATTATGATAAAAGCTCTGAGTAAAATCTCTGTGTGGCGCTCGAGGAGCTGGGACTCTGCCAAACTGCTGTCAAGCTATTTTTGTACAAGTGCATGTGCATCCCTCCCCATGTAAATATTGTCTGAGAAGTTGGCATTTCCCTGGTTTCAAGAACTAGTGGAAAATTCCCCTCAGCATTTGCTGAAATATTTGAACATTGTCATGTTGTGTCATCCCCCCCCAAATTGTTCCTCAGCAACCTGAAGGCATGAAAACACTGTAGCACTGGTCAGTGTGTGCTTCTGCACATTCCTGTTCTTAACTCAAATGTATTTGGTATGGGAAGGAGAACATCCCCTCCCTGCAACCCAGAATAGCGTGCAGCCCCCTGCATCCTCACTGCATGTTTTCTTGGTTTCTTAGTCCCTCAGTCTGCAATTCTCCAGCGTGAGAGAACTCTACCTACATTTTTTCTTCTTTAATGCATTAGTCATCTTAAAGTTCCTAATTGGCCTTCTCAAGTGTGTGTTCTCTTGTGTAAATGCTGGCTGGTAGAAAACGTTTCAGGTAACAGCTAAAATGGATGTGATGATTACTTTTATGAGAAGACAGTACTGGCAATGTCTGTCGGAGAAATGCAGCTTTTGGAACCACAGCCCTACAGAAAGGAGGAGGCTTTTTACCAGCATGTCAAAGATCAGCCAGGGGATTTCATCTTTGATACTGGCCTCTGGCAGACAAGTGTGCTTTTCTTCAGTCAAGGTGGTGGTTGCTTCTGTCCACCTTAGACCTTTTCTGTTTTGTTAGATTCCATGTCAATTAAAGCAAAAAAAGCCTCCATTAGTTTTTTTTCTGCTTCACAAAGCAAAACACAGGGTATTATAAAGTAGTGGTGACGAGAAGGATGCAAATACAGTTATTGTGAGCTGAGTGATCAGCAGGCTTCAAGAGCTGTAGTACATTTCATTGTACCTTTTAATGATAATGGATACTAATCTGTTAATATCACTAAAACTGTGGAGACAGTTTTAATCCACGTTTGGATTTTCTTGTGAAGTTGACTTGCTGAGTCTTTTATTTATGGCTTTGAAAGTACCATACAAGTAATGATTTTAATTTATTTTACTTGCAAACCTGGTCTGTGCCCTCAGCCCTTTGGCTCCTCCATAAGGATCTTTTCCAGTTCCCCCATCTCCCCTTCCAGAGTAAGGTACAATATATATACCTGAGATCTTGAACTAAATAAGAAGTTGATACTTTACAGGGCCTAGCTCAGCAGTTCTTGCTTGAATTAATTGTTCTGTTAAACTGTAGTTTGCAGCTCAGAGTCATAAAACAGGAAAAATAAACCAGGGTGGTAATTTTAAAGCTGGTTTATGCAAGTGCTCATGTTCTGCAGCCCCGTGTGTGTTCCCAGTTAAGTTGATCATGCCGTTGTGATGGAGGGGATGTGCTGCACCGGGCCAGTTCAGACTGTTCTGGATCCTGCTAGCATGTGTGTGAGGTTTGAATAGTAGCGCTGACCTTTGCTGTGAGAGTCCGTGCCATGCTGCCCGGTACTCTAACCAGATCCCTTTTCAGGTTAGTTACCAGTCAGTGGTGAGGCACTTTCTCTGCATTTCAGCTGCCAATTCAGAGCAACTGCTGACCTTTATAAATGGAGATCACAGGATCAGGGTAAATGGCAAACAGCTGCAGTGCAGCATATGACTATGGTCATTGTCCTTCCTGAATTACTACATTTCTTATTTTAACAACTTCAGTAGCACAAGAAAGACCCATCATACAGTCACTGCTTTCCTACACAAGGACACCCATTGTTGCTTCGGTAGTTTGGGAAAACTCATCTGTTGCTGGCACATTATGATAACATAACTTCTCTGTTTAGATGCATTGCAAAACGGGTTTCTGTAGGCTGTGACTCTATTGTTCCAGTTTGTTTTTGCAAAGAAAGAGACAGAGGTATTTCTGCTAAAATTGTTGGTACAGTGTAGGAGCTTTGGAATGAATTTTGGAGTTTCTGGAATAATCCCCTTAAAATTTTTTTTTTATTCTAAGGTTTTCAGAAAATGAAAAGTGCTCAAGTGAGAAGGCAGGTGGTGTAGTTTCCCTCCTCTGACACTGTTAGAAATATGGGGGGAAAAAATTCCTGAACTACATGAGGTAGCCAAATTCTTCCTAGTATAGAAATCACTACATAGGCTGCTGTTCTAGGCATTAAATACTTTCGGTTCTAGATTTTGAATGCCCAGTGCCTTAGGCAGGCAGAAACCATTGTTAAAAGTCTTCATGAGGTTCTTCAGCTGCTAATAACTGGTTGTGTTATGGGAAGCAGCGTTTGCACTTCTGTTGGGTTTGTTAGGTACAGTGTGCAGGGGAGATGGCAGTACAGGGCTTGAGAATTGTGTGTTCAGCAGATTATAGAGCTAATCTCTCTGTTTGAAGGGGAAACCCTGAGCATGTGGTAGGGATCAGAAAAGCAGGTGGGACTTTTTCAGGGCTCCTGAATGCTGAAAGAGAAGTGGGAATATGCAACCTGAGAAAGCAGAGATTCTGTTCTATTTTTGTCGCTTAAATTCAGATGTTTTGCTGGTGTGGGGAAGAAGGGGACAATATTCAAAAGGACCTCTTCTCTGTTGTCTAGTTGTGTAGGGTAAAGAAATCCGGCAGAGAGGCTGATGGCGGCAGTGTTCTGGAACAAATGGGATAGGAAAGAGATTCACTGGACTTGGTTAAATTGCTTAATGTAGACTGGACCTAGTTACTTTTTGTCACAGATTTGGCTATGGCATCTCAGTATGTGTTGGAGGGATAAAATGAAACATGACCTAAGAGTGTTGATAGCAGTCTTACAGCTGATGAGACAGTACACAAGTTTGTGCATCTGATGAGTGTCCTAAGGTGTTAATTTGTCTCGATTTTTCAACTTTGGAACTGTATTAATGGATTTTTACTTCTTACTGTGTACATGACAGTCAGCAGAGTGATGCGTAAATCACTCTTTTTTTTCATGTCTTCTGCTCAGCCCATGTGTTGGTGTTGGAAAACCCAGCTAGTTCCATCTTGAGCAGAAGCTTCATGTGTACTCTGGTCTTCCTCTCAGCTACCAGACACCCAGAGGTTTCCAACCCTCCGACTGAAAATAACATCATAGCTTAACAGAATTATGGAAAGGGCTGCTGTTGTTAAGCTTCATATAGAGATCCACCATCCAAGTGTCTCTTTTCCTTTGTGCCAGCTTGCATGGCCTTCAAATGGAAGGTGCTAAACTTTGAGACACCAGATTTTCATCTGCATGTTTGCCTGGCTGCAGGCTCTAGACTTCAGTGTCTGAGCTAGAAATAGCTGAGAGATCTGATTTCTGGTGGGAGCCTCTCCAGAAATCTGTGGGCCATATGGATATTCTTGTTCTGCACAGACTAAGTGGCTCACGGTGGCTTTAGGCAACTCATGTGATGTCCTTGTACTTCACAAAGTCCAGCTGGAATTCCTGGCTGAAAATTAATTGCTGTCTGCTCAAAGATGTCTTGGCTAAATTTCTAGGAAGGAAATTAGATGTGTTCAAACAAACACCAACCTGCTGTGCAGAATCTTGATAGTTTATAGGCCACTCTTCCTCATCCATTGTATTTCTCACATGGTAGTTGCAATTAACCCAGTGTGAGCAAGTAGCCCAAGTACAAAACTTCATCAGTAAGTGTGTGTCGGTGTAGTTAATAAGAGAGATCTTATGCTTTGGAGCTGATCAGAAATGAATGACTTAATCTTTCCTGAATGTAAAAGAAATGTTAATTTATCAAGGTTTTTGAAGGTTTATAGTGACACTAGAGCTAGATGTTGGAGTAAGTAGAACATAGATGTCACTGTTGCTATGGCACCTAAGAAAGCATGTACGGTGTACTTTGAGAAATTATATGGTGCTAAAGTAAATGAGTGTTAAAATAATTTCTGCTTTTCTACGTGTGGGTGGGAACTTCTTTAGGAAGTTAAAACACTGCAGTAATTTCTGGGATGTTTTGCATAAGGTAGTTACTACTTTCTGTTTTGAGGACTACTCAAGATGCTCGTGCAGATCTTCCTACTAGCGGATACTCTTCCCTCCTAGTATGCTGTCCTGGGTGTTTGTTTTACCACATGCTGTAGGGTATGTTGGTTTAAGTCCCATCTCCTTCAACCTCTGTTGACATTAATGAATAGTGAGGATGCCAAATTGAGGTTTTGATGTGCAGGTAGAAGTAATTTCCCAAATATGTTGTAGGGCAAGTTCAGAGAAGGAAAACTAGTCCTTCTTGAGTGAGTATTCTGGCTTGTCTTCTGCCCCATTTATCATCTTGCATTTCCTCTAAGCAGATGTGAGGAGTACACTCACCCCCGTGGTTAGAGTCAATACCTCCAGACTTGTTAGAGCAGGGCTGGTTTGTTTTCTTTTTCTTTCATTGCCCAGAAACAACTGAAATTCACTCCCCACATAGGGCTACTGTGCTGGGCAGTTACACAGTGTTAAATTACGTTAAATGGTGATGGTGTGTTAAAACAAACTCTGTTGTGGTCTTACTCTGTCCTTAATTGCTGGTGATTAAACTGGCAGTGCTGGCTGCAAGCAGACAGACGGTTTGCTCTACCTTGGCTGTCAGTGATGAAAATGTCTGTGCTGGCTGTAAGCAGACATGCTGTGCAGCAGCATGATTCTTCTCAGCAAAGCTAGACCTGCACATCTCAAGAGTTTCATGGTGGTGAAGTGTGAGAGCACTGTGCTACATACACAGAATGATTTAGTGAGAAAAACAAACTGTGTGCTTGCTCATCTCACACACTGCTTGGTGCTTCCTCATTTAGGGCATTTATTGCTTTGCTGTGTTTGTACGGTAAGTGAAATACTCTGGCAAGAGCTTGTATAATTATTTAAAACTTTTAAGTATGTGCTGTACTTGATTTTCCAGATGCTTAAAAGCTTGTTAACAAGTATTTTCTTCTCTAGGGATGGATGAATGAAATCTATAATTACGATCCAGAAACATACCATGCTACCTTGACTCATTCTGTCTATGTGCGGCTTGAAGGAAGCACATTACGACTTTCAAAGCCCAATAAGAACATTTCTAGAAGGGCTGTGTACAATGAGCCAAAGCCTGAAGTCATGTATGTCAGCCAGAAAATTTATGAGCTTACAGAAAGCAAGGTGAGTGTGCCTTACTTTCATCTCATTTTAACAAAGAATACTTTGAAACAACCTTTCAAAGTGTTTTTCATGTTCTGTCATTAAACAGGACTGTCCTGGGAAGGAAGCTTGAGCAGGATTTATAAAAAGTTACGGTTTTACAGAAGAGGGAAAAGTGGGGTGTCAGTTCAGAGCAGAACTTGGCACATGGGAGTTCAGGCACCCATACCATAGGTTAATGTGCGGCTGTTCTGAAGATCACACCAAAATGCATCATCTTTGGTGGCTGTTCTGTCACAAAGCAGTTCAGACAATGTTTGCATTTCATCTGAAGGGGTAACACACATTGTACATGGATGTAAAAGTGAAGAGTGAGAGGTGGCTGGAATGGACGTGGCTTGCTGTTGGTATCCTGTGTGCAGGGAAGGAGATGGGATTTTTGCAGTTGGAATAGTGCATCTGGAATAATACTGGGGCAGTTTTCCTATGTGTATTTTGCCTCCCTCAGACCTGTAGAGTTGCCCTGTGAAGGTGATTCCATTGGTGTTGTATTAACACATCAATACCCCATTATTGAAAGAACAGCTTTTTTTAAATGTCCTGCATCTGTAGAGGACCTTGGCAGTACAGTTGAAGGAGGAAACTCCTTCAGCTGTGGCAGAAGGGGCCAAGATGACAGTGAGGAAAACCTCCCTTTGTTTCCCTAAATCAGTACAGAAAGGAGCTTGCTGTCAGATCTGCTTTCCAGTAAAGGAAGACTGAAAAAAATAAAGCAAATCCTTAGATTCCTGTCTGCCTCAGATTTATTTTTGCATAATGGAGGCAGCAAATCTGTCACATGCCACAAGAGCATTTGACTGACAGTTGTTCTCCATGGTGTCTTAGAAAAAATTTCCAGTACTTCCCCTGCATAACCCAGCCCCAAGTGATTACAAAAGTGCCAAGTGTAATAAGGAACTGGTGGCTATTCTCCAGGATATTTACCCACAGGTTTTGGAGAACACTGGTAGGTTCAGCCCCTGGATAAGAATTTGAAATTCTTATTTATCACTTACATTGTCTTAATTCTCTCTTAATATCCTGAGTTTAGAATAGAATTATCTGCAGATAATTTTTCTGTCTTGATTCTTACATACTTGGTGTGACTTTTGCCAGCTTCAGACACTCAGTTTTGTGAGGCAGGACTGAAAAGTTGAGTTTAAAACTCAGTTTGGATTTTCATTATCTACCCTGTGATCACAGAAATAAAGTTCTTGGGGTTTTTCTGGTCTTTCTACATAACCATAAGAGCTTTAAAATGAAACCTGAGTTTTTCTACATGACTGTAGAGGTCTAAGCTGCTTGAATGGTTCTTGCTTTTAATTCCAAGCTTACAGCTCGCAAAGATCTAGTGGCAGCAGTGGATTGAACCTCAACCAGCTAGAAGTTGTCTGTTTAACCCAGCAGTTTGAGTGTAGGATCTGTCTCTTGTGTTTCTCTCTTCTTTATGTGACTACAGAAACATAGAAGATACAACTGAAAAATGAGTTAATTTAATCTTTCTTTTATCCTTCAGATTTCCCTGGTTCCTAAGAGTCTGGCACGAAAGCGGATTTGGAATAAGAAGTACCCTATTTGCATTGAACTTGCTCGGCAGGATGACTTTATGGCTAAGGCCCAGGCTGATAAAGAGAACATAGAGGAAAAGGCATCCGCTGAAAAAGCGGACTTGAACAACGAAGAACCCAAGAAGCCTCAGGATGGAGTGAAGTACACTGGCCAAAAGGATCAAGTGCTTTATCTCTTTGGAAGGACAGGCAGGGAGAAGGAGGAGTGGTTCAGGAGGTTCCTTCTCGCATCCAAGCTGAAGTCTGAAGCAAAGAAGCTATCCAGTTTATGTGGAAGCAAGCCAGGTATTCAAATTTTGTGTTCTAGTAAAAGCATCTATCCAAAGAAACAAACCAAAGTTCGTTTTCAGTGACTGTAACACTCCTGTAAGCCTTCTGAGAATCAGTTATTCAATCTTTGTTTTTCTTTCTGTACTGTTGGAACTGATGTCAACACTTGCTTAAACTCAGTCCTCTTACTATGCATTCTTCATCCATTCACTCCAGTCTCCTCTAAGCAATAGAACTTGCTCCTGGGTTAATGTGACAAGAAAACACACCTTTCTGTTAAGTACAAAGTTTTGTGCTAATACAGATGTCTGAAACAACAGACATGTTAGCCTACGCTATTGATTAAACATTTGAAACATGAATTTAAACCTGTCCCCTGATATAATTTTAAATCTGGATGACTCATACGTTATCTGTTCCTTGAGAAGCTGTTGGTTACCATCATTATTTCTGGCACATTGCTTCTTGAAATGCAAATGCGAAATTAATAGCTAATTAAAATTCTAACATTTACCTGCTTTTCAGTCTTCTTAATTGTAACAGCCTATAATTAAACTGAAAAATAAAAAGTTATAGGTGCATTTGAATCACCTGACATTTATTTTAGGCATTCTGCAGCAGGGCTGTTAGGAATTCTGCCATATGTTACACATATGGGAGCATGTCCATATTTAAATACGCTATCGATCAGCTGACTTTACCAGTCACACATCCTTCTGAGTGCTGAATCATACCAGTTGTTTGATTTAGGACCTCTTAAACCACATAGTATTGGATTTTACCTTTGCCCTTCAAAATGAACGTGGGTGCTCTGAATGGTTGTTTTTCAGAATAAATTACACCTGCATCTACCTTTGTTCCTTTGATTGTTTGCTCATACACTCTGCTATTTGACTGTCAGCTTCCTTTTCTGTTAAATACATGTTATTCCTTTTGATTTAGGGATCTTGCCAACACTCAGTAGAACCGATAGTCAGTCAGGAATTCTTACACACAGCCGGAGCAGCAGCAAGGGAAGTACGGAAGAAATTGCATCCCAGCCGAAGCACAAGGATCTGGCTGGCAACGTGCGGCAGAAAATGCTTCTGGACTACCATGTTTATATGGCAAAGTGTGTTCCACAGGAAAAGAAAAGCCCTTCAGGAAGTCCAGTCCTCAGTGCAGACAGCAGCCCTACAGCAGTGAAAAAGGTAATACTTTTCCCCTGAAAAGTTGGTGATACCTCTTTCTCTCTTGTTCAGTACACATCAGCACAATAGTGAA
Source organism: Phoeniculus purpureus (assembly GCA_028565055.1). NCBI lineage: Eukaryota > Metazoa > Chordata > Aves > Bucerotiformes > Phoeniculidae > Phoeniculus > Phoeniculus purpureus. The sequence goes on from JAOXOE010000787.1 coordinate 8,260,123, forward strand.
TGTTGTCTATAACTCTAGCTAATCCTTTGGCCTCTTGGACTGCATTTGAATCACTTTTAATACAGAACCTTAATAGTGAAGTACAACTCTCTTAGTAAATGGATTGTTAGGGTTATTCTCACTGTTCATTGAGAAGCTGTAATTCTTGTCATGTGTCTGTTGCCAGATTTTCATACAGTGTCCAGACAGGAGCAGGAGGCCACAGTATAACGTACAAATAAAGACATCTTGTGTTCACCCAGCAAAAAGATATTCTAGCCCCCACCAGCCTCTCAAGCAGTGATGAAAGCTGTACTGAATCTGGCACGTTTCAGAAATTGTTCTATAAATAGATCCACAGCACTGGCAGCAAAACTGCGTCACAGCAGAAGCAGTAATCCAGCAATTCTGCCTGCGTGAGGCTGCAGCCACTGGGAAGCCACACAGTCATTGCCAAGAAATGATGCTCAGAGCTGTAGTGTCTCCCTGACTCCTCTTAGAAAGTGCTGCTTTTATGCTGGCTTTGAGATTTTTGCCTGTAATAATGAAAAGCAAATTCTTTCACTGCAGGCAGTTGAGAGGCATTAAGCATGTTGTCTTTCCTTCATGGAAACCTGGTTTTAATGAAATACGTCTTAGCATGTACACACCCGAAACTGCTTCATCTGCCTTTGCTTTCATTTAACTAGTCAGTAATGCAACATTGGAAATGGATCTCCAAGTGTTTTGACACCAAGAATCCTGGACTGTAAGCAAAACCTTTAATGCAGCAGAAGGAACAATCTAGTTTCCCAAGTCCTATATGCAAACACTGTAAGGAATTTTTCGATGCTGTTCTGCATTTGTATATCACCTATTTGTGATGTTTCTGAACTGGATTTAAGGATGTAAGATTGGTTCTTGCTTTCCCATTTTTTTAATAAAACAGAAGAAGAGCAAAGGACCTGTTCTTCTCTGTCATGTGGGGAAGAGAAAGTGTATCTGCCACAGACACAGTTCTGTGTCTGTCCACTCAGGGCTTATCTGCTCTTTGTGCCAGGGGTTAAATTACATACAGCTTTCTCATTTCACTGCCAGAGGTCAATCTATGCCTATGTGGTCTCATTCACTGTGTTTTATGTCAGTGTGATGACAAACAAGCTCATGTCAGACCAGCTGATATGGTTGTAAAACTGATCTCTGCTGCACCTTGAGTGTTCTTAGCTAACCCAGGCTCTAGCACTGAACTTCAGTGTAAACAAGGCTTTTCCTGACCTTAGTTTATAGATTTATAGAGTTGAATAACCTGCTCTGTGTTTACAGTTACCAGATGCCCATGTGGAATTTGAAGAAGAAGAACAGGAGGCCTGGGTGAATGCTTTGCTTGGAAGAATCTTTTGGGATTTTTTGGGAGAAAAATACTGGTCTGATCTTGTATCAAAGAAGATCCAAATGAAACTTAGCAAAATAAAGGTAGCTAATCTGGAGACTTGCACTACATGTTTCTTTTGGATGAGAGCAAACACACAGAGTTTTAAAGCAGTAGAAGAAACTTGTATTTCACACTTGTATGTAAAAGACAGGAAAATAAATGTGATAGCGTTCCATTTGAGCTTTGCTGTCTGTTTCACAGTAGAATCTTAACATGCTAGCTTTGCTGATTCAGTTTCACATGAACTGCAGCTGGATTAACTATTTGTGGAGTTTTTATGTAATTAAAAATATTTCTGTATTTACTTCAGGGATAAATAGGACTGTTTATAAGTTGTTAATTCTGCTTTGGGAAAGAGTAGATTGTCTTTACGATGGAGGAAATCAAGGAACCACAATATTGATGTGTTCTGTTAACTTCAGACGTACACTACTTCCAGGAGAGGCTGGGGGTGGTAGTAGTCAGGGAAAGAGCTGTCTCTGGGGCAAGTGGACATAATTGTGCATCAGCTTCATAAGCTCAAATGGTGAAGGGAGGATCTGTGCTTTTGAATGACTTCTGGGCCTTCCCTTTGCATTCTATAGCTGTTTTGAACAGCAGCAGTTAATCACAGGCCTGTTCAGCTCTTGATGTTTGGGGAGGAGTTACCCTGTTCCTAAAGGCAAAGGAAGATGTAGTCTTGTTGACAAAAGCTCTGAAATGTAGCTGCCAGCACCAGCTGTGAGACAGTGTTTTTTGTGCTTTGGGGAGTAAGCAGTAACTGAATTCTGCCCTGGCTGTTTCCACAATAGTGACAGCAGGGTACCCAAACAGCTAATTGAAAATGGTTGAAGTGGAAAGACTGGGAATGGGGATGGATGTATTCTTGACAGATCAAAGCACCGTCTGTTCACAGGACATAGAATTTCCATCAACTAGTAATACAGTAGATACCTACTTCATCGTGATTATGTGTCTCTGTTATACACAAATTATGATACAGATTTAAAAGCTAATGTACTGTGAAAGAATTTGCCAAAGACAAAAATAGCTGAGATGTTGGTGTAACTGCAACTATAACATATGCGACAATTTAAAATCCAAAGAAAGATTTTATTTTTATTCACAGTAAAACAGGATTTACAGCTTCAATCTTGAGCGTTTTACATGGTTTGACTGAAAAGTATGCTGAAGGTTTAAGATCAGCATCTGAACTTAAGCATAGTTCTAAAACCATTCCAAGTTCAGATGCCAAATCTCTCCATAAAATATTATTTTGAAACTGACAACTGCAAAATCCTAGAATTGGAAGAAATTTGTGTTTGTGTACTTTCACGGGTGGCTTTTCAGCTGAATCCATTACATTAATGACTCTTCTCTCAGGAAACGATGTTTAGCTCCATAACATGGACTTCATTTTTGCATTTTCTTCTTTTAGCTGCCATATTTCATGAATGAGTTAACTCTAACTGAGCTGGACATGGGGATAGCAGTGCCGAAGATCCTTCAGGCCTTCAAACCTTCTGTGGATCACAGAGGTAAAATACATCTTCCTCTTCTGGTTTTGCCAGGTTCATGGCTTTGGACCAGTGAAGAATAGAATTTTGATCTGTTTGTCTTGTGGGTGTGTTAATCACAGGAGTGTGTCCTTATTCTGTGGTCTCTATCTCCAGTAGTAGTAGTGTAGTTCTGTAGCTATGTAAATATGGTCAAGTCTTTCTATTAGAAATAATGACTGATCTAAAATTTGCCTGCAACAGAGCTGCAGACCTGTATCTGATATTCTGTCACAGACTACAGAGAGCAATGTGCATCTCTTCAAGGCAGAATGCAGATTTGACTCTCTTCAGGAGAACTTGCTCTGTTCTGAGAGCAGTGATTCAGAAAATGCAAGTTGTAACTTGTAGAACAAGAATACAGTGTTGCTCTGGAAAAACAGAATAATTCAGCAGCCTACCAGAGCAGTTTTTAATTTTGAATCATTTCTGAGTTTATTAAGGGGTTTAAAATTTGTCTCCTCTCTCTTCCTTCACTCTTTTGGTTACCGTGTACTTACAGTGGGCTGGAGAAGTAAAAGAGAATTCTTTAACTCAAAGTGGAGAAGTTTCTTATTGGCCTAAAGGGAAACATGTCCTTGGAGGACTTACTGTGGTGCAGCTATGGATTGCGGGGCAAAGATCTTGTTCTTGTTTTAAACTGTTCTTTGGGCTCGTAGATGAAGATCTCAACATCATTTCTGGATGCTACTAAAGAAATGAACTGGTAGTTATTTAATGAATTTATAGCGCTTGTTGAGAGTGTTAAGAGCCTCTGGAGAGGCTCTAAATTACAGGCCAGCAATGAGAAGACTTCACCAAGTGTCACAACAATAACAAGGACAGAGCAAAGTTTGAACAGATAACTGGCTTAAAATCATAACAGGATAAATCGTCTCTAGTTCTTATCTGCAGTGTTTCTTAGGCAGCATCTTTGCAGAGTGTGAGGGGATTGAACACAGCAGGTAGATAGTATACCAAGTCCTTTCTTACCGTGGTGGTTGGAGGTGATTGCAGTGCTGCATTTGAAGTTTGAGAGAGGTTTCTGTTCACTGGGTAGTTTGCCTCTTCAAGATCTTAGTTCCACTTACTGTTCTTAATGGTCAAGCAAGAGTGGTTCCCCAGGGTGGGGAATTTGTGATGCAATTTAGCTCTGCATTTTACTAGATAAGGAGCCAATTCCTGTGTAGGAGCAATTTAGGCTTCATCTTTGCTCATACTCTAGGCTTGGACCTGGTCTTTTAAAGGTTTATTTAGCTGTAGTTTTGATATGATTCCTTTGTCTGCCACTCTTACTTGCAGTGCCCTTCTCTAACAGAGTTACCATCTGGGACCTTTAAATAATCCCAGATACATGAATTTTTGGAAGAAATGAATAGGCGTTACCACTCATGTTAAAAATGTTTTGCCTTTCAAATCACTAAAAGCATGAGAAGGTTAGTAAGCTCTGGCTTTTGCTTGGTAAAAGTGTGAACGAAACAGAGTTGGAGGAATTAATACAATTCTCGTGGCCTGCATAATGGTAACTAATGCTGCCTATGCTGTCCAAATGCTATTGTTTGCCCTTATCTCACTGGAGACTTCCAACTCCTTGGGAAAAAGCCTTATCTTGTAAACCACTGGGTACTTTGCTGTCAGCTGCTCAAAAGTTATTTTTTCCACTGAGCTTTATAAACAAAGCAAGTCTGAAAAGAGCAAATTGTTTTGTTGTCATGAGGAACAAAAACTATTTTAAGAGAAATAAAAATGGAATAGCTGGAGTAAACTCATGGGCAATCAGGATTCGGGGAATTAAAACATAGCTGCTTCTTGTCGTATGTTTCCTGTGTGGGACAGCAGGTTCTCCACAGTACTTGTGACATTTTCCAGTGCTCCCAGTAGCAAAGAGGCTCTACCACTGGTAGAAATTTTAGAGTTACTGACAACAAAGTGAAGACTTTTAGAAAGTTGTAAGGTGCATGATGCTTGACAAGTGGCTTAATTTCTTTTTATACAAACTTATGCTTTGGGCTTCTTGACAGAATGTTTTCCTTTGTCTGCTTCTAAAGATGTTTTGATTCTTTTCTCTGTTCTCATAACTTTAGTTGTAACGAGACTAATTCTAAGTCATGAGATGGGATTTAGGAGAGGGCTGAACATTTGGCCGGTTAATTGCCAACAACAGCAGCAAGAGCAATTAACTCCTTCAATTTCTTGTTCAATTAATGATAGAATCTGTAATCCTTACGACTCCTCTTTTACTGTCTGATGATATGTGAACTTTTAGTATCAGTTTTTAAGAGCTTGCAGTGAAAAATTAGTAAAATACCTTTTTTGTTGTACTTAAAATACAATAACATACTTGATGTACACAAGGGGGTGATAATTGGAGAAGGTTTTGTAAGGCTAAATGCATTTGTTGGTAAGTTGATGTAGGAATAAACCACAGATAGGAGGAAAAAAAATCCTAAAACGCAGGCCAGTGTCCGTAACACACACTTTAAGAATTACTGTCTCAAACAGTTTAAAAAAGTCATTTCAGGTAGTCTTCTCTGAGGCTTTCAAGTACAGCTGCTAATGGTGTTTTGTTATATTCATATGTTTTTACCAGTGCTTGGTTACCAGGACACTATTTTTTACTATATGGCTCATCAAAGTCACTAAATTTGTTAACAGACCATGTTAGGGGAAAAAAATAATCTTGTTTCCGGTAATAAAGTCCTGTTTGGGTGACAGCATATGCTGTAGTTGTCACTGTTCTTCTGTCAAGACTAGGGCACCAAATAACTCTGAATAAATTGTACCATCTGCCCAATTCTCCACTCACTCTCCCTCCCCTACCTCCCCTTTTTCCCTCTGGAAAATGCCTATGATCGTTTTCTGGCCAGAAGGAATTTTCCCTCTCAGTAATGGCATCCTTTGCTTAATTTGATCTGCTGTTAAAACAACATTGACATTTGAAGCTTGCTGACTCACGGGTTATCCGGAAGGGCTGTTGAGCTATTTTCTTGTTTCTGCTGCTTTGCTATCTGTAAAAGAGGAAAAATGTCTCTAAGCTTTTGAGTTCTCGAGTTTTGTTTTAGAACAGCATTAGCAGCATTAGAAACACGTATGGTGGAAAAGAATAACTGGAGTTAGTAAAGTGCTGCTTCCAGCATGTTCTCCCAGTGTATCAAAGATCTGGTCTGTGGGAGCTGGGGGTATTTCTGTTAATATAAATGGGGGGGATTTGGGACAGTGCCATTCTTCTGGAATGCTTTTGCAGAAAAGAAAACTGTTGTTCCTTAACTGAAAAAGTGGGTTTTTTTGAGATCAATCGAGCCCAAAGAATAGTTATCATTAATTATTTCCAAATAAGTAATTAGAAGTGGAATACATTAGTGATTGATGTGCCAGATGTAGTGGAAGAGCACATTGTGTGCAGCTAGTGTCTGGAAAAAGATAAATAAATAATGTATTCTTAGTAGCATCTGATTCCTAATCTCTGCATCACAAGTACTCTACAGCTTTTTTTAATTGATGGGACTGCAGCGTATCATTTAAGAGGCAGAACCCTAATCTTGCAGTTATTCCCAAGACACTTCTTTTGGTGGTTGCACTAAGCAAATGGTTAGCCCAGACAATAGGATTTAGCTTAATACTACCTGTCCGGATTGTCGTGAGTAATGACTCAGTAATTTGCTGTGAGTGGTAAGTTTGCTCTGGGATTTCAAGTTTTGCTTCATTTGGACAGCGTAAGCAATAGAACGGAGTGTCCCTGTTACTGTTTTGCTTGGAGCAGTACTATAAATAGTTTTGAAGTGAATCCCTGATTGTATTACCTTTATCTTGATTCAGCTATCTTAAGCAGTTTATGTGAGTGTAATCACTCTTTTTCTTTGTCTAGATGATTAGCTGTGCTCACTGATCTGTGTTTGTGTAGCTTTAACAGTCAACCTTCTTACCCAAGCTTAATATGAGCAGAAAACTTACTTTGATAAACTTCTAATTGTTTGTGAATTCATGAGATAATTGGTTGACAGAAAAGTATAGTTTTTCTCTTTGGAAAAAGTGTGTCTAGACTACTTTAGAGATTTGATTTGGCATTAAAATACACTGATTGTGACCGTTCTTAAATTTACACCTTCTTGTTATTGTTGTTAATTTTAGGACTTTGGATTGATTTGGAAATGTCCTACAATGGGTCTTTTCTCATGACCCTGGAGACCAAGATGAACTTGACTAAACTTGGTAAAGAGCCACTTGGTGAAGCACTTAAAGTTGGAGAGATCGGCAAAGAAGGGTAAGGAATACAATGGTACAATCAAGTGAGAGCTTCCTTAGTGAGTAAGTTAATTCTAACTCTGGCTCTGCAGTAGATTGAAAGCAGTTGAGGGAGTTGCAGACATGTAAGTGTTGAACTTGGGCTTTCTGTGCAACTTTAGTATTTGATTTCACCACTGATAATTGTATTAATTAAAGGCTTTTGTAATAATTTCAAAAAATATTAGGCATTATTAGGATCTTGTATTTTTCTGTGCCTACAACTTAGTTTTGTCTTGTGCTTAGGCATGTGCTAGGTGTCTTAGGCAGTAATTCTTTAATATGGGAGATAGGGATGGACACTCCTACAGCATAGTACAGCTATAGTTGTAAACCATGTGATAGTGAACAACTGTGGAGGGTAAACAGGCTGCCTTTGTTGTGCAAAGTTCAATAACTTTATAGCATCACGGCATTAATCAGACCTCTACTTTCTTTAGTCTCCAGTTTTCCTCATATTCCACTTTCATTCATCTGTTGTGTCTAAGTGGTGCTTTATAGAGGAACTAATTAGAAAACACATACTGTAACTGAACTTGTGTTTGTACTTTGCCTCTTATTTTTACAATGTTTGACTTCCATAATCCTGTTTGTATTAATATTGGGTGACACCTGTCAGATAGCCATCCTGCCGGCGGTGGAGTGCTGCTCCTCTCTGTGCTGCCTTCTCTTTGTACCTTAGAAGCCTACAGTCCCTGCGCGCTGGATAGTCTCTGATTTACTGTAAAACCACTGCCAACAAATCAAGAAAGTATTCTCTAAATCTGGCCATTGGTTTCTATATGAATTGTGGTCTTTCAAAATGTAGATACTAGATCCTTTGTGTACTCTTGTTGATTTATGCTGAGATATCTTGAAGTAATACTTAGAGCCGTGCTACACTGCAGTGCAGTCATGACAAGAAAATAAATGTGAAAGAACTAATGGCTGAATGATCTCATACTCTGGTAGAAATTCAGAGGATTTAAAATCGACCTCAATTTTCATTGCCACTGCTTGAAATAAATATTAGTGAATTCATGTCAGTGTAATTGGGAGGTGTGATTTTTTTCAAAAAAATCTCTTTCCTCTTGTCCAATTAAAAAAAAGGGAGATAGATAAGGAAATGTCTATATAAATCAAAGTCTTTCTTTCCTTCCCCATCCCTTCAGGATTTTTTTTGTGTATTTTTATATCTGTCCAGTGCATGAATGGCCTCAGAAATAATTTATGAAATCTTTGATGTAGTATTTAAAAATCAGCTTGATTCTAGCTGAGCAGTAGGCCCCCAGCAATGCAAATGTAGATGTCTGTAACTAAGCAACCAATTACTTGAAGGTATAACCATTAACTGTACTGCTCCCTGCACGTGCAGTGATGTTTCCCATGCTTGGGGCCAGGTATGGTGCCAGCTTTACATAAAGTGCAGTCTGCCGTATTCTCATTTGAATGAAGCTTTTTTGGTCTCTTGGGTTTTTTTTGGGGGGGTTGTTTTATTTTTTAAATATTTTTCCCTTAAATAAAATGGATACTAAAAACAAAGACTCTGATTAGTGTAGAAATGGTTTGGTCTTCATCTGTGCATTCCATTCTGTTAGTTATTTTACTGCTTTTTTTAAATTATCAATTGACACTTGCTGTGATAAACCAAACTATCCTGCACACATTTGCATCCACAGTCATTTTGTCTGTCAGTGATGCATGTTGGTTGTTTATGCTTGTTTCTATCCTGCAAGAGCCTAGGAAAAAAACACCTCTTGAGATGTAGGAACCACAAACCCATGTTAGAAAAATCTACTCACCCAGAAAGAGGAAGGTAGAGGAAACAGTACAGAGTTTTAACTCTTCCTGGCTGTTGTCAGTGTAAAGCAAGACACGCACGGTTCAGTGGTGCGGTCTGTTCCATTGTTGCTGCTGTGTTAGTGTTTGAAATAGAAGTGGTGTGTTAAACAGTTTGATAGTGTTGGTGTGTGTTGCAGTCTCGGGAAAATGCAGCTCTCAAAGGTTGAAGCACTGTTGAGTTGCCAATTCTATATTAATAATCAGTTTCTACCACATGGGAGATGAAGCAAACACAGACAGGCTAACCCAAAGTTACCAATTTCTTATCCATCAGTCCTTTTTGTTCTGTTGCACCCTGTAAAAACAACCAACAAATGGCAATTCATAAAATACTGTGCAATCTGCTCGGGAACAATACTGTAGCTCCCAACTGTTTTTCTGCCAATGTTTGTGTAATACAAATGGTCCTTTGTGTACAGAGATCCCCTGAAATCTCACTAAAGCTTATTTATTGTTGCTTTGTTTAATGCAAGGAAATGTTGAACTCTTAGCCAGTCCTTGCATGCTCGAGGAGGCACTTCAGAGGTCCCATTATCTAGGCAAAGAAGGTGACATCTTTGAGAGCCTTGAGAATGCACTGGGCATGCTTCAGATGGTGGTATGACGTAAACAGGAAAGTGAAATGAGGTTAACTCCAGGGAGAAATAATGTGTAGTTTGAATCTGACCTAAAAATGTGAACTTATGTCTGAGAAACAGCTGGCATTGCTATTTGGGCCAGTGATTTGAACCATCCACCTCCCTCCCCAAAGTCCTGAGGGAGGTGGTTCAGTTTGCTGTGCTGTTTCATTCTTCTGCAGGTACAAAACCCATCTCAGGGAAAGAAGCAGAGGTTTATGATTGTGATTCCATAGCCTGTGTAGCGTATTCTTCTGTGTAGAGAAACCATTCCTGTTGTTAAATAGGCAGTTAGGGAAGGAATGCTGTGCTGTGTGAGCTGAACTTGAACTGTCTTTTTATGTTAGGACTTCATGCAGCAACTAACAGTCAGTTCCATGTACAGAATAGCAGGCAGTAGCCTCAGTCTGTGCCCTTTGTGAGATTATTAAATGCTTCAAATACATTTCTAAGAATACACACACACACACACAAAAAGAGAGAAAACACATCTACAAGCTGTATTCTGAACAAGCTGTAGAATATTGTAGTCCTGAGTGTTGTCCCTAGAGCTAAAACCATGTGCTTTTGAAGCTTCCATTGTGTAACTATTTCAAGCTCTTGCATTCAGTAGAGCTCTGTTAACACTCAAGTGCATTCACTGCATCCTTCTTGAATGGTAATCCGTTTAAAAGATTTGACATTTTTCCTGTGATTGTGTGCATAAATTCTTGCATAGTTGAACTCTAGGAATTAGTTACTACTGTGTGATATTTTGTACCCTAAGAGCAGCACTTGTTTGATTTTATTACTTGAATTTTTCCCCCTCTTCTCACCTCTTCCCCTCTTCTCCATTCTTTGCCTTGTTCTGTCTTGGATTTTCTTCAGAAAAAAACCCAAACCAAACCTGACATCCTGTAAACATCATTCACTGTGCTTTGGGAGCTGACAAATTCACAAGCCCCAAGGTTAATTTCCCCGCAACATAGCATATATGTTGTGAAGATAAAGATTTGCATGTTAGCACTCAGGTAACTTCTCTGAGGGATTCTAGGTTTCAGCTGGTAAATAATGCCATTTTAAGTTGGAGCCTTGTGTTTCCTTTTAGGACAGAATCGTATGTTCTTACATTTAAATATGTGTCTTTGTTAGAGTTTTAAAAACAAACCAACTCTGTCTACCATATGTACCGCTCAACTTTCATGGAAGGCCACAAGCAGCAACAGAAATGCTTTCAAATATATTTTGAATAATCTCCACATTTGATTTGAATGTGTACAGCAGCCATTCCTCTTGCCATTCTCTCTTAGGCAGGATTCCATTCCACTGGAGAAAATAAATTCTATATTTTGAGGCTAGTTCTGGCAGACTTGGCTTCAGAGTGGTTTCAGGTTTGTGTTTTAGACCAAAGGAACATTTCAGTCTCCAACAGAAAAACATGTAGTGTCAGCCAAGGCTGTACATGATGAATAGCTATTTAAGAATATTACATCTGACCTGGAAATTGCATTGTTTCAGTTTCAGGCCAAGGGCGTATTGTCTTGCAGACAGTGATGAGGAATCTTCCAGTGCTGGGTCTTCAGAAGAGGATGATGCTCCTGAACTGGCAGGAGAGAAGCAGGTCACTCCTGGAGCTGAAGGGTGAGCTGTCTGCACAATGTTTGTTAATCCTTTCCTCCTTTTTCCTCCCCCACCCCATAGTATAACTGATACTGTGGTCCAGTCATGTAAATGTTATAAAGGATGTCAGAGAATGAGTGTATACAAGCAATTAAGGAAATACAGCTCAGCCACTTCTAGAGCAAAGAGCAGCAGTCAAGGCATGTATTACAAATCAAAAGGAAGCTGCTCTGCTCAGTGTTTTACCATGCTGCGAGCACTGTTTGCTATACAGTGCTTCTGCAGTGACCTCTCCATTTGACACCTCCTCAATCCTGCCCTATTAGATTACAGGGAGAGCTGAGTGTTTGGGCCAGAGAAGTGATGGAAACCTTCTGCAGACTGTCTTGCCTGGTAGCAGAGCCAAGAACAGGATTTTGTGTGTGAACTTGGAAACACTGTTTGTGTTATACCCACAGTGATCCTGCTGACCCTGTATTTCCACTGTGTCCTTTTCTTTAAGAAAACAGCTCTTACTCAAGCCTAGTGTTCTTGCTCAGGGTTTTGGTTTTATGGGGTTTGGGTGTTGGTTTTTTTTTCCTTGAAGGGCTTTGAGTGTCTGGGCTGTGCAATACTGCCCTCTGATGCTGTGCAGAAGTGCTAAAGAAAATTTCCCAATGTCAGTTGTGTCACACTGTTCCTTGTTGTGCCTACTGCTCTCATTTTGTTTTGCTTTTTACATGCAATGAGAAATGTGCAGTAACGCTGAAATGTCTCAGACAACCGTGTGTCCTACGTCTGAACAAATCTCAGTGATTTTTTTACATTGAATATAACAGAAGGCTCCATGACATTCAAAATGTTCAAGGGAGTTTCCATGGAGTTTTACTTCTAAAACCTTCTGTGTGATAAATTTGGAATTACTTCAATAGATGCATCGAATATCTTTAAAAATATAGAGAGATTATATAAAGAGCTTGTAAGAACAAAGAAGCAGCACAAATAACTTGTAAGGAAATTCTCTCAGTATTTTACTTAAATCTTCCAAAAATCTGCATTACTGTCTGTGGATTTGCAATTTAAAAAAAAAGGGGGGGGGGTTGCATTTCCATTGCCATCTGGGAAGGAGTGTTCAGACTGGACAGAATTTCTGCCAGTCAGCTGCACTTGTTCAGACTTTGGCAGGTGGTGCTTGGACATGGGAAAACATTTAGAATTTTTATATCAAGAATCCTGATGCTTTAATAAGAAAACCAAGGGTGTATGAGTAAACAATAGGTTTAAGAAAATGTCCCTTTTTTCTGTTCTCTGTCTGAAGGTATGTTGGAGGACATCGGACAAGTAAGATCATGAGAATTGTGGATAAAATAACAAAGTCAAAATACTTTCAGAAAGCAACAGAGACAGAGTTCATTAAGAAGAAAATTGAAGAGGTCTCCAATACTCCATTGCTGCTAACAGTTGAAGTACAAGAGTGCAGAGGAACGCTAGTAATTAACATTCCACCTCCACCTACTGACAGAATATGGTAAGAACTTACCCCGCAGTTACTGCGGAGCTGGGCAGAGTTTCAGGTTTGCAACTAGGACAGAAAGTAAAGCGTAGCTGACAAAGATGCAGTACAATCTAGTTGTAAATGAGGTAGGAACTGCTGTAAAGAGAACACTAACTGTTGACACGTTTACATAGATGCTTTGTTGGAGAGTTGATAATAGAACCTGTTCTGTTATACTCTCCTAAGGTACGGCTTTCGAAGACCTCCCTACCTGGAGTTAAAAGCTCGGCCAAAACTTGGCGAGAGAGAAGTGACTCTGGTTCATGTCACTGACTGGATAGCGAAGAAGCTAGAACAAGAATTTCAGGTGTGTTTCTTTTACATTTTAATTTCATTTGACACTTACGGTGTTTTAGAGTAGTGGGGTTTTTAATTTTTGCATGGCCCCTATTTCATCCAAGACTAGTCAGCATCCTCCTCTGCTCCTGCTGAGTGGAAGGATGTTAAGAACTCAGCTGAAATGGACTTCTGGGGTGATCTCAAGACCAAGTATAGACCTCCATGGAAATCTGTTTTAGCACTTGGGTATTTCTGAGCTTCATCTACAACCATAACACAACTAAATGGCTTGAGTTAATGGACACCATAGGGCCTCAGTGTGGGCATTGACTCAAATAACACTGAACTCAAGAACCTCATGTGAAAACATGTTGCATTTTTTAACTAAACAGAAAACTAATCTGTAAGTGGCATATGAAATGTAGTGATTGAATTGCATCTTTTTCACAGAAAATCTTTGTCATGCCAAACATGGATGATGTTTATATTCCTTTAATGCACTCAGCCATGGATCCTCGCTCCTCTACATGCCCTTCTAAAGATCTGATCACAGAGGCCCCGATCAGCCATGACACGTGAAGACTATTGCAGTTTACAGTATTATAAAAGTTATTCACATGGTTTTATAAACTGTGCTGTAGTCCTCATCCTTAACTTGGTGCCACCTCACCCCTCCCAAGAACCGCCTATACCTACCCCTTTGTGCTCACTTGCCTGGTTATTGTTCCTGTGTACTTCAGCTACATGAAGTTTCATTCCATTAAGCAGTTGATTTATTTTTGTACTGGCTGCCATCAGGATTTTAACTTGGAGGCTAAGATGACCTGTTCTTTGGGGGAGGGAGGAAGAACCCAGCTGTAATAGATTGAGGCGCTTGTTGACACCCCTTTTGTTCAGCTTGCTTTCACGCTGTGTTAATGTGCATTAAAGCACCCAGGGGTTGTTTGGCAGCAAAGGAACTGCATGCCAAATGGAAAAAAAAATCCTGAATAAGGAATTAACGTATAAAACTGGAAGAATATTTTTCTTTCTCAGGCAGTTGGAGGTGTAGAATGAACTGTTTTATGTTCTTTCACTTCTGCAGTCAATAGCTTGTGTCAAGCAATCGAAATATGAAATGCTTTCAGGATAAAAGAATGTAAATTGGATGTATAGGTAATATTGTGATTCAGTGTGCTATATACACCATCTTACTTTTTTCATACAGAACTTGTGCTTTTTTTGGGGGGGGAAGCAAGCAGCCATAAAACACACACAGCTATCAGTTAAGGTGGGACTGTCAAATTTTTATAAATGAGAAGTTGGTTAAAGCCATGAGACCAAACCATAGCAAGCCGCCTTACAGTGAGGTACAATCACCTTGGTTCATGATCAATTCTGAATGTTTATAAAGACATGAGCACACACATGTCGATACTGCACACTACCAGAAGTACTTAGTAACCTACCACATACAAAGCCTCTTGCTACAACAAACCACACAGTTGTTTTTTATTTTAGGAGTTTGTTGCTGTGAGTCTTTTCCATTGCACTGTGTTTACACACAAAGCATGGGAGCAAATCCTCATGTTACAGTATGTAACTCCAGGTATCAAAACCCTTGATGCTTGTGGCAACAGCTGTGACTGAAGGATTTTACCCCCGTGCACTGGTCTTTCTGGACTTTGTGAAATAGGAATTCAAGCATTGCAGTTATTCAAGCCAATTGCCATGTAAATAAAGACTGTTTCTGCTAATTAATGGCCAAAATGAAGGGGGAAGGGGGAACTGCCTTTTATTTCTATCTGGTGTAATGATTCAAGACTTAAGTGTATGCAGGAAATCCAATATTTGAACACTACATATCCACTATTTAACACATGTGATTTTCTGATATGCAGTGTTGCCAACTGTTCATGGATGTCAGAAAACATTTTAGTTTACAAAGGTGAGTTTTGGCTCTCCTTTTATAACATGATTTCTTTTTTTTAAGAATTTTTAAAGGAATTTTTTGTACATTGTGTTGTCATATTTGATGTAAATCAAAATTTCCATGTGTAACTTGATTTACCATCTAAACAAAGCTATTATATTGAAGGTTTTTTAAACAGCACCTTACCTGAAACATAAAAAGAAAACTAGCATTTAATATATTTAAAATTAATTCTATATTTGAACACCTATTTTGGTTACCATTAATTGAAATATTAGTAGGTTATATTTGTTACCTGAACTCCTCCTTGACCATTCCAGGCTGTGTATATTCTGGGGTTTGCTCTGGTTTCATAGGCATTCTTTGCCTTTCATGAAGTCTGCATGTCTTGTACGCAGGTCTTTTATATGATTTAATTTCTATGTGCAATAACTAAAGTCAAAAGACTAGGTGCACTAAATGTGTAAACCAATTTAGACTTACGAGATTGTCATATTGCACTTCATAAACTGTGGGTAACTACAATCTGCTTGCTTTGTTTTATTAAATAAATTTATCCCATGTCAAATGATTACTTTTTTCCTACATAATGCTTATCCAGCATCAGCTGCAAGCTGTTGCAAGAACTTCATTACAGGGGCAGCTCACGAAGATTACACTGTGCTAGGTCATGCGCTTTTCAGTTTTAAATCTACCCAAAGTTGTACTTGGTGTTTTTGATGGGACTTCTGGGTTAACTAATGAGACAGTTTGTGCTCTAAATGAAAAAGGTTTAGTTTTACTGTAGTGCACATACATTTCACTACAATACTTCTAGAAGGCACGTTTCCAAAACACATTTTACACGTCTGTGATGCCCTGTGGAATAGGTTTGGTGGTATAACCCTGAGCATCTTCAGTTTTCCTCGACTTAGTTACTATTGTACAGCCCCTTCTCTCATTGGTGTAGTGATAGATGCAAATTTTCCGTACATCGAACACTGCATCCCTCTCTGTAAACAGCGCCCGGCAGAGCTATTAGTACAGAGATCCGCTCAACACCGCCAGTTTACGACACGGCAGTCAAATCCCCGTTTTATTTCAAGCTCTTCTGCCTTGGACATGGAAGAGCCTTAACAGCTCACCGTCACCTCGACAGGTCTTACAGGCGGGCCTGAAGTCATGCAGACTCGACCCCATAGAGCATTAATAATCCGCTCGCCGAACCTGTCCCACGTCCCACCCTCTCATCCCAAAGCACAGGCCGGCCCCCGCGCGCCAGGCTGCGGCGCTGCAGCAGGGCAGTGAGGGGAGAGCCGAGCACATGTCTCTTGCTTTTAAAAGAGCCGGCTGGGTGGGACCAAGCGGCCCCAGTTATGAACAAGCGCTTCGCTCTAGCACTGTAGCTTGGCCAGCGGAGCCGGGGCAGGGCACCCGCCGGGTCAAAGGCAGTGCGGAAACAGGCTGACGCGAGTAAAGAACCAGCCGCACACGTTTGGCATTGCACACAGGTTTATTCACCGGGAGGACGCACTCAGGATGCGCAACTTCGTTCACCGTTCTGGGCCGCCGGCCACCGCATGGGCCTGCAAGACACAAAGGGAAAGAAATGGGAGATTACAGACGGGTTACATAGCAGTCATCTCGCGGGGCTGGAAGCAGCCGGGGCGCTCAGGGATAGGTTTGCTTCATGCATGTCAGCAGTCTAACACGCGTCAAGACACATCACTGCAGCCCGACCCATCTGTCCCTCGAGCCACCCGCTCAACACCTCACAGTACTCACGTCTGCCCGCTGCGCTCAGAAAAAGACTGACTGACCAACCTCGCTTCCTTTTATAGCGTGGCCGTCGCCCCCGTCCCTTTCCGTCTCGACCAATGGGAGTCCAACTCGTGGTCACGTGCTAGCCGGATGCGGCTGCGCAGGAGGGCGGTCTGAGGCGGGGTCGGGCTGAGGGAGTTGAGGGAATGGGAGCTATGGGGCTGTGCAGTTCCGGTTCGTGAGAGTCTTAGCTGCTGTTTCAGAAGCAGCAGCATTCTGGGGCTTTGTTGCTGGGGAGAAACAGGCCTTAGTGTAAAAGCTCAGGCCCTGCTGTGCTCTCAGGGCCGAGGCGCTGCCTCAGAGGGGAGCGGTACCGCCCGTCTGACACCCCATCCCACCTTCCCCAGAGACCTCCTGTTGCCTCAGCCCTGTTAAGTCCTTCACCTTCCTGTGAGGCGGCGGGAGGCTCTTGTGTTCAATAACCGCTGTTGGGAGTGGCATCGGCGTTTTTTGCGCAGCTGATAACCTCTTCCCTTAGCGTAGCACCGCACGAAATTCAGCTGAAAGGTAACAAAAGCGTGTATGGAGGTATCAACGCCTCAGCAAGTTTCCACACCCAGCTGGCCGCAGCGGCGGGGGCCTGTGGGGAGGGAGGGTGCTGCTACTCCGCGGTACCAGGGACTGTCACCTGGCAGAGCTGACTCGGTGGTTGGCCTTGGTGATCTTGAAGGTCTCTTCCAACCGAAGGGATTCTGATTCTGAGCCCGGGAGCTGCCGGGGCTGGGGCGGTACCATTATTCGCACAACACCGCCTGTGCCAGACACGCCCGCATGAACCGGTGCCGTGAGCGGTGCGGGAGTGGCAGTACCCGTCGCAGGCTCTGGATGTGGTGTGCAGTGCGTTCGGTGTTCTCTGCCTGTTCGTAGAGTGTGGATGCTCGAAATGCAGCATCATCATCAGTGAGTACGGAAACCTCAGGGTGTTTTGTAGCTCCAGCGTGTTGCTGTGCGTTCGGACTTTCGGGTTCGATCATAACAAAGTCTGCTGTACCTCTAACCGGGGACACGGTTATTACCAGAGGGAGCTGGAGAGCTGCTCTGACATGTGCGAGGTGCTCAGCAGTCAGTGTCCTCTGCAGCTCCATTAACGATATCGGTATTAAAAAGCAAACAGTATGTGGCAAGGGCAGAGTGACTTTGTTATAACAACAGACCTCTGAAAACAAGGCCTTTGCCAAGCAGCGTAAAATCTACTCTCTTTTTTTAAAGCTTCTATTTGATTCGGTATTGGTTTGTGTTTATTATCTATTCAGAGGAGCTTGGATCTGATGTTTGGTTGAAAGGCACGTTCTAGATGCATGAGGTTTTGCATCTATTTAAGGTTCACAGACTGGTTGGGGTTGAAGGGGACCCCTGAAGCTCAGAACAGGAGTGACGCCAAATAAACATGGCCTGATCTGCTCTGAAAGCCAGAACATCAGCACGGAGTTTGTTCCAGGCAGGGCGGTAGGTTTATTCGTTAAAACTCCATTTATCCACTTGGTATAATTTAACCCCCTAGCACCGGCCAGACCCGCTGTCATCGCACCTCGATCCTCGCCCCCGGTCACCCGTGTCGGGGCTCAGCCCACGGGGCGGCTCCGGCAGCAGCACGAAGCCGCGGAACCTCCCGCAGACCCCTCGGTCGGTGTCCCGAGTGGCCCCGGGCCGGGCCGCGCCGTGCCGTACCTGTGCGCGGCCAGGCCCGCCCGCGGCTGACGTGGTTCCCGGTGCCGGGAGGCCCCGCCCCGCCGCGCGGGGAGCGCCGGACAGGCCGAGAGGGTGGGGGAGCCGGACGGGTCCCCGGAGGCAGCGATGGAGACGTTCAGCCGCCTCTTGCTCAGCCTGGGCGTGCTGCTGCTCTCGCCGGGACCCGCGGTAAGTGAGGCCCTCGCTGGGCCCGGGGCGGGGAGGCCGGACACGGCTAGTCTGGGGGTGCTTGGAGCGGGGAGGCCTCGCCCGGTGGGCGCCGGCCGGCGCTTTGCCCCACGTTCGCCCCGGCGGAGTCTGCGAGGCCAAGGCGCTGTTTTCCTGACGTTTGTGCCCTGTCTGTCCGTGTGTCTGCGTGCGCACAGGGATGAGGGGCTGCCATGCCCCAGCCCTGCCCGGCTCAGTAGCTGCGATCCTGCATCTGTGCCCAACGTCCAGCGCTCAGCACCGAACCTGAACTTTTAGTACTTAGGTAACCCTTGAAATAGAAACATATCAGTAATTCCCGATAAACTAGTTAGTGAAAGTGGAACAAAGAAACTTTTGGAAGCTGTATAGGTGGGTAGAGGAACTATTGAGACATGTAAGAAGATCTTTGCTCTGTCTCTTCGTAACCTTGTAAGCAGGGGGCTTGGTATCTTTCAGGAAAGCCTCTCACGCTGTGTATAGTTGATACATAAATACGAATGATGAACCACATGCTCCATATACCATCTTACAGCACTTCAATCCATTTATTTTCAGAGCAAATACAGCATCAAGTACATATGGTTGGTTGGTATCCAAATAGAGTGCAGTAAATTTGAAGTTGAAAGTCGCTACCCTACAAAACCTCTTAAGAAGCAACCAGATTGGTTGTAAGGTTTTGTGCGGAGCAATAAAAGCACAAGGAACAGCGAAACTGCAAAGCAGATGGAATGCTGAGCAGATTGTTTGTACGGAGGTAATAATTTTAAACCGTGTACTTTAAATGGGTGCTCTCTGCTGTGTGTGTGCCCAGGTGGAAAACTGTCTTTAAACACTCAATTGTGAAATGTGCTCTTCTTTGTAAATTGTCAGGACTGAGAGATGGTGAAAAGGCCAGCAGGCACTTACTGTTTCTAGAGGAAAGTTTTAGGTTGTGTTTGTTGATGGATGGTTCATTGTTACCTGAAAATGCTGGTGTAATATATGAGGTTATAATTCAGGTTAAGGAAAGCCAAAGGCTTTGTTTTTCACCTGGGATATAATTGCTCCACTCCCCTTCTTTGAAAGTAAACACAATGAACAGAGGAGCTGGTATTCATTAGAATGTTGAAAATAATTACGTGTAGGCTGTCTTTGTTGTAGAGTTCTAAATGTTTTTGCCTTAGTCCGGACTGTAACATTGGACTGAGATCTCTTCAGGGTCCTGATGGTTTTGGGGTTCAGACTTTGCAAGGAGAACACTGGTCTGCAACTCACAAGCATTTAAAAACTGTACTCAATGAGAATACTAAGAGATATTTTTAAATAATAAAAATACTTTTCAAATCAAGAGCTTATTGCTAAACTTGTGTAATTTTACTTGCATTGTCAAAAAACCTAGACTGAGACCTCGGTCTTCAGCCTCTTTTTCTATTCCTAGGGTTTTATTTCCCCTTCATCTCCCTGCCCTGCCATCTGATCTCAGCCCCTCCACGTCTCTGTTTCTTTTCTCAGCTCTCACCCCAGACTGGGACTTTGATGTTGAAGTCTATTCTGTGTTTCATTCCTTTTTCACAGTTAGTTTTAATTTCTGTGAAATTACTCCCAGTCACCTCACCTGTGATTAACCCATTTAACTGGGGAGGGTTATTTAAACTTGTTAATGTCACTTGAGTGACTTTCCCTTGAAGAAGGCTGATCTTAAGGGTATGTGGAAAACATGAGGTTGCCTAAAGATTGTGTAGATTTTCTCTTTCTATGTATTTCTTTTATGACTACTGGTGATGATCTGCTGCTCTGTAAATTTTTAGTGTGAGAAATATTCTATGTTACTTTATAATCAACTTGAATATTGTTTCTCTACAGTTTATATTGTACATTGATACAAGAGTTTCTTTTCTTGCCCTTTCTTTGTACAGTGAAATGCTGTCTCTTGTTATTTAGGTGACACAGTGTATAGCTCTTGGAATTGCCTCAGCAGTGTTGTGCGGGGACTCATAATAAAACAGCGGCATCTCAGATACAGCAATGAGAGATGCAACAGAGCTGTCAGTAAATAATCAGTCACTGTAAATACTACACAGTAATGATTTACAGTACTCTAGTTTGGAAAAACCCTTGGCTTTGTGAGCCATGGATGTTCTAAACTATGCTTCTTTATCTTTTAACACAGAGTCAGTGCAACTCAAACCAAGAACCTATCTGACACTAAACTGGTGTTTAGGATGCTGGTCTGCTCCCTCCTGCAGGCTGTGGCCCTAGTTTTAGCGCTCTGTTAACATGGTGTATGCGACAGCGCATGTGGGCTGCACCTGACATGGATGGTGGGGAAAACCCCAGCCTTGGCCAGATGTCTTAGCTTCCAATGGGTTCTTTATCGCAGTGTGAGTTGTTTGGCCAGATCATGGAGAGGCATGAAAACTTCCGTGACAAAGTTGAGCGTTTTAAAGAGGGCATCTGCAATCACTAACATTTGTGTGCTTTACTTGAGTTGCAGACCTCCTTGGTTGCTGAAAAAATTAGTATATTAGGGTTTTGGAGGGGATTGTGTGTGTACTGCAGACTTGTTTTGCATACCTATGACTATTGTAGTCCTGAAGTGTGCATTTATGTGTCTGTAACTCTGTCCTCCTAGTAATTTTGGTTGCCTGTGTTCTTGTGAATATTGAAATAAGTTTTGGTTTTACAGAGCAAATCAAGTCTGAAAGCTTAGCTGGGAGTCTGGTGTCAAGCATCACTCACAGTTTATTCTAGTCAGAGGACAGTTGGAGTGGGCCTCCTGTAGTTTTCAGTTTTTACTGTTGCAGTATGAACAGGCATATGAATGAGAACTCCCTGGAACTGGGTTACAGTGCTGAGCTAATGTGTTGGAGTTTGGCTTAAGGTTAAAAGATTTTATTTCACTTTCTGTCATCTCTTTTTCCTATATTAACTTGGATATTACTTGTACCGAAAAGCTCCTCCCAGGAGTTTATAGAATTTTGCAAAGTTTCTTCATGGTTGGATTTTGTTGTAAGCAGTGACTTTTAGCCTCTAGCCTGGCAGTGTAATTAGAGGATAGCTGTCAAACCAGGGTGATAAATTGTAAGGTCTCTGTCAGGAATATGCCAAGTGCTCATGGTGTGTGCTAATGCCTAAAAATACTTTGCTTTGAATCCTTACTGCTTTACTGATTGTGGTTCCAGTAGCATAGATTATGGTATAGGCCTTACTGTGGGGAAAGTGTCTGCTGCTGTTAGTTCGGGATAATTTTTAAATAGTTTTCTAGTAGAACCCAAATATGTAGCCTGATGTATGTTAACCTAGTTACAGAGTGAGCAGTACAGATTTTATTTCTTCCTTATGTAATTATATATTTTGTCAGTGTTTTTGTTTGTAAGTCAAGTGTTACCAAAGACATTATGAGGATGTGAGTTACAGTAAGCAAATGATCTACCCTTTATCATCCATCTAACCTTACAAATTAAGTTTGATGCAGCTGTATTCCTACTTAGGCTCAGGAAAGAGAAAATTACAGCTTGGTAACACATGGCACCGTAATGTGTTTACTGATGAGATCTCAAGTACTTCTATGAAATCAGGAACACTTCTCAGAGTCAGCAACACCCCATCACGCATCCACTATGTTTTCCTGTTCTTTATTGGTACCTGAAGAAATTTAGTGTTATCACCACCACACAGCAAAACATGTTTCTGGGTTACAGAGCAAAAACCTCAAGGAACTGAGTGCCCTGCCTTTCTTTCTATCTGCTGTTTTCCCTGACTTTGCAAAAGTGCTGGTTTCAGAGCAGGTACATTAATGGAAGGAATTATTTCTGTGGGGATCTGTTTGTTTCTAACACAATAACAGGGCATTGTGCTGCTAACCCTTAGAGACATGGAAAATACTGTGGTGAATGAAGATAATATCATCTTTGACACTGAATTGTACCAGAGAGCTACACAAACACCAGAACTTGTTCTGCAGCTTTCCCTGACCTTTGTTTAACTCCATGGGTTCTCTGGAATTGTTTGGAGACATTTTGTTACTTTGATTTCAAAAACCATTTTATCTAAAGTAGATCTGGACTGAGGGGAAGACTTTTATGTGAGGGCTAACTAGTGTTTATGAAGTGCATTGCTGTTTCTCTTTATAAAATGCTATTTCTGTTAGCAGGTATATTTCTAGCTTGAAAATGCTATTTTCTGTGTAGTCCCAAATTTTAGGCTGTTATGGATTATCAGCAATTCAGAGCAGTTGAACTCAATGAGAGCTTGAAAATCTGTGTTCTGAATTAAGTGATTAAAAAACCTATTTCAGAAACTGGCACTGCATCACGGTGGTGAGACCCCACCCTGCGGTGGGGGGATGACTCTATCTGTGTATATTTATAAAAAGTCTGCCTCAGGGCTCAGGTTATTATGGTTGTAGTGGAGAATGTTCTTACATAGTCCACACAAAAATGAAAACATATTTGGCCTGTACGTACAGATTTCTACAGTTTTCCTGAGTTTTCATATCTGTGTTAGTTTCAGGCTTTTATTTAATCCATTATGTAATTGTTTGTGACACTTTCTGTTTAAAATACTATTTAAATAATCAATTTATTTTAAAATCTACTTTTTATGCCGTCTGAAGGAATAAAATCTTGTTTCCATACTCTTATGCTAGTTCCTTAGCCTTTTTGTCCAACCGACTCTTGTAGATGTTGGTTAAAATAAATTAGCAATATTGCCCTACAAAGTCTATAAACTCAGCTGAATCAGTGGATCTGGCTTGGTGAATGCTTATTTAAAGAGGGTGGGAAGACTGAGCTAGGTGGTTATAAATCAACTAAACCATCCTAAGTTGTTCTGGCAGTTCCTGTATAAAAAGACCTAAAGGGCAAAATGTTTGCTAATTACTATGGTAGAATGGCTGCGATGGTTTGCTTTAATAAAAGTAATAATACAGAAGAATTAGAACTCCTAACTCTACCACACAGCTCTTATGTACAAAGCAGGTTGTTAGGTTAAAAAGTGCGGTTCTGATTAATAATATCTTGAGCTGAGCTGCAGATTTTATAGGCCAGCATGAGAGGAGCTGTTGTTTGCAATGCTTGTTCCAACAGGGACAATAAAGTTTGATTACAGACACGGCTGTAAATATTTTATTTAACTAGGTCAGATAATGAAAACTGTATTTATGTGTTAAGATGCATCTTCACTTTTTCTGGGCTCCCAAAAGTTATTTCAGTTCTATAGTCTGTGCATTGCTATTCTTTTATAACTGTATTTTCAGGTTTTTTTCTGCACTGTGTATTTAGAGTTGCCAGCTCCAGGTTATTTTGTTATAACTGGAAGGAACCAGAACTTTGGGTGGTTATTACTTCATTAGATTATCCTTTTAACTTTGTGCTTTACTTGGAAGTCTAACCTTTTAGTTGAGTTGCACTAAATACAAATGGGTTTTTTCAAAGAAAGTCCCTCCTGTATCCAGGAGTTGGGTATTTTGCTTTGCAGTAATTCTACCAGGGCTGATACTTGGGTTTTGCTATTTAAGTCATTGAAGATGTTATTAATTATGGGAAATGCTCACACTTCTGTTTCACAAACTGTGGTGGGTTAAGAGTTATATTTAACTGTGAAACTTTCTAGATGTGGCAGGTGACACAGAGATGAGCAATACACTTGAGCCTACAACTGACATGATATTACTTGAGGGATAATATGCTAAATGGGTCAGTCTTAGGGTGTGTGGGACCATCTTTAGGGAGGTTTGTGATTTTATTTTTTTTTTTTTTTTTTTATGTTTTGTGTGAAGAAACGCCTTGGCCTTGCTGTTGCCCATCATAACTACATAGTTCTGAGTTCTCAATGCTTGTATGATGCCCTTTTAATAAAATTACATGTTCTGCAGTACCCAGGCTCAAAAGCTGCTTGTGCTCTAGGAATGTAAGCAGGCACCGAACAGCTCTGTGCGTAAATACCTGCTGTTGTGTCCCTGGTGACAGAACGGTGAGTGTCAAACTGAGCTTTGAATCCTCCAGCTAGCTGCTTTCTAGGAGGTATCTGTGGGTGAATTATTTACTGTCAACTGCAGAAACACAATATTGGGAGACATGAGGTATAAAAAGGCAATTAAGAAGCTTAACATTGTGGATCTCCTCCAGCCTTTAAGCTGTGTCTATCCTAAATATTACTTGGAGACAGGACAGCCTGCATGCTTCCAGCTCCAATCCCAGCCACAGTTGGACTGACTATAGAATAGTGATCACCTTTCAGTTTTATTTACCCATGTTCTACTCAACCAATGTCTTTTCATCTCTAGGGGACTAAATCTTGGCAAAACCATGCACTGTTTACTTGGTACTAGCATGGTTTTGACATTAAAGCTCAAGTTCTCTGAGCTGCTTTGAAGTTACTAACTTGCAGCATAGGCTTTTTATCTGTTCTTTCCTGGATCAGCTCTGTCTCTGTATTCTCTTGCATCTAGAGTAAGAATGTGATATGAAATTGGAAATGGATGTTGAGTTAAAGGATCTGTGTTTGTCTTTAGAGGATCTTAGAACAGGAAGCAGTTCCATAATGTTGACAGAAAGAAAGAAAAAAAAATCTTCAAAACAGAATTAATTCAAAGGGACTGGAAAGTTATCAGTAGGTGCAATTAAAAAGAAGTTATATTCTAGACAATGTACTGTGTGGGAGTTATGAGTAAACTTTGTAGTAAGTAATTACATTCAGCAGATGGTTTCTCTTCCAGAACACCAGCTCAGTGACTGTGCCAGAAACACTGCTGTTTGTTTCAACCCTTGATGGAAGCTTGCACGCTGTCAGCAAGAGGACAGGAACTATCAAATGGACCTTAAAAGAAGGTGAGCAAGAGTTGTCCTGATGCTCTCTACTCAGTAATAACAGCCTGTTCAGTTCTTAATTCAAACTGCTGTAGGACCTGGTAAATACTGTCTTATGGTGGCAAAGTGCTTGCAGGATTCTACCTCTGGAATACCCTACATTCACTGGTGTAACACATACAGCGCACACCTTGGGGGTTCTTTTCTATAATAGACGTTTAGAAGTAGCACAGCTTTTTAAATTAAAGAAATGCTCTTGTGAGAAAAAAATTAGCATTGCTTAGTGACTGTAAGGGCTTTTGTAATTTTATTTACTGAGCTCTTTCTGTCTTTGTATGCAGTATTTAGTATAAGTTTGTTTTAGTGGGACTCTGATTCTGTATGGTAGAAGTGATAGCAGCACTTTCTCCTAACTTCTGGAAATGAATTGGAAAGCAGGTCAGATGGAAATAAGTCACAGTGGTTGCATCATTCCATCTTCTATTTATAAACCTGATGTCAGTTTAGGAGGTGAGCTGAAAGGGTAGGAAGTGGATTGTGCATGTCTGATGTCTGCAGTGCAAACCACTTGTTTTTATTTGTGAAGCCATTCATCTGTAAAGTTAACTTCATAAATGGGTAAAGAATGCTTTTGTAGCTCCTCTTGCAGTGAAAAGGGTTGAGCAAGTATTTTCTTGAGGGCTCTGGTTAGGAGGTGTGATTACGTTTTCTCCTGCTTCCTGTTTAAATGTAGACTTCTCCTTTCCCAGAACAGCTTAAATTACAGGGAGTTATCAGCTCCTCCTACGATGTCATAACTGGCATTCATTTGCAGCCAGACTGAATAAATGGCAAGAGTTTTTCTGAGGAAGATAGGAACAAGCTTTGGTAGTGACAAGGATCTTGGTCAGAGCATGTTGCTCAAGGAACTTCCCTTCTTTAAAAAAACAGAGAATATTGCTCAACTGTTGGTACAGTAGAACTGCCA
Source organism: Phoeniculus purpureus (assembly GCA_028565055.1). Classification (NCBI taxonomy): domain Eukaryota; kingdom Metazoa; phylum Chordata; class Aves; order Bucerotiformes; family Phoeniculidae; genus Phoeniculus; species Phoeniculus purpureus. Next base: position 8,286,503 of record JAOXOE010000787.1, read on the forward strand.
GACTGGATAACCAAGTTTTGTAGGACTTTTTTTCCCCTCTCTGTTGCTAATCTTGTATAATTCTGCACCTTAAATGCACGAGCTATGTTCACTTGCTTATTGCAGCCCACTTACTGTCCGTTAGTTTATTTCTCTGACACAACAACACACAAGAGTCAATGAAGAAAAGTATTAGTGATAGTTGTCATTGTTACAAAATGCTTCATGGGTGAAGTGTACATGGAATGAGGGCCTCTACATATAAATTGGTGAATTATTGTGTAACTAGAGGTGTAGTATCTATTTTTGGGAAACTGTACTTGGTGATGGTCACCCAACAAAGCTACAACAGTATGGAAACAAACAGCTGGTGAAAGTCCTTTACCACCTTGCTGTGCTGAGTTCCTGGAGAGATTTAATAGTGCAGAGTTCAGTATCAGCATTTGAATGCAGTGTACAAGCACACTCTGTCAGCAGTGTGCTTGTACAGTTAGAGAGGATCATCCAGAGGAGTTGTGTGTGCTGCAAGCAGAGTTCTTGCAGGTGCTCTTTTACCTGGATTATCAGACAATGAACTGTGTGTTGTAGCTCACGTGTTTAGAGAAGTTGTGGAGGTCACCTGAAGTGCTGCAGCGGCATTCGTCGTGAAGGGAACGTTTTATTACTGCACTCTTGCAACAAGGTACTTAACAAAGGGCAATTCATCATGTTTTATTTCATTGCAGGGGAAAACCAAGGCAGTGCTCACTATCAGGCAGTACTTAAACAAACATGAAAATCTTTCTCTGTGTGGTTTGTTTTAGTTTAGCACTGAAGCTTATCTTAGATATGCAGAGTAAATGAGCCAGTGGTTATCGCCACAGTAGTATGTTTGGGTTTCCTGCCTTCATGTACTGCTGGAAGAAGAATGGTCTGAAAACTTGTGCTCCCCATAAAGCAGGCAAAAAATGGGTCAGTTAGTAACAGGATTTTCCAGTAATTGAGAAACAAAGCTGCATTCCTTGCAGTGGTATGTAGAGATTGTAGATTTGTGTTGAGTGGTTAAAAACTTCATTTCCTGTTACCTTTGATGGGTCCTGCTAGGTCACAGCTCAGGACTTGTCAGGCAGCTGATGCTGCTCATTCCCTGGGCCTTGGAAAGCTAGAGTATGGCTGAAAGTTTAAAGGAAGAGCCCACATTCCTCCTCCGGCAGTGATGCTGAGAGACAGCTTTGCTCCTGCTATGGTTTCCTAAAAGCTCTTGTTTGAAAAGGTGTGGCTAAATAAGGCTCCTAGTGCCTTCTGTGATCAATAAAGGGGCTGCCAGTTCTGACACTGGCAGACTCCTGTGTTTCTACAGTTGCCACTAGAAAGGTACTTAGCATCCTCCGGAAGACTATTTAGGTGAAATATCTTCCCCAGAACTGCTGGAAATTAAAATTCTGTCATTTCCTGTAGATTTCTTTGAAAGGCAGAGGGGTGCAGCACCTTTGATGCTTCTGTGTGTGGGTAAAGCTCTCCTTCCTGTAGGCAATGATACATAGTGACAAGCAACCTGTCAACAAGACAGAATCTGGAGAATTCTTTGACTTGAACATCAGTTTTTATATTCTGATTTCAGTGTGAACTTTAAGAATATAATTTTAAACTGTCCTGTTCCTCACATCTTTGTAAACATCATTCTGTACATCTTTGTTAACTCAAGAGCTTAGGTTCATGGAACTTTGAGATGTTAAGTAGTATTAAGATGTTAAGTAAGTTAAGATGTAGTGTTACAAGCTATGATTCCTGGATAGTGTATTTCTCTGCTCTTCTGAGAGTCATGTCTGTGTGTCCTTCTGTACTGTTTAAAGCAATCTCTTTTCATCAGCTTCTTAAAAGCTTTTCCGCTAAGAACTAGTTGGAACTAGTTTGCCAGAACATACCCTATATAGGTTTGGGTCTAGATTTAGAGCCATCAGAAATATTGTTACATTCTTCTGGCCTTTGTGGCAACCATCAATGACTGAAAATCTATTTAAAAGGTTCTGATTTTTGATAGCTCACTCATACCCAGTGGACATCAGTGGGCTAGTCATGCTAAGGCAAAGATATAAAGACTGTACCTGTTAGTGGTAAGCAGTGTGTAGATTTTAGAGGGCAAATTGAGGTCTGTGGCTCCTGCTCTAATAACAGCGGTTATTCTCACTCAAGAAGAAAAACCTTTGTGCACAGCTGTAAATCAGTAAGATCTGTCACAGCAAAACAGTTGCTTTTTTCAGCAAATTCCAGAGGATAGTTTGCTCATGTCTCTAACCTCATTTATGTAATTGCAACAGCAGAAGAGGATGAATTTAAATTGGCCCGTTAGCCCAAACTTTATTGTCAGGCCTCAGATCAGGAAACTGTTTTTTCCAGCTCATTCCAGTGGGGCAGTGACTTAACTCATTTGCTGTTTCGGAATCTCTCACTTCTCCTTTTTGGTCACTGGTTCTGCCGAAGGGCGCATTACAGTGATGAAAATACAGCAGCTCTGTCTTGTGCATCAAAAAAGACCTGGGTTTTGGTCAAAGGGCAGATTTTTATCTTATACCATGTTTGTGAAATGTGGAGAAAAGTCCAACACTACGGCTGCAGTTCCCAAATCAGTGTGTTCTATGCGAAACAGGGGTTAGGCTTATTTCAGAGTACTCTGAAATGTTTTGGGTACTGCTGCCCACTTACGAGCAAATTATACAGGCACAAATAACTTCTGACCATGATGCAACCAAAATTGTTCTAGGACATGAGTCTGCTGCCAGGTCACAGTGTGCATTTCAGGGCAGCAGAACTGAGACAGATAAGTTACTAAATTACTGGACAGTCATTAACAGGTTTCTAATAACTGCTGTACTTGTGAATAAACTCTCAAGGATAAACCTCTGTAATCAAGGACCTATGTCCTTTTAATTCTGCATTTTCTTGACACAGTTATTTTGCAAATCTTTTTAATAACTTCTAACAACAAAAGCTTTCTGGCTCCTGCAAAAGTTTTTTGAAGTCCGTCAATGACAAGGAGGGGGATCAGCAGCCTTTTAAATGGCATTTCTGTTCTACTGATGCCCATAAAGTCCCTGGGCTTGTGGACCTTACTATGGTTTGACAAATTAGTTTAATGAAGAGTATCAGTGGCAGTAATTTACTCATAGTGCGTGTGTGTGTGCATGTTTACACACAGCTCTGCAGTACCAGAATGGAAGCCTAAAGCTCATTTGTATTGAATTGTAGGATTTTAATCATTAACACTCTGCCTTAGTGGAGGATGCTGCAGGTAAAACATATTTGAACCCCATGGAAATACCTACAGAAAACTTTATATTCCCTCCAGCACAAGGTGTTGTCCTGTCTAAATCACCCTCACACCATACTCCATAGAAATTTTTGTTCTGATACAGAAAACTGACTGCTTTGTTCAGTGCTTGTTATCACTGTTGTTTATGTTGGATCATGCTGGGCCTGTTAAATGGACTTACCTAATTAGAGGGAGCTGCACTTTAGGGAAATTTTGAAAGCAGGGTGTTATGATTCCAGTTGCAGTGTGTTAACATTTAGTGCTGAGCTGCTGAAGAGAAAAGGCCTCAGTGCTCTGACTTTCGCAAGATTTCTGTTTGACCCATTGTGGAGCAAAAGGTGACTTCAGTTGTGCAACAGCTCATTCTTTCACTGTCTGTATTCAAGCACATGAAAAATACTGTAAGACCTGACAACAACAAACTGAACTCGAGGTTCTTTTTATCTCAGAGTGAGTTCTTCTTTCAAAACAAACACTGAAATAAAGTTGGAATTATGTCCCAGACCACATGAAAGTGGATGTGAAGAGTCTGTTGTCTCTTCAGAGGATCTTGGCAGAGCTACAACCATAGTTCAAAGTCATAAGACTACTGAGAAAATGTGCATCACCTGAGTAGCCCTTCTTTTCAGGTGGATGGTGCTAGTAGTGAAAGAAGAATTCCTTTCCCTTCAGAAAATGAACTACTCCATTGGTTCTTGCGAAAAGCATCGTGCATGAACACGAATGTAATATTGACACTAAATGCTTTTGGTCACTTCACATACAACACCTATGGTTAGGGTTGCAGGAAGTCATCACAATGATCAGTGGTTTGGTTCATGTAGCAGTAAGTATTAAAAAAAGTTCCTGGTACTTTGTGATGATGTGTTTGTCTCCTCTATCTACCTCTTTTTGTTATTGTTAGTAAATAAAAGTTCAGTTACTGAGAAAACTAGTAAAAGCAGGGTTTTTATCACTCCTGATGAAGCACTGCTTGGAATTGAAGACATAGTAAAGAAAAGTTCAAGTTTCTCAGACTATGATCCTTCTGTACAACAGAAGGGATAGAAATTAATTGCATGATGTAGTTGATGGAATAAAGGTCTGACAGAGCAGCGTGGTCTGTAGAGACTGGTGCATAATGATGAATCACTTAGCTCCTTTGTTTGAGTATTGTTCTCAGGGCCTCTCATTACCCTCTTGGATTCTCTAGAAATTAAATGAAGTTTATGATACAGTATGGAGCTCTAGGCTTACATAGTGTTCTCATCTTACAGCAGCGAACGCTGGATAATTCTTCATTATGAGAACTGTTCAAGATAGATTGCTCTGTTGTCTTTGACTGCATCTGAACACTGTTGCCAGTGCAGGAGAGCAGCCCTGTGTTGAGGGGAATATGTAGAGCCTGAGTGTGTACAAGTCTGCTGGCTGAGCAGGGAGTTAGCCAGGTGCAGTACTGCTCCTGCTGCAGCTGCCCAGCTTTATTTTGAGTAGTTTATTCTGACAGCTTCAAGGATGTGTCTGGTATGGTTTTTAGGCTCTAAAGAGAGAAAAAATACCCACATGTAGTTGTGCTTTAAACAGAGCTGCTCTGACAGTACTATTGTAAAAAGAAATCAGGAAAACAAAAATAGCTTTTACTGCTCACACCGTCCCTGATATATTTGCATCTTTTGGTGACTGCTGCTGTCAGCTGCACTGCAGCTAGAGATCTGAGTGGGGGTTTCTTACACTATTTTAATATGTTATGTGAAATGAAAGGACATCTTCCTAGCCAGTACCATCAAACCTAGCAGCTCGTGTGGTATGTTACACTGCAGAGTGGTAGAGACATTGTAAGACCCATGTCATGAACCCTGAATTTCTAGTCTTGCTCAGCTTTGCAAACACCACTGTATGCTCAAAGTGTCCACAGTCTGTGCCTGTTTCCCAGTCAGAAGTTCTCAGATTTCCCAGTTACTTTCTGCCAATAAACCCATAAATAAGCCCATACAACTGTCTTGGAGATTGTAGAGCATGTCTTACAGACTGGGAACCTCTGTACTTTTGGCATCAGGACTAAAAATCTCAATTTTTAAGGGACAAGGTCATATAACCTTATATCAAAATCAAGTTATTGTTCTTACTTTACTTCTTAATACAGAAGGATTTTGATTCAGGATTGTCAGCATTTGTATTCTGTGAATTCCTTTTGTTGATGAAAGCTGAAGTATGATTCTGATCACTCGAAATGCCAACTGCTGTTGGGGCTTCCAAACCTTGATTTTTACATATTGTGGATTCTTGGGTAAATTTTAGTGGGAAGGTTATTTAAGTGAAAACACCAGGTCTTCAGTAATTTTGAATAATCCTTGGCAGACTTCTGTTTTTCTTTGCAGTGATGTGCTGATCAGGGATTTTTGTCTTAGGATAGGAAGCAGAACTAATTTTTTTTCTGACCTGCACCAGAGTCTCACTGTGAAGTCACTGGCAGCCTTCCTGTTTGTTTCAGTAGGTGCAGCTCTAGGCTTTCACCGCATCTTAAATGTTGAGTTGGCTAAGAACATATGTTTACCTGCCTGAGACACAAGGTAGCCAAATTTCAGTGATCCCACATATGCATTGAAAGCAAGAAATGTAATTAACACCTACCCAGGCAGTTCTAAGAGACCTGTGTGCTCTGTCAAAGCGAGGAATGAGGAGAAAACTCAGATAACCAGTCATGCCTTCATCTCTGAGCTTCCTCTCAGGTGTGGCTGGGGAGCAGTGCGGGTAAAACTGAACAAAGAACTTCACAAGGTTGCAGAGTTCTCAGGTGTTTGGTACTTTCCTAGTTTCATGACTCTGGAGGATATGATTGAGGCTGCTGGGATGACTCCTCTCAAATTTTGTGCACCAGCCTCTCAAAAAGGAGCAAGTTGTTGCAGACCTGCAATCGTGTGTCTGGGGAGTTCAAGGAATTGAATGACCAGGGTTATGACTTTGTCTTTTCCTGTTTACGCAGATCCTGTTCTCCAGGTTCCAATACATGTGGAAGAGTAAGTCTTGTTTCCTTTATCTTGTTTTGGGATTTTCACTGATGTCTTGAAATTAGGTTTCATTTGAACTAAACCTGTCTGCGTTCTGGAGGAGCTGCATACCTTGTGCTCTGTAAGCCACCGCTACATACAATTCTCTTATTCTTAGAGCTAATAACAAACGTCCTGTCTGCAGACTGTTCTCTTCAGCCCTTGCTCAGGTGTAGAGAGCAAGTGTGCTAACGGTGCCAGAGTCTTAACTAAGCAGCCTTGAAAATGAGACGCAGCTAGGAGGGGTCTCTTGATTCTGTATTTCTCTTCAAATGAAAAAAAATAGTGAAGCATCAGAAACTCAAACCACCACCACCACTACCAAAATGTTCAACTGAAACCCTCAGGCTGTCACTTGAGTGGTTCCTCCAGCACAGCAGTCTCACATTTAGCTAGAAAATTTGGGACTTGATGTCTCTGAAATCAGTGGCAACGTCCTTTCTTTTCTGTGGTTTGTTTTTGATGTTTGGTTGGGGTTTTGGTAGGTTGTAGCGGGGCAGTGGTTGCCTTTTCGTCTCAAATTTACTTAGTTCTGCTGACTCTTTTATCGTCCCTACACTCCCTGGTTTTGACTGGTAGTCTGGTTGTTTTTAATTCTGTGGCATTTAAAAAGCGCAGAGATTTTGTTTAAAACTTCCACCCAAGTGATTGCTGGCCACGTTTGCATCTTCGACTTTTCAAATGTATTTGTAATCTTATACCGGTTCTGAAACTCCTTTATATATCTTCATTTTCCTGGTTAATTAATGAAACTCCCAGAAATGGGTAATATGAAGTAAAAAATGCAGTGTCAACTGAACTTCTCTGTCCTCATCTCTGAGAAGCACAAAACATTTTGTATCATTTGTAATTGCTGCTTAAATCCTAGGCCTGCATTTCTTCCAGACCCTAATGATGGCAGTTTATATACGCTCGGTGGCAAGCACAGTGAAGGCTTGACTGTGAGTGTTTATTTTATTGTTTCTAATTATCTCTTCTGATAATTTTCAGAAAAACATCCTAATGAGACTCACACTAAGGGAGAGTCCTGAGGATAACTTCCTTTTTCTTGACAGCTTTGTCAGGTTCTGCAGTGCTTAGTGCAAGTGTTCTGGTTTCTTGGAAGAACGTGCTCAGGTTAGCACAATCCCAGGGTGTGTTTGGTCCTCTTGTTCTGTTTTCCTATAACCTGCTAAAATAATGATGACAAAAACCCCCTTATGTGGCCTTAGCCAAATACTGAATACTCTCTGTCAGATTTGATGGTAAAGGTGAATAATACAAATCAGATACAGCATTTCAACCAAACAATGAGTTTTCTATACCCAAGTGCTGGAAGGCAGGGTGGGCACGTGCTCTGTGCTCTGTCACAGGATTGGGTAAGCAGACAAAAATTCTGAACCCCTTTCAGAACAGTCACTGATCTGGGTAACCCACTGATACGACTAAAATTTGACTTTTATTTGTGGTGATACTAAGCACAAATATTTGGCTTCCCTTAAGTTCATTTTCTCTGTTAGCTGCTGTGATTTCCCCTAAGAACTGTAATATTGTTAAGTATGTTAGTATTTACTCACCACTCCCCCACCCCTCCAGTGTAGCCAGGTTGTAATTTGCACAATGATTCTTGTTTTTTGTCCTGGGTGAGTCCAAGAAGCAGCAATCTATTTGAATCTCTTCCTTTTATTCTTTTCCTCACCTCCTCTCTTTTAGTACTCAAGCAGTTTAATCTCTGGTTAGAATCACTATTATGAAAGTTTTAGGCAAAAGTGGAGTAGCTTTACCATGTTTAAGTGAACTTGGCAAAGGCCCTGTCTTTAATGTTGGTGCAGCTAGTGCATTATTTCAGTGATCTCATCCCTATGAAGTCTCTTAAAACTCCCTAAGGATCACCACCCGTTCCGTAAGAGCAGAGGCACGGCAATATCTTCAGAACTCTTCAGTTGATGCTGCTTGTTCCACCCTCTCAACAGTTACGTTTGTGTGAGGTCTGGCCTTTATAAATGCTGGCATTGGGTCATGTGGAGAACTGCTCGGTACTGGCTGTTAAGCCATGGTTTGTGGAAGCCCAGGCAGTTTGTGAGTAATTATGGTAGAAATTAAAACCACCGTTTTGGCCTCCAGACCTCTTAGCCACAGGCTGTTCTCCCATTCCACATGCAAGTCCCCAGTGTAAACTCACTGAGGGCCTTGGCCTGAAACTTTCTCAAGCACTGCGATAATACAAACCAATCAAGCCCCATCATTTCTGATTTTGAAATTCTCTGACCAGCCTTATCTGTGAACAGATGTGAAGGCAATCACACTAATGTCAATAAGATTTTATTGTTTTATTTATTCCCCAGAAACTTCCATTTACTATCCCAGAGCTGGTGCAGGCATCTCCCTGTCGCAGTTCTGATGGGATCCTGTACATGGGTAAGCTGAACCGTTCTTTCTTTTGGGTTGTAAGATGTTCAGTGACTACAAAATGCAGTGACTCTCGGACAGAAATATTTTATTAATACAGAATGTATTTGCTGTTTGGAGATTAACAACTAACTACTTTTCCCAAAGGACGAAACAGCTTTTTTTTTAAGCAGAGACTAGCCTGTGTGGGGTTATTTGGTGTCTGGAGATGCTACCTGTCAAGAAAATGTGACTTCTCCTTAAAAATCTTCTTAGGCCTTTAAATGTCATCAACTGCTTGACAATTGCAGTTAAATTTAAAAATCCCATTGCAAAGCAGTTAACACCCTCCATGATCTGAGAGAAGGACTGCTGTTGCTTACCACAACAATAAGGTGTCTGAAGGGCCAAGATGAACTTGGTGGTGTTGTTTTAACCTCTGGGAGGGCCAATACCTACTTGTAGTTCTTTACTTTTGTGCCTCTCCAGTAAAGGAGAGAATGATGTTTATTTGAGGCTTCTGAACAGAACACGTGTGTGTTAGTGTCACAGAAATGTTTACGGTCATGGCTCATGTTTTCTTGAGTGAGATGTTAGGATTACAGCTTTTAATCACTTTGAAATCACAGAATTTGCCAGATTGGAAAAGATCTTAAAGATCACAGAGTGCAGTCGTTAGCCAAAGAGTGACAAGCCCTGCACTAAACCATATCCTTCAGATAAGCAGACCCTCGTAAATTTTTCCACCTACTGTCCTTCAGCATTATTGTTTCAATCTCTTCTGCCAGCTCACAGGATGTTCTCAGAACTCTGTTAGATTTAATCAGCATGAAAAAAATAATTCAGTCAGTGGCACTAACGGGTGTAAACACTGGTTTTAGGTTTTCTTGTCAGTGTTTGGGATTGGCCAGTAGGGATCAGTGGTGAAACCAAGACTGCTAAGAGAAGTAGTTGTATTAAAAATTATTTTTTTTCAAGCTGTGTTCACGAATGTGATGAAGAAAGAGAAGACTGAAAAGCTTGATGGAAGTGCAGTTGTTCCTTCTCAGTGGTAATGTGGGTTTAATTACAATTCCAGGTAAAAAACAGGATATCTGGTACGTGGTCGACCTCATGACTGGGGAGAAACAGCAAACCCTGACTTCTTCATTTGCAGAAAGTCTTTGCCCATCATCATCCCTCCTGTACCTTGGGAGAACAGGTCATACGCTTTTTTTTTTTTTCAGCTTAGAAGGAAACTTGTTCTCATCATCCCTTCTTTAAAGTTTAGGCTTATAACAAATGACTTCATGGTCAGTTCAGGTTTTCAAGTTTACTTAGAAAAACATTTGTAAGTTGTGGTTTTACACAGGAAAATAATTAACTCTTGACAGCAGCAGATGCAGTTTTGAACTGTGGCAGTGTAGCCGTGGTCTGTCATTCTTCAGGCTGGCTAAGGGACACTTAGAATCTATTTGTGTGTGCATTCCAGTAGCAGGTGTGAACACCCGTTTTCTCTGTAACAGAAAGCTTTTATGACAACTGTTTAGATACAATGGAGATAGATCCACTGAAATGACACTAAATAACTGTTAAGATTACAACAGCACCACATAGCTTTGACTAGTAACAAGGAATAGGTGTTACAGACTTGTTCTTTAACCCCTGTGTTAATGTGTTCTTTCAGTGCAGTAGTTCAGTTACAGAGCAGTTTGCTGAGTTTCAGAATGCAGAGTTTGGAAACTTGTGAGTAACAGTACAGAAGGAGGAGCTGTGTAGTAAAACCAAAACACTGGTGACACAGGCAGGGCTTGTTCTGAGATTCCTGTGGATCAGTGTGTGAGCAGGTCAGGTTTTACCTTTAACAGCCATGATGTGTTTATTTGTCAGGAAAGTGAAACGCAGAGAGCAGGAAGTGTTGCTTGTGGTGTTTTGGAGTGTCTCAGATTTGAAGCGATTGATTCTATTGTCTCATAGGTTTTTTTGCTTCACAGACTGTATGTTTTTTAACAGAGTACACGATCACAATGTATGACACCAAGAAGAAGGAGCTGCGCTGGAATGCCACCTATTTTGATTACGCAGCCACTCTGCCTGATGAAGACATAAAATACAGTAAGAATTGGTGTCTTTATTTTATTCAAGGAGTTTTTTCCCCCAGTAGATTGGCCATGGGTATTGCATCCAGGCAAAAGTATTCTGATTTTATTCTAGCGTTAATAGGTCAAGCCTAGGTATGAATTTTATGGAGTTGATGCGCTTCTGCTAGTTTTTATCCTTTATGTGTTGTGATATCTAGAGCCTGTTAGGCAGCTTCACGTAAACTGGATCTAACTAGGTAGAGCTCTAATGAAAAACATCAGGCAGTGAATCTGGGCTGTGGTGCACACTCAGAAACTCTGCAGGGCTGTTGCACTTTTGTAACTGGAATTCTGTCAATCTGAGTGAGACAACTGATTTGCTGAGTGTAAGGGACTCCACGGTTAAGGTGAGGTTTGAGCTGTTGGTGTTACTGAAAGTGCAGCGATGTGGATTATCTCCTGTGTATTTGTGTATTGTAGAGATGTCCCACTTTGTGTCTAATGGAGACGGACTCGTGGTGACCGTAGACAGTGAGTCTGGGGACGTGCTGTGGATTCAGAATTATGCTTCTCCTGTGGTAGCTTTTTACATCTGGCAACGTGAAGGACTACGGAAGGTTATGCACACTAACGTGGGGATAGAAACGCTGCGATACTTGACATTCATGTCTGGGGAGGTTGGACACATCACCAAGTGGAAATACCCCTTCCCAAAGGAAACGGAGACCAAGAGCAAACTGACGTGAGCATGAGCATTCCTCTGTTGTGCCTGTCTGGCACAGCTGTGCCATTAAAACCTCAGTTGTACACTTTGAGTTAAGGATTGTTCCACAAGTTTCAAGGTGGTGCAAAGACTGTGTAACTGCAGCTCTGTTTCTCGGCTGTTATTTTGATTGCTTTTCATGCTGTATTTGATCTCTTACTGTCTAAAGGCAAAGACCAAAAAACACAAACCTGTCATAAACATCAGGAACACCAGTCTATTGGTGGCTTTTACCAGATGTTCTGTGTTGAATAGTTTCTTACAATGTGGAACTGGTTTTCATAATGCAAAGCCTTCCACACTGTCAAAAAGGCAGTTGGCGTTTTGGCAAATACCATTTACTGTAGAGATGAGACGTGGGTCCTGTTAGTCAAATTGAGTAACTGTGAGGTGAATAATCAGCTAACACTGCTTTCATAATGAAAACAATGGTTGTCTCCCTGGTACAGCAGCACTTAAAACAGTTTCAGAGATCCAGGCTTTTCAAGACACCAGTACTGATGATTTGAGAAACTCGGGTGTTAGCTCTGCAGGATTTGGTTGCTGTAACATTTGGCTAAGATAGTAGAACATCCATTTTTCTATTTCGTTCTAACACTTCCCTTTTTTAATCCAGACAAACTCTCTATGTTGGGAAATACTCCACCAGTTTGTATGCGTCGCCGTCCATGGTGCATGAAGGAGTAACTGTTGTGGTAAGTTGGGAGCTGCAAGAGTTGAATGGTGCCTGCTGCAAAGTGCCTGTAAACAATTAGTGCTGTCTCTCAAAATGGAAATAGAAATAAATACATTAAACTATAGAAAACCCACCTCTGCCACAGCAAAGTGGCAAAGAGAGCTGATGAAAACACTGAAGGCTGTACACCTACAGAAGTTTGGTTTTAAATTGCAGATTGCTTTCAAGAAGCACATAGCAAATGAAGTATCTGTCTCATAAAACAGCTGTAAGCCGTAGAATGCATGGCCCCAGTTCAGGAGTTAGCTGAATGCTGCAGAGGAGAAAACTGTGGCTCCTCAGGAATTGTGCTAGGCAGATCAGCAGGAGCAGCCCAGGCTGTGTGATGGTGCTGGTGTGTTGTGGTTATCCTTAGACTTGCTGGTTGGTTTGTCAGAATAACTCAGGAGAGATGGGAAATGGCATCATGGTTTTGTTTTTTCTCATATTCTGGCTGTCCAGGTAGGGAAGAAAGATCCTGTTTAACTTTTCTAAAAAAAGAAGAGTAATCTCATTTCCTAGGCAACATGTAACTTAGAAGGTCGAATGTCCAAGGTTATTGAAGCAGTTGCTGAGAGCATAATGGGAAGTGTTTACTTATGGTGATTTTGCTGCCAGTAATTTTTGCTCGCTGACCACTTGTGACCTCCAGTGCTTTAGTTGCTTATTTAAATATTATAGGAACACGATGCTTCTGTAACTGTAACAGGATCTCTCTTTCTAGCCCCGCGGCAGTGCCATACCCTTACTGGAGGGTCCCAAAACAGAAGGAGTCACAATTGAAGACAGCGGCGAGTGTGTTATCACCCCCAGTACGGATGTGAAGTTTTCAGGCAGACTGAAAGGAAAGAATAAGCTCAGCTATTGGAATGACTGGCTTTTAATAGGTATCGGCCGCCCCACACAGGGCCTGTGTGCTGCATGTGCAGGACAGTCCCAGCCCAGACCTCAGAGCAGTTATTGGGCTGCTGCACATGAGTCACAATGACTGCCTGATGCCAGGCAGGAGTCACTGAGTTCAAGAAATGGTTTCTAATTCATCCTCATTTGTATGTGACGTAATCTCTTTCACTGTTTCAACCGCACGCTGCTTTCCCCAAGGCTCCGGCTTTATTCAGTGCGTGGGATGGGGAGTGCCTGGCTCAGTATGTGCATAGTTGGCTATCGTTCATTTGTCCCCTCCTTTGCAGAGGGGATAGGTAACATTATTTACTGTAGATACTGCATTCTGGTTCCTTTGGATTGTTTTTATTGTGCAGGATGTTACTTTAATTCTCATTAGTGGCTCCTGTGTTTTATTTAAAGGGCACCATGAAACACCATTATCTGCCCCTACAAAAATCCTGGAGAAATTCCCAAGCAACTTACCTAAGAGGCCAGAAAATGTGATTCCGACTGACTCTGATAAAGTCACTATTGAACAGGTTTGTGACCAGAACAATTGTCTGACTGGATGACAGAATATAAAGTAGAAATTGGGGAAGGGCTCAGTGGAAAGCTACATGCTTCACATTCATTGTGTCAGAGTGTCATGTACCTAGCAGGTAGGATGGCTGTCATGTTACTTCAGAATTAGAGCTTTCAGCTGCTATTTTTTTTTTTTTTCACATGCAAAACTTAGACTTTGGTAGAGTTAGAAATTATTAAAAATGAGTTCTCAGAAGGGCCAGTGTGTAACATTCCGTTAACAGAGGTTTTTGTTTGCCTTGCAGGTTATTGACATCGTTGAAGGTTCCTCCGCAGAAGAGCCTCCTGCTGTTCCAAAGGATATTGAGGAGAAACCTACTTGGCCCACCCCTCGGCCAGAGGCTCCTGTGGACTCCATGTTGAAAGACATGGCCACCATCATTCTCAGCACTTTCCTGCTTGTGGGCTGGGTGGCTTTTATCATCACTTACCCAATGGTAATGCTGTCTTTGCTTGATGTGCTTTGAATATTGGGAGAACCACTAACATTTTACAGCCAAGAAATGATAGAAGAGTTAGAAAGTAACACACTGCAGGGGACTCCTCGCACATGTGCAGTGGCTCTGTTCTTCTCTTCCTCAGCTGAGCTGCTGGCAGGTTTTCCAGTCTGGGATCAAAGCCTTTATGCCTCTGCGGCTGAAGAACACATAGTCAGCCTAGGCACAGGCAGCACTTGCCATGTGAATGAACCAGTGTGATTTCTTGGCTTTGCAGTGGGCATTCAGATTTAAATGGAAGGTGTGTGAGTGAAGGTTCCCCAGTCTACTTGGCTTATAGTGCCATAACGAGAGTTTTCCTCCCATATTGTGGCTGTAGCTACCCCGATAGCTTTAAGTTCCCTTTTGTGACTTGACTGGAAAAATTTCACTCAGACCTGATGTCTTTTTCCTCAGAGTGTCCATCAGCAGCAACAGAGGCAGCACCAGCTAGAGGAGAAGATCCAGCTCTTGCAGCAACAGAAGCTGACCTTTGGTGCTCCCAGTGATCTGCACACTGAGGCAGAGTTCTTGGACACCTCCTATGGACAGACAGAGAGCTCAGCTGCCAGCACACCGAATATATCCCCTAGGGCTTCAAACCAGTCTGTGTATTCCATCATCTCCACCTCTGATGGTGGGAGCTTCCTTGAGCAAGAAGAGGGAGGTAAAGTTAATCCAGTGTCTTTTGTTGAGTTTCTTTTTCCCCAGTCTGTACGATGATCCAGCACAGCCATTAAAACCAGAAAGCTCAGAAGGACCATCAGTGCTGTTTAAACTGACCATGTGCAAACCACAGCGCAGGTGTGCTGAGCTCTGACTGAGCAAGAGCATTTGTGGTTCACAACTGCTGTCTGAAGGATAGTGTTGTCCATAGCTGTATGTTCTTAGAACCTGTAGCCATTCTATGGAGAGGTTCATTTAAATCAAAACACGTATTATTAAGAAATCAAGGATTATGCAGCACACCCTGCCCTCCTGCCTGGTCTTCCTGCAATGCTCTTTTGGCCTCTCAAAAGCTGTTCGGGGGAACTACCAGTAAAGCCACTTCCACAGCTGTCACTCAGCATTTCCCAAATCCAACAGGACATTGCTGTAGAGTTTGTCTGCTGAGAACTTGTCTCCTAGTTGTCTCCAAACTTGTCTGTTTGGAGACAGGGGCTCTCAGCCCGTGTGTCAGGTGTTGTGTACAGACTAGGATAATGCTGTATGTCTGGGCACCAGTGTTGGCCTGTTGAGGGCAAGTACTAAACTGGAGCCATTCCTTTGTGAGGTTAATGTCTGGTGTTCAATGAACCACGAGCAAAGAGACCTCTACCTACTGGCATAGAAGGAGAGAAAGGCTGACTTGACCCGTCCTAAACTAGCCCTTGTTTCCTGGTTTTTGTTCAGATGAAGAGACAAGCAGAGTGGTAGTCGGCAAGATTTCGTTTAACCCAAAAGACGTTTTGGGACATGGAGCTGAAGGGACGATTGTTTACAGGTAGGAGATGGGTAGTGCAATCAGCACTCAATAGAGCAAATTAATGTCTTGTTTATACTAGAGTGTTCCCCCAACAAAATCTAATCTGAGCATACATAAAACATTTTGGGTGTGGGTGAAGTGTTTTCATACTGCAAAACTAGCAAAAACTACTTCATGTCCCTTAGATCTGTTCACTGACCGAATGCATCTGTCTCCAGGCTGAAAAACTAGTTTGCTGCTGTAAAAGTCATCTGTTGTCACTCACTTTGTACATGTTTTATCTGCGGAGTGTAAAGGGCTGGTGTGCCTTTTCTTCTTGTCTGCAGGGGGACATTTGATAACCGTGATGTTGCAGTGAAAAGAATTCTCCCTGAGTGCTTCAGCTTTGCAGACCGTGAAGTACAGCTGCTGCGAGAATCAGATGAGCATCCCAACGTGATCCGCTACTTCTGCACGGAGAAGGACCGGCAGTTTCAGTACATTGCCATTGAGCTCTGTGCTGCCACCTTGCAGGAGGTGACTTGTGAATACACAGCATTTGGGAAAGGCTGGGAGGGCTGCAGTTTCCTCAGGTGGCTGAAGCTGTTGTGTGAGCTATTGTAGTTCCCATCACCTCTACTGTGTAACCTTTGCAGACCCTCTGCTCTTGCTTCTGGGCACAGTGCTGTGTAGCAAGTGTTTGAGATGATCGCCTTCAGCCAAAACACCTTTTTTTCTGGAAGGGAGGTGAATGGGATGGAGTTACTGTCTATGCAGAGAGTGATGATAAGCAGTGCTGTGGCTGAATCTTGTTTTTCTGTTGTTCACAGTATGTTGAGCAGAAAGCCTTCAGTCACCACGGCTTACAACCTATCACTCTCCTGCAGCAGACAACATCTGGTCTGGCCTATCTGCACTCCCTCAGTATTGGTAAGATTGACTCTTGTGGCAGCGGTGGGTAGAGAATGGTACGTTTTGTTAACTAAAAACAGAGAAATAACCAGGGCTGGAGCTGGGAGCTTGTTTAGTCAATCTCAGGAGAGTCACAGAAGCTTTGCCTGCATGTCTGTTTGACCTTGACACCCATCTTGTTTCTAACATTCTGCTGCCCTGGAGAAGTAAAGCCAGGCTTTGCCATTTGTTCAGGGCACTGTGCTTTTTCGCTAGAAATAATATAGAACATGGTAACTAGTAGTGGTGTAATAAAGTGATGAGCATCTACTGAAGACAGTAAGTTGCCAGTAGGACTTTGGTTCAGCCTTGTGCAAGGTTTACAATGCAAATACATTAAAAATGTATAAATATTGTTGGGATCACCTGGAGTGGATAAATGGGTGTTTGTAACAGTTCACAGGGACCTGAAGCCCCATAACATCCTCATCTCGATGCCTAATGCCCATGGGAAAGTCAAAGCTATGATTTCTGACTTTGGTCTGTGCAAGAAGCTGGCAGTGGGCAGGCACAGCTTTAGCCGGCGGTCAGGTGTACCAGGCACCGAGGGGTGGATTGCCCCAGAGATGCTGAGTGAAGACTGCAAAGAGAACCCTGTAAGTCTTCATTTTTCCATCAGGCTCCCGGGAGATGGCAGTAGAACTAAGAGCTGGCAGGGCACAGTGTTGCCCCCAGACTTTAAGATAATGTGGTACCTGGCACTGCATGCTGGTTTGCAGCCGAACATGTGATTCTGAGAAGTTTCCTCCTGTTCTTAGATGCAAAATAACCACCCTGTGATAATCTGAGTCTTCATGGGGCAAAAATAAGTGGTGTTGCTACTGAAGGTTGTTTGCTTGCAGACATACACCGTGGACATCTTTTCAGCTGGCTGTGTCTTTTATTACGTGGTATCTGAAGGCAGCCATCCCTTTGGCAAGTCTCTGCAACGGCAGGCCAACATTCTGCTAGGGGCCTACAGCCTGGAGTCATTAAGTGCTGGAAGACATGGTGAGAAAAGCCCCAAAACCACACAGCACTACAGAGCTTAGGGAACGTGGGTGTTAACGTGCCACAGCTGTGACTCACAGCAATTCCCTACCTGGCAGCAATGAAAGTTGTACTCCTGGAAGTTCCTGAGGTTCTTGGAGCGAGGAGCCCAGAGCGCCTCTGGGATACACACTTGGGAACCCTGCAAACTTGATTGTACAGTCATTTCATGGGTTTAAAGAGTAGGAAAGAGCTGAACTTTGCATAACCACACTTCAACATGACTGTTTCTGTTGGTTGCCCAGCATGTCTGTGAGGGTGGGACTTGAACTAGTGGGGTAGTGTTTTGGATTGTGGTGGGAGAACATCATGACTTAGTGAAATCCAATGTTCTGTACTTCCCTACAGCCTACGAATTTTCACCCTTTTTCCTTGCAGAAGACATTGTTGCTCGTGATCTGATAGAGCAAATGATAAACATGGACCCTCAGAAACGGCCATCTGCCAGCTGTGTGCTAAAACACCCGTTCTTCTGGAGTTTAGAAAAACAGCTCCAGTTTTTTCAGGTCTGTGCTGACCTTTCATCTCCTTTCAGTCCTAAGGGCTCCTGTAGAGATTCTTCAACTCTTGAATTCAACCTCTCCTAGTTTTGTGATGTCTGTGATAATGGAATCCACAACCATACTGTGAGGAATGGAGAAGCAAAACTGTGATACCAAGGTTTCCTCACAAGTTAACTTAGTCTTTCTTGCTGATTTTATGTAGCAGGGCTCAGATATGCTGCTCCCATCTTCAGTTGGCCTGAGGAAGGCCTGTAGCAGCTACAGTAGCAATATAGAATGTGCTGTGCACAGGCCCCTGCTGTAAATAGACCCCACGTAATCAAGATGGTGGGTGGGACATGGTGAGGACCTGGAAATAAAACTAAAGCTAACGTGAATGTCTCTTCCAGGATGTTAGTGACCGGATAGAGAAAGAATCTTTAGATGGTCCGATAGTCAAGCAGTTAGAAAGAGGCGGAAGAGAGGTGGTGAAAATGGACTGGAGAGAGCACATCACAGTTCCTCTTCAGACAGGTAATGGGTAGTATTTTATCTGAGCGGAACAGTGTTACAACAAGGAGCTGCTGTTCCATTTGCCAGGACAGGAACAGAAGGCTAACACTGTCTCAGTTAGGGTACCTGTCCTTAAACATCACCAGGACGTGTGACTGTGGGCACTGCTCCCCCCTCTCCACCCCCACTAGCTTTTGAGGCCAGCAAGTAAAACTGCATTGGAACGCTGAAAGAAAGAAACTTCACTGTTTCTTTTGCAGATCTTCGAAAATTCAGATCGTATAAAGGAGGCTCAGTACGGGATCTTCTGAGGGCAATGAGAAATAAGGTAAAGGACTTCTTACCGTGCAACACCCACGTGAAGGTTCAGCTTCCTTTTGCTGTTTGTCCCCAGTCTGCATCCGTCTTACCTTGGTTTAGGTGTTGAGCTGCTTTGTCTGTGAAAAAGGCAGCAGTATTTAAAAGAGGGTCCTTGAACACACCCCTCTGAGCTCTCTACTCCTTTTCCTTTGCAGAAGCACCATTACAGAGAGTTGCCTCCCGAGGTGCAGGAGACCCTGGGCTCCATCCCCGATGATTTTGTTTGTTACTTCACAGCTCGTTTCCCTCAGCTGCTCCTGCACACCTACCATGCCATGCACATCTGCTGCCAGGAGAGACTCTTCCAGCATTACTATCACCAGGACTCTGCAGAGCTGAGCCCTGCAGGAGACACTGTATGAGAGGAGAGGGATGGAGCTTTCTTCTCTGGGACCAGCATTCCAAGCACAGGGCTGTGAAACAGGCCTACCTTGAGCAGGGAAACACAGGATCAAAGAGCTGAATTCTCTCTCTTTGAAGAGAGAAACAAAGCTTCCAAAAAGTGCCTTGTACCTCTGCCTGTGCTGGGTCAGGAGACAGTAGGAGTCCAAGGAGTGAGGGGTAACTTAAGGAAAGCAGCAAGCCCTGTTGGAGTTACCCCAAGGCAGTGGAAAGGGAGAACAAAAGCTGGCTGTAACGGTCACCTGATAGCCCTGTACTGTATGTGATTTTGAAACGGATGTGTTTTATACAGAGAATCAAGACACAGTGATTGAAATCTCATAATTACTAGGGACTGGGACCTGTAAAAGGAACCTTTAGTTAGAGCAAATCCTCAGAACCTGCCACTGTACTACTGCCACATCCTGGGTTGTGCACACACAGTGAGCGTAGAAAGAATAACTTATCCAGAAGACAGTGGAGAGAACACAGGTTCTCTAATCAGCACTACCCTGGAAAATCAGTCTCTCAGACATGAGCAGATAGATACAAAAAAAGTTACTTGAAAAACCAGTGAAAGGTTTAACCTGCTTTGAAAACAAGTCTCATTGTTGAACTATCAGCCAGTATTTACAGAAGAGCTTGAACTGTCCTTCCTTTAAATGACAGTATCAAAATATCTCTACAATGACTTCAGAAACTACACTGGTCAGCTCTGAGCTGCTATGAGAGGCTGCTGATTGCTTACCTACTGCAGATGTTGCTGTCCTAGAAAGGCCACCAGCTGCTGAGCCAGAGGTAAGACTAGTCCTGGGGGAAAAAGGAGCTAAAGAGGAACCAAGGAGTGGCACAGCACTGCCAGATAAGAGCGGTGCTGGCAGTGGGTTTGATGCAGCTGGAAGGGAACTCCCTTTGCTGTTCCCGGTTCCATCCAGGTGCGGCTGTGGTTGTGAAGTTGCATTTCATTTCATTGGCCCTAAAGCTGTGACAAAGCAGCCAGTGTGTGGGCAGGGTGAAGAAATGCTGAATCCTAATGGAATGGGGGGGGGGATGTTCTTTTACAATTTATTTATTTAACATATTTATATTTATTTAATTGTGACTACACAGTAGTATCAAATCTGAAGTGGTGCAAGTATAAACCATGCCAAATCATTCTTAATCGCTTGGGTTTAGAGTTAATCA
The DNA here is from genome assembly GCA_028565055.1 of Phoeniculus purpureus. NCBI lineage: Eukaryota > Metazoa > Chordata > Aves > Bucerotiformes > Phoeniculidae > Phoeniculus > Phoeniculus purpureus. The sequence goes on from JAOXOE010000787.1 coordinate 8,306,990, forward strand.
CTTTAGAACAACTGGAAGAGGAAAGTGATCCTGTAGCTGGCAATAGAATTCAAAGGAAAGTACAAAGTGGCCATTGGATGTGCCATTGTGTCTTAATCTAATAAATTACCAACAGTTTTGCCTGTGCCCATACAGCTGCTTCTCTGGAGTTACTCTACAGGAAGTTCCTTTCCTAGGTCTCCAATGTAGGAGAGCAACTTACTGAAGATGCCAAGTGCAAGTTACCTTTCCAAAGCTTGAAAGAAGATTGTTTTTACCTAAAGCTACGCCTCTTTCATATTTTTGTACTTCTCATGTAAAGTTCTTTTATAAATCCACTAAATAAAAAGACTTGTACTCCAAAACCCTGCAACTTTAGTGCTGCTCCGTGCCCAGGGAATTAAGAAAACACTTAGAGCTGTGCTGGCCCTGCAGCCATCACATCCTGCCTCCCTCGAGCAAGGGCCTGTACACAACCCCATCTTCCTCCCAGTCCAAGGTATGACGTTGTTTCCTGCTGTGCAGTAGAGAGCCGCACTGAGTTTGAAATGCATCTGATAAATTACCACGTGGTTTACAAGAATAGAACAGCTTTGCCCTGCACCTCACAGCCATCCTGGCTTTACGGAGGGCTGATGAGGTGCTGCTGACCTCTGATCCTGCTGGGGTGGAGCTGCTTGAGTGAAAAAAGGCACCAAATGTAAATAAGGCAGGACAGGCTATGGCAGCTCCAGTGCAAAGACAGCACCACTCAGCAACTGCACAGCAATAACAGGGTGGAGACTTGGAGAGTCGTCAGGAATGTTTATCTGAAGCAGTTCCTCTTCCTATGCCTGGGCAGCGGAAGGAACCATATAAAAGAACCCTACAGGGTGCAGCAGACGCCCCAGTGCTCCTGGCATCACCACAGCAAGTTGGACCATCTTCACCTCCCTTCCTCAAGTTCAGAAACCTGGTGGCAGTTGCATTACCTATCGGCTCTGCAAGGTAGGCTCTGCCTGCACCATGCGGTCCTGCATGGGGAGGTGGTGGAAGCTTATTCTCTACTTAGGTTACTTTACTTGGTAGCAGGCCTAGACAAAGCGAGGCTGTCCCTTTCAGCAATGAGCTGGCTGGGGGCCTGTGTCAGCTGGCTGGGGGCCTGTGTCAGCAGATGAGGGTGTGCAGACACCTCTGATGCCCCACTTCCCCATACCCTTCCTCCCTGGGGTACAGCCTTTCCCTGACACCACCAACTTTCCCTGGAC
>JAOXOE010000787.1:8308315-8401235 GCA_028565055.1 Phoeniculus purpureus
GGCTGAAGAGCCCACAAACCCACTGCTTGGCATCCCCCACACTGGGCTGCCTCCAGCATGGGGCGGTGCAGCCCCCCAGATGTGCTACTTAGCCAACCCCACCCTGCAAACCCACTGCTGGGTCTTCGCCCTGGTTTCTATTCCCCACTTGGTTTCGTTTTCTCTGGTTTCTATTCCCCGCCTAGTTTCCTTTGTCCCACCTCAAGCCTGATCATCAACTTTCACAGCAGGCTGTAGCAGAAAGATAAACTCATGCCAAATCACACTACATGCCCTACCATTGGACTGGGGTGGTAGCCAAAGGCACCAAAAGGCTAGTATTTTGGGGACATTTTAAATCCAAGCCACATTAGATGGGACATCAGTAGGAAAACCAGCCTGTTTACACTTTGTGCAGAGGGATCCATCTACACCTAGGGTCCCCTAACAGGATCCTTTTAGAGCCACATATTTAAATTTAGAGCCACATATTTAAAAAGCTAATGGCCACACTGGTGCCCTGGCCTGCCTACAAGGGAGGGGTGAGTGCAGGAGATAGGGAAAGTGAGAGTAATGAGTAGTGAGAAAGAGTGAGCATTAGTGTTGGGTCTTCCTTTGTTGCAAGATCTAACTGAAGGAACTGTTGGGCACAGCTCTCAGCAGTCTTCTCCAGCAAAACCCAATCTCCTTTGCACACAACCTGTGGTGTCAGAAGCAAGAACTGCTGCCTTCACACAGCAGAGGTGTGCGAGATCAGGCTTTTAGAGACACAGAAAACTACCTGGGATCAAAAAGGTGGGGAGGAGGTTGAGCAAACCAAACAAGTCAGCTTTAATGTAGGGAAGTTAACTGCAAATCTAAAAGACACGTATGTTTTTCCCTCCTCTAGGGTTTTGTCTGTTACCAGCAGGATTTCCTTCAACAAACACAATGGGTAAGTGCTGCTTTAAGAAAACTTGTACTTTTATGTATACATTCACTTTTAATATTTGCATACTTGGGATTTCAAGTCTGTATCGATGACATCTTGATTTAGGAGAAAACCATAGAGCAGGTAAATGATCTACCTAAACCTCTCTAGTTGGGAGAATTTAGTTGCTCTCAGTTCTGATAATCTCAGCACACCACACCCTCCAAAAAACATTTCTGGTTATTTCCAAAACTCCCTCTGAGAACACTTCCAAACCCCCTTCATGGCTTCCTGCTTCACTGTTTTATTATCTCGTACCACTGCTCAGGACTGCTTTTTGTTAAGGATAAAGATGATTTAGATGATTTAGTAATCAGAACTGGCGTTTGAAAGTTAAGACAATCTCTCACTGTGACTGGTAGAAGGAAAACAACCTCATCTGCACCACAGCCAATTCTGCAAGGGCTACAATGCCTTGACATGGTTTTAGTTTGTATTGGTAATAACATCATTTTAACTTAACAGATTACAAAACATTACCTGTGAATAAATGGGATGAAACCCACGTCCAGTGTTGGCTGGAATCTATTGACATCAAGAAAGAATACGTGGAAAAACTTCATGCAGAAGAAGTGACGGGTCCAGTCTTAATGGAACTGGATGATGCTTTCCTCAAAGATATAGGTATGAAGGGGGGGCAAATCCACATGTTAATCCGCAAGAGAAATGAACTTCGGCGGCAGCAGCAGCAGAAGCATGCACAGCAAGCCAAGCGCTCCACCAGCACAGCATCTGACAGCAATGACATGCAAAGAGATCCAGAAAAAAACAGGGATGCCTCTGCTCAAAAAGCTTCAGATGGTGACAGCAGTGGTCCAGTAGAGAAAACGAGTGAAGACAACGCAGCTTCTACAACTGGCAAGAATCAAAAGAAAAAGAAGTCCAAAGTGAAAAATACTGATGAAGGCTTAGAGTTCAACAACTGGCGACCATTTAAAAGTCAAAATACTGATTTCAAATATGTGAGAGACAGAGTTCTTCCTCCAGAATCAGGAGCCAGTGATTTGATCACTCCTTGCCATGAGTACAAATCCCTTGTTGAAGCTGCAGAACTGAGCAAAGATCGACTGCAATCAAAGTTTGCCTCTGAAGTGATACGATTCGCTTCAGCCTGCATGAACACTCGAACAAATGGCACCATACATTTTGGTGTTGTAGACAGCGTTCAGAACAAGGATCACAAACACGGACAAATTGTTGGCATCAAGGTCAGCGAGCCAGAATGCTATGTTGAGGCATTAAAATACATAGAAAAGTGTTTTTGCAAAAACATGCATGAAACTGCACAGAAATGTATTCACCCACCCGTTTTTGTCGAAGTGATTTCTAAAAACTCTCAGGAACAAAGATTTGTGGTGGAAGTTGACGTTGAACCAACATACAGTTTAGTAAAGAACTGTCATTTTAAAGTGTCCTTGCCCAGATACAATGAAGACAGCCACAAGGTGATCATCACAAAAGAGAAAAATCTCTACCACAGACTAGGAGCAAAGACTGACCCTGTAGATGATCTGGCTCTCTTTTTTCAGGACCTTCAAGACAGGGACACTCAAAGAGAAAAAGCTGAGCGCTCCAGCGAAGATAAACACATAGAAATACATGAAAATTTAGGAAGAAAGTTATCAATTCTTCTAAATGATGGCAAAAGTTATGTGGACAATTCCCTACGTTACATTCTCGTGACAAACAGATGTGAAAAGGAGAATCTCAACTCTATCAACTTTCTAATGCACTTGAACATCTTCTGCGCCTTTGACTTTGATGAAGACTCCAACGTGTCAGGGCTGCACAGCAAGTACAAAGAACACCACGCAACCAGGCCTTATTTTTTACAGGATTTCTCCAGTGAAAGTAAAACTGGCAACCCTCCTGCTCAAACCATCTGGATATTCTGCAACGGGCGCAATGACTTCCTTGGCAATGAAAAACCTTGTGATGAAAATACATGGATTAGAATGAAAAAAAAATACCTTAAGAAAGCAATTACTCGTATCTGTGATGAAATCCTACCAAAGGGGTCTTTCATTGTGCTCTTCTTGCTTCTATCGCCGGTACAAAAACCACTGGTGGACACCTTTCAGGAATTTTATACAGAGATGAACGGCGCAGAGTACATCGTTTGCATTGCAGAGTGCAGAGAAAATTACAGGAAGTGGGCTAATCTCGCTCAGGCATCCTGCAGCATCGAGACACTAGAACAATGCAGCGTTGTGGGTATGAAACTCAGTCATATAGATGCCACCATCCAATCAATGTTGCCTTCTACTGCACAACCCAGACATCTCCCAGTTTCCACAAGAGGGGTATGTATACTTCCCTCACTGGAAGAAGAGAAACTCTCTTCCCTAGAAATCCTTTGTGTTGACCAATGTGAAGATATAAAATTAGATCTCTGGACTGAAAAAAAAGTACAAGAAACAGACCAGAATTTTTACCGAGGGAAAAAAATCATGTGGGAGAATTTCTGGCTTGCTGACAGAGGCTGCTGTGGGGAAATCATCGAACGTGAAGCATGTAAGGACGCCAACATGCTCCTAGATGACATTTTACGAGGAAGTGAACTGAACTATTCTGTGGCTAGACTAAGGATATTTCACCATCCTGGAAGTGGTGGAAGCACCATAGCACGGCAAGTTCTATGGAAAAGAAGAAAAGACTTAAGATGTGCTGTTGTCAAAGGTTCCTATTCCCCTGCAACTGTGTGTGAGCATGCACTGGCCTTCAGAGATTATGAGGAAAAAGACATCAGTCACTGTCTCCCTGTACTCCTTCTGATTGAAGACTATGATGAAGATTACTTAGATGAACTAAGAACTGAGTTAATAGATGCTGTAGAAACTAGGAAAATTAAATCCCCCAGACCTTACTTTATCCTCCTATGCTGTAAACGATCCAATGACCCCACAAAGCTTTGCAAGGCTTCTCCACTGGACACAGTTGCTGTCACTCACAAGCTGACAAACACAGAGAAAATGCTGTTCAAAACTAAACTTAAAAACCTGGAGAAAGATACTAAACCAGAATTCATACTTACGTTTGTCCTGATGTGTGAAGAGTTCAATGAAATGTACGTGAGAAAATTTGTAATGGACTTATTTCAAGGCATAGACCGGTCTTCCCGTGACACACTCTTGATGCATTACGTGGCTTTGCTTAATTTTTATGTTCCCGATTCTTTTGTTTCATTGTCACATTGTGAGGCTTTTCTGGGACTGGCGATACACATAGAAAATAAATGCAGGGCATACGATTTCAAAAGTCACTTGAGTGACCAAGCAAGAATTATTTTTGTTGAGCTGAGCAAAAACATCACCTATATTTCATCTGTTAGGATAATACACCATCTGGTTGCAAAAGAAATTCTGTATCAGCTTTCAGGGAATGAACCTCAGAGTCACCTTGCAATGACACTTCTTCAGGAAAAAACTCTCTTTGAAAACCGATTTGGACAAGAGGAATTCATCAAGTTCATCAGAGATCTGTTTATTCGACGTGACAGAAGAAGCAGGGGTGACAGTACTGACACACTCTTCTCGCCATTCATTGAACATGTCCGTAAAGTTGAAGACTGTGAAAAGGCTATAGCTGTTCTACAAGCTGCCTATGAAATCCTTGGAAAGGATCCCTTTTTTGCCCAGCAGCTTGCCAGACTGCATTACAAGAATGAAAAATTTGAAGATGCGGAAAAATGGGCAGGGATTGCTAAATCTCACTTGCCAAATGACTCATATATTTTAGATACAGAAGGCCAAGTCTACAGGAAATGGTTTAGTTTTATGGTGGATAAAAGGACACAGGAGGACACTCCTGAAAGCATCATTCAAAAGATAGAGATGGCTCTTAAGGCTATAGCATGCTTCAGGGCTGCACAACAGGCTGCGAAAGCAGAACGTGATGGCATGAACAACGCTGGCTACTTTGGAGAAGTAGAAATAGGATGTCGTCTTCTTAAATTTTTGTCCACAGTCCATGTATTCCACAAAAATCCAGAGGGGGAACATCCTGAGCTTGTGAAATACCTGATCACAGACTACATTCCTGAAGACATTGCAAAACCCTGGGGAAGACTTCACTCCCGCCTAAAGAGCTTACAGCAGAATCTCTTCAATGCTCTGGAATGGATTTCAGAAGACCTAAGTTATTTCCAGACAGATAAAACCCTTGAGAAGGAAGAGGAAAATAAAAAAGATGAAAAGGTAGAACAAATTTATAATCCCAGAAAATGGCTAATAAGACAGTCTGAGGTGTATGCCAGATTCTTCATCTCAGCATCACTTACAGAGGACAGAGATGGTAGCCAGGTGAGCCAGCTGATGAGACGCATGCACATTTATAAGAACGGTGGAGGCAGCGTCACCAATATCCTGTCATTCTTGACAGGTAAGAAAGAGGATAGGTCAGCTGAAAAGCTAAAAAGGACCCTAGATTTGTATACAGACAACCCACTGAGGGACAGACTAGATGACAATGATCTGATCAATTACATTTTCTGCCACATCACACTAGCATGCTTATCACCAGGATCTAGCAAACTTCTGCCACTGCAAACCCTTCGGAAGCTCAGTGAAAGATTCTTTAAAGCAAAAAGACCATTTCCAGCAAGCGCCCACTTCCTGCTCACCTTGCTGTACTGGCCAGATGAGGCACTAGACAAAGAGCGTAACCCAGACAAAGATGAAATTCTAAATACAGCCCTTCAAACCCTGAAGCGTTTATATGACATCAAGATGAAAGATATTCCTACCAGAAAGAAAAGAATCTACACCCACTTTTTGCTAGGAAAGGGTTATGGCCTATGTAAGATTGTGCACAAACCTAAAATTGATCGATTAATTCCTGGGACCTTAGACGAGAGGAGAATGAAGTGGCTACATGGAGCAGTATGGAATGCTGGCATGATTCATGACATTCTCAGAAGGGTTTCTGGTTGGACCAAGGATGGGAATTTATTTATACGTGGTCATGTGAAGGAGTTTCCTATCTTGCCACTCCATCGTCATTCAGTGCCTCCTGGAAACGCAAATGTGACCTTTTACCTAGGCTTCTCTTTTAATGGTCTTGTTGCTTTCAATATTGAAGTTGAAAACAATTGAGCTGTCAGCAGAATATGAAGTATTCTGACAGCACTTCCTGTGCAGAGAGTCCTGAAAACTCCCACTGAAAAATCAGACTGAAACTGTCCAGTGTGACATTTAAATGTCCATTGGCTGAACACCAGGTAGCAAGATCAGCAGAATTAACTGCTACAATAGTTGACCACAGATCTAAAAAAAACTAATGACTGAAACCCATTACAAAGAAGAGCCTTTTATACTTCTGGATATATCAAAAGCAAGATTTCAAACTTAAGACAACAGTAACGTGTTTGCTTGGGGTCTAGGTGGGAGTGACACAGAAGACACACTACTTCTCCTCCCCACCCTCAAACATTTGGAGAGCTGAGCTCTGGCAGAACCAGGTACAGGCAGGATCCCATTCTTCTCAGATCACAGATTAGGGTTTTACATTATTTTCTGGGTGGTCCGGATCAGTAACAGAATTGTTTCACTGTATCTGTATCAGTTTTCTTCTTCCCAAATCAGCAACAAGTAAGTGAGAACATGTATACTACACCGACTGTAACATACTCACAAACATTTTCCGTGTATGAAATACGTGGAGCCATTAACCACAAGCTTACATCCAGCACAGAGGCAAAAAATGCAACTTTAAAGTTGACTTTGCAAACATCAGGATTAATTTTTAAGTCTCCAATTAACATCACTATTGTATTGCTTCTCCATGTAAGTATTATAAACCCTGCTGGATCTGTACCTGGGACGAGTACAGAGACATGGAAGCTGTTAGATACTGGTACTATAAAAGATGACTTGTAAATATTGTTACAATTGCAAAGTTCAAACAATTCCTGCACTGGATGTTTTTTGCAGCACTAGCAGTGCTCAAACAGTTCCTGACTGAGATGAGTCTACTGTACATATGTTCACACTTGAAAAGTCTCTTTATGTCTAGCCTGATTTATTGATATCAAAAATGTAAAAAACCATTCAGTCACAGCACAATGTCTGCAACTGTCATGTCAATTTAAACCAAATAATAAAGGTCTTCCTCAGAGCTTCACTTTGTTTGACACTGAATTGTCACTAACATTTCCAGGAAACCTGTCAGATAGAGTTTAAGTTTTAAACTAAGAAACAACCCTTAGGAAGAATTACCATTTTTATACAAACTTAATTACCCAACCTGAAGGTGTAGTTCTAACAGTAGCAAGGTATGATTTGCTTTTCCAGCTCTGGTCAAGATCTGGGCACAGTCAAGAACTGTGAAAGGAACTGCAAGCCAAAATAAATTCAGAACAAACAGAATGCAACCAGAGATAATTGTTTAGTCCAAGCCTCCACCTTCTGGCCTTGGTAAGCAGAAACAAAGCATGTGACTGTAGGCCAGGCAGTACTTATCACTTTCCCTTGCCTTCAACCTGTGAGACTGCTTTGGTACTCCATTCTCATCCTGTAGTCAGGAGCTGCAATTATGCACATCTTCAAAACTATGTCATCTCAGAAGCATTTTGCTCTAAGAGTTTAGAGCAGACCATGTAAAATACCAAGCACTAGCGGGTTTTCAGAAAATACTACTGCATACTTTTTTCTCCATATTTCCCAGACTCTTACAAGTTCAGCAGTTCAACTTTTGTATAGTCCAGTTAGCAGAAGGACGGCAGATGAGCAGCAAAGGAAAGCTACAGGTGAAGTAGTCAGGATTTGTTTGTCTCCAGGTATAAGACATCAAGATAAAGCTCACACAGATGACGTTTTGCAGCTTACGGGCAATTAAAGCTAGAACAAATTTATTCAACCCCTAACATATGAGGGTGGACTTTATACTTCCACACACTTTGGAACAGCTAACATTAGCTGCAATAATTTCAACAGGTCAAGATGAAAAGAAATTACAATAAAACAGTGGTTCAGTTCTGTTTAATCAGAGACTCTTTATAAAGTAGCAGACATACAATACAGTGCAACGATCCACTCCTGAAGCATACAGTTCATAGAAGGTTCCTAAGGGCTGCAAGTGATGTTAGCTCCATATTTTCTTTGAATCTTCTTTGTAAGCTGAATGCTATAGATTGAAGCTAGTTACTATTACCATTTGCATGCATTAAAGTGAGGTACATACTTACCAGTCTCTCTTTTCAAAGTTTTGCCACCTGTCTTCAAAAAGATCAGCAAACCCATCCCTTTCACATCATCTACACAAAAGCAGCATAACCTTACAGAAAAACCTTTGTGACACACTAATTTCTGTGTCTGTACAGCTACTCAGGGGGGACATAATTCAATCACATGATTTAAGGTTACTGCAAGAAGGTATTAAAACTAGTTTGGATGGTTTTGCTGTAAAGTGAACATCTCTGAAGGAGCGACTGTAATCATTAAGCAGAACTATAAAGGAAGTAGTGTGAAATGACTCTGTGTTCCACAGATATTGTATTGGAAGTGGGCAGGAAGACTTCTGAACTGTATTACATTGGACAGCTGTAAAGGGGTATCAGAAGTTGAACTACAATTTACGATTGCTCACCCTGTTAGAAAAGCTCAGATTCCTAGTATTGTTTTGGTCCTGTCTCTAAAGAAAATAAACTTAATTCTACCAAAAAATAGTAACTAATTGCCATTAGAAGTTTCATTAAGAATATTAAGTGCTACCAGAGTTCATATTAGGGTCTTCCTTGTTGATAAGCCACCAGAGACCACCACCATGTTTTACTTACTGCCACTGACCGCCAAACTGGTGTGCAAGTAGTGCAGGTCAGCAAAAAACATGGTCAAAACTAAGACTTCACAAAGCATTCAGCAGCTGAAAGCAAGTTACTTACGCCAACTTATTAGGAACACTGCATTGAGGATCTACTACAGTCAACCACAGAAGTGAAAAGATATGTAGACATTCTGTTAATAGGATAATGGCCTCACAGCAAGGTATCCCTCATCCATGGACATGTGCCAGTAAGATTTAGGACATACAGGCAAAGAGAAGTTATAAATTTTATTATACAACTTTCCACAGATTTTCTTCCTGTAGAGAAAAACACCTATGCAACATTATGCAAAAATTTGCAAGAAGTTAGTGTTGCAGACTAGGTAACTGCTGTACAGAAGCAACCAGAAAATGGGCTTCAACTCTAACTTTCTGAAACCTTTGCAAGTGGATTTTCTATGATCCTCCTGAAATCTATTACATTAGTATGATGAATTCTGCAGTGTTGCTTCAGATTTTGAAATTCTAAAATAAGCAAAACTGCTGGAAGCATCAAGTTACTCATGAAATGACTAAACCATTCAGATTATAGCCTGTTCAGCTACCACACTAGGTAGAACATACCCTTCCGAAAGCCTTCCAAACACCTCATTTCTACATAACAATCCAGCACTGATGTAAAGTCCCTCAGAATCACTGTGTGATAACATGTCCTGGAGAAGCAAACTAAAGCATGGAGTTCTACAGCTCAAGCATTGTTGGCAAAGCTTGTATCAACCCAATCAAAGAAGTCAATCTGTTTTAAAGTGTACAACGTAAAACCCACACCAAATAAAATTGCTGTATTTCCAGGAATGTGGAATAGGACAGAAAAAAAACAGAGGCAGAGCAGTGACTCTGGAGTAAAGATAAAAACATCTGGGCAAAACCGCATTTGTAGGCAGCCTATGAAGGGCTGAAACGGGCTAATAAAAAAATAAAATCTAATCACAGAAAACAAGCTCCTGGGCTTACAGGCCTAACAAAGTAAAAACATGTTGGCAGGAGGCAGTAATCAGAAATAGCTAAAGAAAATGAAAAGAAAAGTTACAGTTCTACTATGGATTCTTACAAACAGAAATACTTATTCCCCAATGGAACACACAGAGTATCCTCTAACTGGTTCACTGATAAAGCAGTCTCTTTTACAGTAGGCACGTTACAGAAGATGTGACATCAAATTTAGATCTTCACACTTCAAACCGTTACAGATCTTCGTAAAAAAACACCTAGACGTTCACTCACTACTGAAAACAGTAGTAGGTAACATACATTCACATTTCAGACACCAAGATACCCCTCATGTATTTAAGTGGTATCATTTGAATAAATTATTTCAAATAGGAACATCAGGTACTTACAGATTAAACTAACCTGTACTGGCAGTGCTGTGGAATTTTTCTTCTCTACCAGTAAGTAGCAAATGCTGAAATTCTGCTGCTAGTTAACAGAAACACAAATTGTATTAAACCAAGGAGTTTAACCCATAATTTAGTTTTTCATTAAAAAAAGCTGCCAAACTTCACTTACTAAAATTTGTTGTTTAAGAAAAGCATATGAAGTAAAGGCAGCTATAAAACTACTTTCAAACTTGCCCTTAGTGATATGTTGCACACATAAGCCAGAAGTTTAACAAGGTAATCTTTTTGCCTACCACAAAACAAAGGAAATTACAATACTTACATTGCCAGGTTCCTTCATTAAATAAACAGTCTCATGAAGTGTGTTTTCTTATTCTAGACTTTTACAAATGAAAGAACAAAATGTATTTTCTGCCACTAAAATATTTGGGGAAAAATGCTGAAGAATTCAGTGCAAGTGACATATACGCAAGTAACTCAACAAAAGAAAAAAAAAATAATAAAAATCCCTGCATGACACCTTTCATCTCAAAGCATTATGTAGTTTCCCAAGCCGGGAGACAGCAAAATATTTTCCTTTGGTTCTATGCCATTAATTTTTAGTAATTCAGAACTGCTGTTGCTGAAAACCATTCACACATATTGGCTACTAAGGGCGGCAGAAGTTGAAATTCTATATGCACCCCTCTTTCTGAATAGCACGTGTCTGTTAGAAGGTAGCTACCTAGCAGTGATAACCCTTTAACTGCTAACAAGCAAAGGTTTTAAAGAAGCCTTCAAGCTCTCAAATTTTTTTAATCCATTTGTTTTTAATTAAGATGATACTGGCACTAGGATTCTATTATTTGTGCAGAACTTTTAAACTTCTTTTAAATCCCTGAGAAAGGAAAATCTTAAGATAAATTCAAGAGATTATGTATGGAAAAGTCCAGAAGGTGCAAGCATCTCACTACTCACAATGATGACTGGATGTGTAAATACCAACCCTCACCATGGATACACAGTACTGACTCCTCAGAATACTTGAACAAATGGCTGAGGATAACATCCTGGGTCCTGTGCTTCAGGACTGGATATGGCTGTCTGCAAAAGCAACAGGCTACGGTGCCTGGCTCTCTCACACCTTCACAAGAAAAAAGTCAGAAAGCATTTGACAGGCAACAGAATCTACAGATACGTTGACTTGAACTGTACTTTCTTTTCATTGAGCCTTAATGAGAAGCCATGCTCTAACAGCCAAAAGCTGCATAGAACTGCTGTCTGCAGGTAAGAACTCACAAACACTGTTCCAGAACTTCAAAGAAAATGTTCTAAAAGTTACATTTCAGAATCACTTCCGCTCTATACTGATCCTTCCACAGGCTGTCTTTTACTGCAATTATGTACATTTATTATCTACATAGCTCAACTACCACAGAAAAATATGGTAGTCACTGAAAGCTGCATTTTTATAAACCCCAGCCACTACCTTTTTCTCAGCAGTCTGACTGCAAGACTACACACTTTTTAATGAAGTTTGTCTGGAGGGAGCTTCTTAGAACACTTAAAGGGTATAATCTTTATTAGGTAATGCATGGAACACATAATGAACTCATTGCACAATTCTAAAGCAAGGCGAATCTTCATACTTTATTTGCCACATCTCCCACTCACTTGTTGAGAACAGTGGGCACAAATTTACCCAGTTTAGCAGAGTACCAGTAATCTTTGCCCTTTAAAAATACCCATGTCATGTACCTCTACTTAGGCTTGGAAAAATCCAAACTCATCAGTATTTGCTTCCATTAATATCTAATAAAAGACAAGTAACTAAATCTAAAATACTATCATCATTTGAAAGTCATAGGGTTTTTCCCAACTATCTCCCTCCACACAAGGAGGCAAAGCTTCCACTAACAAAGCTTCACAAAAAGAGCAAAAACATAGTTTGTACTAGGTGAATTAAGATAGGACAGCCCAACTGGTCTAACAGCTAAGGAGATACTCCTAGCAAAAAGCAAGGCCCTTACGCCATCCTTGTGACTACAAAGCCAGCAGCGTGTACACATGTATCATTAAAGACAGAACAGAAAGCAAAATAAAATTGCTGCAAATTTAAGGACATTAAGAATGTAGTAACAGATCACAGTAACAAACATGTCATCTGCTAAAGCTACCAACTCCCAAAGAGAGAACAAAAGATCTGCCCAGTCCTTCCATGACTTACAGAAAGGACAGGAACACGAAGGATAGAAGTGAAGGATATGGGAGCTACCAACCAGAATTACAAGCAGTATTTGCAGTGTAGCAGAAGTCAAACCCCTCTGGAATTTACACAGAAACACCCTGCAGAATTATCTTAACATCAATTTAATCTTCTAGAAGATGACAGTGTGAAATCAGCAATTTGACAGACCTGAAATTGTCTAAAAGCAGCTTAAAAAAAATAAAAACCTACAAACCCAAGCCTACAGCAATGTGATGCTGAGAATGCTGCTTTCCTCAAAAACCATACCAAAGCACCTAGAAATGTTTCTTCAGCTCTGAATAATGACAGGGAAAACAGGAACTGCATTTTGAAGAATTTTTTTCTATTAACATGTCAAACAGAAATTCTGGGTTTTGTTGAAAAGAACTTTGAATTAAAAAACTTTTAGCTTTCACCACGGTATCAATTTGTAAGATCTAATCCAAGTGTGGATCTAAGCAGGTAACTCGACTGACACCAAACAGCATACATGTGAGTTTCAGTTTTGTGTGCTCAATGACAAGCTGAATATGAGTATCTTGATAAAACCACCTAGTGCTGTGTCATTCTTAAATGGGAACTGATAACAAGTTCAGTACCAGGCATTTGAAGTCCACCCATTTTTAAGTCTCCTCAAAAAGACTTCCTTGGACAAAGCTCATTCTTCCAAAGCTGAAGGTGCTGTATGTAAGCAACCTCAATCATTCAATCAAGAAGGTCTGCAACAGTGAGCAGCAACACTAAAGCTCATTTTTCTTCACAAAGGGTAGAATTTTTTGCTAGGGGAAAAGAAGGAACTTCGGACAAGCAAATTTTGAGTATAACGACAAGGTTTCAAAAACGTGCTAAGACTTCACGCATTGCTGCAACAGACAAAATATTGTCAAGTCTGCTGTACTGGAGAGATTGTGGAAATAGTTTTCAAACTGAGAAAACTGAAAAACCTGCATTTGATTTCTCATGCTTGTGATCTACTTTACCAACTCGAATCTCTTATTTCTTCATAGGGCTCTACATTAATATTTGTTGTAATACAGCTCACACGTGCAGCAGTATTAACATCTTAATGTCCTTCAAAAAACTTTATGCTCTAATTCAGGCTATGCTATATTGTGATTAAAATGTCACTTACTAGTTAAAACCTCAGTACTTCAAGCACTTCAGCAGTGACATCTCCTCCAGAAGAGGAAACATTAGTAACTGGTGTTTACATGCCACTAGTTCAGAGACTAGACAAAGTCACATTACCAAACCCAAAAGCAAATCCAGCAAATGCAGAGGAAGAGGGGAAGGGCAGTGTGGCCTGAAGGCCTACCTGAGCAGCCTTGAAAGAAACCTGTTCAGCTAGGAGAAAAGGTATCCCAACACCGTCAAACATGTTCCCTCCCCCTAAGACTCTTAACATAACAGTAAGATAAATATTAATATAGAGCCCATCTACCAAGAGAATAAAAAACCTAAATTAAAATAAATGTAGGGGCCTTCACCAAACTTGCTGCAAGTTTGGGGACATAAATATCCAACAGCCATAAAGCTGTGAAAGCCCCCAGAATGAATAAAATAAATCCCACTTGCCTCAGACTGAACAGGGCAACACTGAGACTCTGCCTCAGCCTGTCCTATGGCAGGGCTATAGGAAGAAGAAAAATTTAAGTTTTAGAAAAAACATGACCCAATTAAGTGAAAGACATGCATTCACAGTTAACATAATTCCAATGATCAAGCAAAGAAAATGACTCCTACAGCACTGTTTTTTAGGTCCACAACAAAACTTTTTGCAGTTGGTAGCTATTTCTGAATTGGACAGTTTGTTTTGCTTTGTATCTTGATCAATGGAATCTAAGTCAGTTGTCTTGGGGCATTTTTCCCATAGTGGATAGTATTTACTGTACTAGTTCATAAAAACTTAAAAGACTCCACCAGCCACTGAAAATGTTCACCCTCACCTCAGTAATTATGTAGAAATTAGACCAGTACAATTATTAAGACATTTATTCTTATTGTTGTCATTAGTTACCATTTTAAATTGCAGCCCCAGCTCATGGACTGGCAAATCAGTCTCAGTTTAACTGAAGAGTCATAATGCCCTTCTTGCTGTTGATGAAGTAATCTTGGTATTTTGGTTTTATCTTGTATGCAAATTCTATATTTCATATAAAATAACTTCAGGTGATCTAGTCAATTTTATCCAACTTTAAAAAAGTTACATAGTTTTATGTGAATACTGTTCAAGAGCTCCATACGCTAGAACTGCACAAACCACAGAAGGTAGATAAGCTCAGCTTGTTTCTAGAAGCTTGTCTATATTCTCTCATGCATGCACAGAGTAGTTATCCACTGAAACTATTATTCATAAACCCCAGCCTCAAATTTATTAACAGCACTAAAAATCTCATCTATAAAAGAAAAAAGATTTTAAAGTTCTAGAAGAATAAATTTTCTGTCCACATAAGTCAGCTAAGTTTTCAAGACTTAAAGCAACCTCTGTCAAAGGCAGAAAGCCATTCTAAAGGCAGTATGAAATTGCCTTCCAATTCTGAAAACTAGCCCAACCTTTTCCAAGGTTCTTTCATGCCAGTGTTATCTCTTTTCCTCTCAAAAATCAGCAATAAGAGAGATCAGCCTCTCACAATGATCTTGAGAGACCCTCCGTAACATAATTTAGAATGTTTTAAACACTTTGTGGATGCTGTACATTCCAAGTGTTTTCCTAAACATGTTTTCCCTGCCAGTGCTTGTACATTTTGTCGCAACAAAATTCAACACTTGAATCACATTTTAATCTGAAAATTAATCAAAATCCACTTGCAAGTTTGTAATTGTACAGCAAAATCTGCAGTGGCAAATTAAGGCAACAACTGAAAAACAAAGCTTTTGCCTGTGTCATTGTATCACTAGAATTCTGCAACAGGTAAGAGACATGTTCCATGATCATAAAGGCTTCTGCAATCTCTTTCCAAGGAGAAATCAGCTAAAGCTAAGCACTATCTGCACAGCTGCATTTCATCAGGGATTTTGCTGGCACAACTATGCCGATTAAACTTTGGACTGTAAGTCAAGCTTTAGTCTTTATACAAGCAATTACTACATTCAAAGCAGTTTTCCTCTTTTCGGGAAAATGCACCATAAATCCAACTCTCTGAACATTAAGAAGCAGTATCCAAAGAAATGAAGGCAGGGACCAACAGGTAATATAGGCACTGAAACACCTGCCTGTTACAGAGGAGTACACAGAGGAGACACAAGTAACTGAAGACAGCCACAGCTTTTGCAGCACAGAATGACAGGAGCAGGAAAGTTAAGTACCCACATGAACAATCATGGAAAAACTGTTCACCTGTTTGCTGAAGGTTATTAAAGTAACTTATGAACAATACGTGGCAGTACCTAGTTGAGGAATTATCATAAACTGCTACTAAGGATAATTCAATCTCCAAATGCGCCCAAGCTGTAAGACTCTGCAGAATTAGCTATAAAACAGTACTATTATCAGAACAATGTGACATTCACTATTGAAAAAAGGAAACTCAATTAATACAACTTGCAGAATATGCTGAGTTAACAGGACATGCAGTAAGCTTTTCAAGTATTTATCCCAGGACAAGTAGGGGTCTAAAAACAACATACCAATGAATTACAGAAAGAGACCAGAGGGAGAAAATATTTACTTTACTAGGGGCAGGAGGGCAAAGCATCCTTACAGCAGCAATATGATCTCCAGAAAAAGCAAAATGTTATACGGTCTTAAAAGCAGAAGATCGATTTATAATGTATGAATTTTACATGTAGTATTACAAACAGGATGAATGTAAGACACTGTAAAATGTTCTCCAGTGTTTTTTGGTAATTATTCTTTTTAAATAAACAGAAGAAAACCAGAGTATAAAAGCACTGCCTAAGCAAACCAGTTTTATCTGTTAGACTTTTGTATAAAGCAAGATGAACAACTAATGAAAGACCTGACATCAAGGCCCACTCAGCACATTTGCAAGCCAAATGCTGCACATCTGACAGGTGATCAGCAGATACCAGTGATCAGAGAGAACTGCTTCTATCAGAGGCTTGGAGTTATGGTCTTAAAACTGCTCAACACTTCAGAAAGTGTCTCATACATCTTAATAATTAAACTAATAGCATTCTGCTGCCATGAGAGTGTACTGCATGCTCTAATGCTGAACTGTGTTTCTAGACTATCAAGACACAGCACAGAACAAAGCCACACAAAGTACTAAAGTGTAGCTAAAAAAAGCCCAAGACTTGCAAGAAGAGGAGACAAAATGCTCAGTGTTAGAAAAAATTCCACCGTCTACAAAAACATCTGTGGAATGTAAATTGACACCAAAACGCTAATCATCTTTCTAACCTACCCTAAAAGAATAAGACATCCCCACAAATTAAACTGCACAGAGAAGGCTTGAGGCTGGAATATGTATTTGAAGTTGACCCGCAAATGAAAAATTTGGCACTTCCGTTGTGTAGAACCCAGACAGTTCTCACTCCCCTTCCATGAAGTTTCTCTCTACATTTTCCTTTTCATCACAAATGCGGCATGCTAACACAGTAATGTGAGACATTCAGAGAATTATAACCTTACCAGTAATTTATTACTTTACTTTTAGATAAATGACTAACTCATATACAGAAGACTTCTGATAGCTGCAATTAGGAAAACTGGTAAAACGGTCTCCCACTCTAGGAACTGTCATTAAATCGCTTAAGCAGCTCAGCACACAGCACGCAATGGATCTTTAGACCGCAGAAATCTGGAGTATTCTAAATAAAAATATAGCATATAATCCTATCACTCTTGTGTCTCATCTCTTTTTTTACACCAAAGAGGTAAAATACTTTCTCTTTTGCAGGTCAACTTCAATACGTTAACTGGACGTCACTCACCCATGTGACATGCACCTAAGCTTCTAGAAATAGTCTAAAAGGCTCCTGAAATTCATACACATTTGCATGTTAAAAGGAGCCAGAGTGCACTAATAGGAATATCTGTCACTAGGATGCATCTTAGAGCAATTAAGCGCCAGGACTAGAAATCTCTTAAAATTTACTGAGGACAAGAAAGCACAAATAAAGACATGAATGCATTAAGTAGTTACTACCAAGAGTTATATGTGCTTTCTGCAGCATCATTTTTGAAGAGTCAGTTAATAAGTGTACAGGTCTTTGTCTACTCAGACATGCAGCTAAGGAGTGACTCAATTTTAAAATCAAAGAATTGATATTTTAACAAAAGAGCACCTACTTCTGTGTTCATTACACCGACAGCTACCATGGCATGCATCTGTACAAACCTTTCAGGCAGTTGTCCACCAGCTGGTCATGAATAAAAAGGCATATAAATTTTTCTCTCCTTTTATTACAATGAAGTTTATAACGGTACAGAAAAGTCACAGGACCTTAGTGGGTCAGTTTACTTAAACCCTGAAACAGGAGGAACTCTAAATACATTAAATATTGTTACAAGTTCAGACTTAAATGTACAAGTAGTTGGAACAGTTACAGCCCTCACCAAACTATGTTGGGGACATGAAGTCCAACAGCACTTGAAGTGCTGTGAAGGCATCATTTCACAAATAGCAACATAATGTTACAGAACTTGCCTTTAAGGTGGTATGTTCATGTAATTCCAGCGCCTTCACAATTTAACGAACCATATTTACTATACTTCACTTCTAAAAACCTAGATGAAACATGAAAAAGAAGCCATACAGTATAAATTGCAACATCAGGAAAATCTCCTGTTATTATTCCAAATAAAATTTCCCATGTAAAATAAGAATGTCCAATAGCTCCTTGCATGTGGGAAGATACTTATTTTTTTTTAAAAAGTCACAATGAAGCCTTAATTGACGGAAGCTCGACTATATTAACAGCACAAGATGAGAAAAGGTTTAATCTCCAAACCTATTATAGCGTGTGTAGTAGCATCAGTAGCGGCCACCTTGCGACATTACTGGAGGTCTCATTCCCATTGGAGGCCGAGGAGGTCCACTTTGGTAAGGGGGCACCATTGGAGGTCCCTGACCATACGGAGGCATTGCTCCAGGAAGATATCCCGGCATGCCCTGGTGATGAGCACCATACTGACCTACAAACAGAACATTTAAGATTAAAAGAATTATTTATTTTTTCTTTAACAGGCAGAAGTTGCATTTTGTGAAGAGCTTCACCCCCCACCAGTACATGCCACATCAAGTTTTACAAATGCTTATCGCAAAGACAGATCTTGTCAATAAAGGAAAGCTAGGAAACTTATGATTACCATGAGGTGGCATTGGAGGTCTCATTCCTTGTTGCTGTGGAGGAATTCCTGGCTGTGGTGGCATCATACCTCCAATTGGTCCAACTGGTGGATTTCCCAAGGAAGCTTGTCCCGGTCGAGGAAGATTACGCTGATATTTAGGCAACTGTGCCCTTCTCTCTTCCTAAAATGAGGAACAGACAACCATAACACACTGTTAATACTAAATTAACCAAAAGCAAATTTTAATCACCTTACACAAGTTCCAAGAGCGCTACTAGCAGTGTTACACAGCAACATTTGACTGTTCCCCCTTCCTTCAGATGTACTGCATTAACACTGACCAATCCAGCACACAATACAAATTCTTTCTCATTCACGTGAAACTCATACAAGTTGAGACAAAAAAGCCAAAGTACAAACCTAAAGATCTGCGGAATGAAAGTTTTATGGATAAATACTCTGTTTCTGACTGCAGTAATAACATCAAGATCACTTCAAACTGTTAAGATTTCTGTCCTACAGTCTATTTAGCTACAACTGTTTAACTTGAAGCTTATGCCACATGCAGGAAAAAGTCCAAATTATATTTCAGGTTGAGTAATTTGCTATCAGCCCTAGAACTAAGGCTTAGATCTGCAACAATATCACTGCAATGTACCAGTTACCACTTTGCCACCAAAGAATTTTTCTCAATACACAGTTCCATTACATTAATTCTACTGTTTGCACTCCTGCCATTACTAAAATGGCCACATCAACATAAATGGATTTTTTTTTTTTAAGATTATGAAAACATTTACTTACCAATGATATATCCTCATCTGGATGGATCAACTTACTGGTTGCACTGGTTGTTGTGAGTGTTGCAGGCTTACTTGTTATAGAAGTAGCTGGTTTAGCTGCAGTACTGTTTGTCGTGCTAGTGGTTGAAGCTGTAGACTGAGTGTAAGCAGGGAATGTAGGTTTTGGGGGTTCCGTTGTTGTTGCAGGTGTAGAATTCAAAGGTTTGAAATCAGTACCAACTGGGCCTGGAACAGCTGCTGCAGCCTGTGAAACAGATAGAAAAATACTTATTTCTCTAAGAAAACTGCTGTCTGTTAGACTTCTGAAACACAGACACGTAATTACAACAAGCTTGATAAAAGTAAAGTTCAGCCTTACTGCACACTAGACCAACTGAAAACATGACAAAATAAAACCCCGGTACACACACATGTACACACACACACACACACACACTGGAAAGTCTAAAATTTGCAGGTCAAAAGCCACAACTAGAAAAAAGCAACAGTAACAAAAAAAAACCCCAAACAATCCACTACTGAATTTCTCAAATAACAAGTTTGGTAAATGGCTAAATCTGTCCTGAATCCCTGTTTAATAGCCTGTAAGCATAAATTCATTATTCACTGACTAAATTATTAGTATACTTCAGCAACCATTAGCTTGGAGTACAGCTCAAAGTATTCATTAAAATGAAGTATTTAAAATGTTTTAAGTATTCAAGAAAGTTCTACTCTGTCAGGGCTTGTTTTAAGCGTTCTCTCTGCAAAAACACAGCAGAATTTAAGTACTCCATCTCTCTACACATCTTCAAGCTCTTCTGAATGAAGAATCAAATGAAGGCAGGTAATGAGGTCCACTACAGATTCCAGCATCTCATCTTCCCTACATTTTTCTTGAATCAGTACTGTTAGACATGGAAAGCTTGCTTTCTCTGAGGACACAGCAACCTCCAAAGCAAGCTTTACTTATGAGAACGCTTTCGGTTTTAGTCACTGAATTTTTACAGTTGCACAGACTTTCGAATCAAAGTAAAGTATTTTCATTTTTTGCACATAACAAATTAAAAAATCCTCTACATTATGATGCACCACATTAAACAACAAACTAAAAGGCCTTCATCATGCATCAAGCTGATCACTGCCCACTAAAATGCAATTAACTGCTGTCATGCTTTTTTAACCCTTTAGAACCAGGATGTAACATTTCATTCTTGCACACTAAGAAAAATTTGGTACTTTGATATGCTTGTTTCTAGTAAGACGCAACTCAACAAAAGACTCTGCAGTTTTACAGCTAAACATAGTCAGGAATATAACAAATTATCTGAAGATGTTTAGTCAATTTTAGATTTTTACAGAACGGTCCAAAGGGTTAAGTTGCAAAGTAATTGTTTTTTTAACTGTGACTTCCTGCGTACTTGTGCTGTGCTAGGAAACAGAGCGTTAGAAGATGCTGACAGACTTTCTGAATTGGAGGAAGCTGCACTTGAGCTTGTGACAGGTGTCCCCATCTGTAGTACAAAAGAAAGGAAACAGTGAAAAGTCTCCAAACAAATGGGTGGGAAGTACCCAGATGAAAGGATTTCTTATGCTAAGTCCTTTCTTATGAAAAGACTGCTTCTGTAAACAAGTATCTTCCCTGCAGAAGTCCAAAATGCAAACAGTACACTACAAAGGTTACTGCAACATGCTCCAAAGCAAGTAAAAACGTCAGGACTTGTACACAAGTGCAATCAAAACATTTCCATTTACTTTTTACTACCCTAATCTAGTCCTCAACTTTTAGAAGTAAAGAAGTGCTAACTCAGGCAACATTTAACACTCCAATAAGACTACAAAATAAATTATAGTTCTACACTATCAGGTTCCTGTAGCTCTAACTCATCCCTTCATCCACCCAAAGCACCCTTATAGACAAACAACAAACTAAAGGAATTAAAGAAAGAAGTGTTTTGCCTACTCCTCTCTTCCCCACGTGCTTACAGAACTTCTGTCTCCTTTCACAGCTGTTATAAGACAAACAGAAGAATCTTTTAAAATTCATTCAAGCACTACACCCAATTACACTTAAGAATCAACACAAGCAAGAAACTTAAGCAGTCATTTCTTGGGCCTTGTTAGTAATAGACAGTGCTGACAGAGCAGCAATTTGAAGACTGTAACAACAGATTCCAGGCTATGAGATCCCTTACCTGCCCTGCACTTGGGAAGAGTGGTTTGGTAACTGGAGGCTGGGGGGTGGGTGCTACTGCAGCAGGAGCTGGAGGTCTATTAAGAATGCCCGGTGCTGTAACAGGCTGTGCTTGTGTCATTGGAGGCATCCCAGGACGAGGACCAACAGGAGGTGGCATACCTACAATCATAAAGAACTGGTAACAAACTGGGCTAAAGAAAAGCAGAATATTCCTGTAGAAGACAAAATACTTAACAATGCCAAATTACATTGCTTTTTCTCCTAGAGCTTCAATGACTAAGTTGTTCATGCTGTCAATAACCCACTGTAACAATTCAGTAACCATTTCCAAGGCATAGCGCTTACGCTGCCAAGCATGTGGAGAAGACAGCTACAAAACCCCAAAGACATAGCTATATTAGGGAAAGTATCATAAGTGCGTAAGTGCGACAGGCTACTCTCTGTAGCTTATCATCACAACACAAGCACTCTATAAGTGCAGGGCTCCCAGAGAAGTTCAGAGATGGCAAGTTAACAGTTCACATGGGCTCCAGCATATTAGTGTGCAGGACCACAAAGCTGTAACTGTCCTACTGGCTTGCTGCCTCCTCCTCCAGTGAGAAATACGGGCAAATCAGAAAATCTCAAGCTATCACACATAGCTGCTGGTCAGGAAGAAGAGTGAGAACTTAAGGCTGCCCAAGAGCTGCACGAATTCAAGAATCATCCCTTTTAGCTATAGTACAAGACCAAAATTAAAGTTTCTTCATACAGTGGGCTCACAGTTTGAACATACCATCAACACTATTTATCATTTCCTACATTCTCTATCATTACCAAATTTTCCAGCTGTAGCCACAATCATTTAAAAAAGGATTAAGAGAAACTACACAACACTAACGCCAGAGAAAACGCAGTAAGAAAATGATACTCTACTTTTCACAGTACCAAACGCAATTTGTTATTTATACCTGTAAGCCATACACCAACCACTTCTCAAGAGTGGCTTCTGTGGCAATCAATCCACAAAAAAGTGGTGGCACAAAACTATGTATATGTATATATATATACACTCTAAACTATGTATATAAATACTCTAAATCTCAGGAGGGGGAAAGTAAATATAATTTAGCTCTCACCATAGTATGAGTTCGACAACCCTGACCTACCTGGTGGCATACCAGGCATAAGAGGTGGTATTCCTGGCCCAGGTGGCATCATTCCACCCATTGGCATCATCCTATTAAACAGAAAATGAACATTGGTATTAACATTAATGATAAACTCTTAAGGCAATTGGCACATCACCTGTATTAGATAAAAAATCATGGTAAATCATTTCAAAAAGCTGAGGCCATATAAAAACCACCTGATTCCACAGAAAGGTTTTTCCACAAGAAAAAACAACCAATCACCAAACCAAAATACCCCAAGAAAAACCTCCGAAGACTTTTCATTTGAACTTTAAATTCCTCAAGCCTTCACTTTCACTGTTACCAGATCTCCAGAAATGAGTGTTTCTCTTGAAATCAGGCTACCAGTTTTAGCAGTTTGTCAAGAACCTGATCTTAGTACACTCAGAATATTTGGGAAGTATGAAAACCAGCTACATCAAATTGTGCTGAAATGCTGTGCATCTGCTATTACTCCTTTCTGACATCACAAGTCTGTCTGTGGTTATAGCATCCTTGTACCATTTTAACATATTCTCCTTCCTCCAGTGAATGGCAGACAACCCAAAACTGTAGGACTATCCATAAGGCACTCATAAAAGCAGAGACTGCAGTTTAAGAAAACTTCTGCAGTTTCAATTACAGTAAATACTATGCTAAGGATAGAAAAGTGAGATTTTTAAAATATTTATTAAATGAGACATTCTTATGGATTATTTTTCCTTCATATTAAAAACAGGTTTCATGCTTGTTCTTGTTTTTTCTTGCTACTGATACCTGGAGAAAAAAAATTGGTCTATTTCCTAAAAGAAAGGTAGCATCTAAATAACTCTCTTTACTCTTACCTACTGAATCACACTAGAAAGTAATGCATGTTTCTTATCTAAACCATACATACAACTCTCAGGACGAGCACATTCCTCCTACACCAGGCTGCAGCTCCACAAAAATTGAAATGTCTACAATACCAAGTGTATTTAATTTTGGAAGTTATAGGTGAGGACGTACAATTCCCTTACATGGAACAAGCCAAAGCATAGCTTCAGTTTGCTCAAATTTTTCCTCATGTGAATCTGGATCAGAGAAACAAAACAGAGGAACGCCTACTGCTTCAGTTGGCAAGATAAGCAGATGCATAGCAGCCAAATGCACCCCAGAACCCCATCCAGAAGCAGCTTCTGTTTTTTATTACTAAGTCAAGACACCTTCAACAGTGCTCTTTCAAAACCATAACAAACCATTATACACATACAAGCACTTATTCTGCACAGCAAACTGCTATGCAGTCTTGTTCTTATTCTGAACTTGTCTACTGCAGCTCTAAGAGGAACATACTACCACCGACCCCAGTCCAGGTTGAAGAATGTAAAGTCAGTCTCATAACTCATTTTGGTAACTGTTAGCCTCAGTAAGTGCTGGATGCTTGCTCCCTGCTGCCACCAGAAAGATGACTAGATAGTACTAGACTTAGTGTCACACTAAGCTCAAACTTCCTAGATACAAATTTATTTATTTAAAAAAAATACCAAGTTAAATCAGAATAATTTTAGATTAAACTAGGTGAAAGGATAATGTAACACTACGGTCTCTGCTCTAAAACTTTACCGAAATGGAAGTGCGCTTAATTTTGGCAAATGAATTTGCGTCTTTTACTAGATGTTACATTTGCCTTAATTTAACGAAGACTTTAAGGAATAAGTACCAGCTAGCCCAATAAAGTTATGTTCCATTTCCACCCAGAAAAGCTATGGCCATGATGAGTAACCACAGCATGCTCCACTATGACCTGACTTTTAAATCTGAAGACTGATAAAGTAACATTTATGTCTCAAAATTGAGAGCAACCTTTCATGTCAGTGAACTTTATAACTTAGAAATAAAGTTCCTGCAGTATATTCTACAACATACAGGGATCAAGCACATGGAGCTGCACTCTGGTTCAAGAGACATTTTAAGCCTCCACGGGTCTATCTTGTTTACATTTTGTAGAATGCATTGCTCAGTTTTGTAACATTCACTTAAATAAAGCATAAAAACTTCAGATATTACACAGCAACAAGGTATTTTCCCAAAATTCTTAGGCAATATTCAAAGGTTTTCAGCAAGACAATTTCAAGTTTATAAAAAACATGACATAAAATGGCATAATGAAGGTACCTAGAATTACATTAATGAGATGCTTACATGTTTCCACCACAAAATGACTGCATGTATTTTCTCTGTTGATGTAATCTGTGAAAATTTATGACAAAATCAAAAATCTAACTGTGATTTTACAAACACATTGTGATAGGGTATGGTGTCAAACCCAAACAAGCATAACACACACATTATCTTACTTTTCCCAAATACAAGAAAACATTAAGCTATCCATTGTATTTTTCCAGTTTGTTAACTGATAACCAAATGCACAATGTATGTGCAGAACACAAAGAACAGTGATTCTCAGAAGGCTCTAAACCAACACAACAGAACTTCAAAATACTGTAACATTACTAAAGTTAAAAGAAAGGCAACGTACTTTATACAGAAATTCAGTTTAGCTGCATTTTTAATGTTGGTTTACAGCCATCCAGTTCTTTGGTTAGCCTTAATACTGAGATTAGAGATCACAAATTCCTATATACAGTTTTCTAATTAGCTTTGATTCCTCTGTGACAGCTTAAAATGCACAGAATGAACATGTAATATTAAGTCTTTATTACTCACCCAGGCGGCATTCCAGGCATAACCGGAGGCATTCCAGGCATCATAGGTGGAACACCTGCCATTAGTGGTGGTATACCTTAAAAGAAAAACATTTTTAAACAACTCCAACAGCAGACATTTGTTAACACATGCAATCTAATCAACTTAGACTGGATGTTTTATAGAAAACTCTAAAATAAAGGAGTGGGGTTTTTTACTTGCAAACTATGCACTGTATTATCTGTAGATCTTGGATTTATTGTTCTCAGTCCCACAAGATTACATAAATTTTCTTAGAAGTCTCCAAAGCACCTGCGTTATCATTGCACAAAATACAGTAAGAGCTAGTTTTTGCTCAGTATTTCTTCCTCAATGTATTTAAGGCCAGTGTATGAACTGCCTGCTCTGTGATTGCAAGTCTCCAGGCACACAGCAGTCTTCCTGCCTTGTTTCCAAAACAAGGTATCATTACTACAACAGTCTACCCATCTGTCTTACTATGGTATTCTTTCAATTTTGATGCAAGTTTTTAGGTATCTTAAATCTACTGTGTGCACACAGGGTAGGGAAAAACAACAAATCTGAAACTCACAAAACTTTATGGAACCTCTAACACCCAATGCTAGAAAGGACATACTATTCTTCCAGCATAGAAACAGCAATCTGTGTTTCTACTCAGTTTTTTAGTAACTAGATTACACCACCATCTCACCTGGAGGCATCCCTGGTGCACCTGGCACAGGAGGCAAACCTGGCTGTGCCATTGGGGGAATGTACCCCTGCTGGGGCTGAACTTGCTGGGGTTGAAATGAAGTTGAAGCTGCTGATTCATCATCTTCATACTCATCAGAATCATCCTGTTGCTTCTTTTTCTGGCTTTCTGGTAGTACATACAAAGTATATAGTCAGACTGAAAGTAAACTACATTGTTCATTTTATCTGAGATATTCTAGTTACAATAAAAAAAAAGGAAACCTTAGCAGTATGTTCAAAAATTGATAAATTACAAAGAAAAACTATGAGAGCCTTTACAGGAACTAAAAAAAGAGGAAAAAAGTGATTCACACTGTAATGACTTTTCACATAAACTGGCATCTTCCTTCACATCAGTCTCACCATGTCCGGAAGATAATTGAAATATTTAAGTATCAAGGCATCAAGCTTCTATTACCTCTGGCCTTTTCTTCCCTTACAATCAAAAACAAAGTCACCATCTCCATATCCATTAGGTAACTGTTACAGCTACATTGGCATACAGCTTGAAAAATACTTCTCAACTTTCTACGTAACCAGCAACTGCCTAGACCTATCATTTGAGAATGTATTAAACCCAACCCATATGCTTCCATGACAAGTGAGATCAGCATCCCACAGCTTAGTCAGAAGCAGACTAAGGAAATAACAGACAACTAGCTAGAATTACACTTTACCCTGAGTTTTTTGTTCAAGTAACCTTCTCCGTTCCTCCATATCTTTCTCTGGAATGCCCTCCATGCCATAGATTTCCAGTTCAATGTCTGTTCTTCCAGGAATAGCATTTGGAACAGCATCTATCGTTTCCTTATGTACCTTAAGGAAAAGAAAACAACACAACATAAAAAAATCCTCCTGACCACAATTCACAGTAGATGCTGCTTCCTTCAGCCAGTTTGAAACAGAAAAGGAACATCTTAAATGGAAAGAATCTCTGACAAAGCCTCTCCTGGTTATGTACATTCTAATTACCATTTACTATTAGCTCCTAAAACAAGGTTATATAAACTCATCTTCTGAACACCAGGAAGTCCTTTACTCCTCTTACATCCCAAAAATGACGACAGATGTCTGCTGCACACTGTCCACATGACTGCTGACACAGCAAGACTCCTGTTCCACAAACAGCCTACTGCTGCCTTTTTCTCATCAGTTTTTAAGAATGTGGACGGCCTAATATACCCCAGCTTAAGATAATCATTAATTCCAATTTTAGACACTGTAAAGACAAGATTATGTAATCTAAAACTTCTTACCTGCATGCAATGTATAGCTAAGCCAGGTCCTGTATACAGCTTCTTATGACATATATGGCATTTAAAGTGCTTTGCTTTTTGATGCTGTATAAGGATTTTTTCATCATCAAAATCCCTGTTACAATACCTGAAATAGAACACTGTTAAGGAAATTTTTAATCCTGAAAGTGATCTTCCGTGTAACACTATGACAATTCACAGAGAAGTTCCACTGAGTATTCCAGTGTAACAAATATTTCATTCTGAAACAAACCTCTTACCTCCCCCACTTCCTTACACCATGCAGCATCTCTCTCTTCAGCTAGTTACAAAAATATCTGAAATATGCTTATTTCCAAACACGACTCACTCCTCCTCTGCATACCAGGAAGGTTGCTGAAGTACTACAGGATAAACAGGCTTGAAAACCACAAAAGGGAAGTTGTATTAAATACCTGAAACTACCTATTTAGTAACAAGCATCAGTAACTAACACTCGTAAAACAAAACAAAGCCTTCAGTTACAAAAAATCAGTTCCTTTTTCAGTTATCCAGCTATCAATTATTAGAACACTCTGTAGTTTGCTGCAAACATTAAAAAAACCTGTTTTTAAACAGAAATGCTTTAAGCCAAGAACTTTTCAGATGTCTATGTGACAAGAGAAAAACTTCTATTTCCTTCCTGCAGCTCAGCATTAATATTTCATCAAATATTCTTAAGCAAGGCAAATACATATTTGTTATTTATTATCTGTTAACGCTGCTTCTTGTCTTTGCTTCCACCAAAACCTGAACTATAGCAATATCTGTAATAAAACTCTATAAATCCATGGCATCATCTAACACAAGACAATAAAATTTCTCAAAACATCTTACAAATTCATTTATTAATCCATTTAAAATTGGGCAGAAATACTTTTGAAGGTGAAACGGTAAATCTATAATCGCCCTCTAACAGAAAGCAGATTATGAGGGAGTGAATGGAAACCACCAGTATTTCTGGATATTGGCAAATTATACTGATTTTGACGCAACCATTAAAAATTTGAACGCGTGCCCCTCATCAAAAAAAAGCTTTCACAAAGTCTCCTTTAACCACATCCGCTCCACTTCTTTAACAACTGTATTTATTGGAAACACGGTTTTCTTCCGTTAAAATCTTCTCCCGACCGGGAGATCAAAGGTCTTTCTCAATTTTCTCCAGAACTCCAGCAATCCTGCCGGCCCGAGACACAAGAGCAGTAAGGGCCGCCGGCCGAGGAAGCTGCGGCCTGCCCCGACTTTCCAGATGAGACACGAGGCCGGGCCACAGCGAGCGAGACGAGAGACAGCGAGTTAGGCCGCGTAGGCGGGGAGGGGGAGGAGAAGAGGAAGAGCAAGGACCAGGCCCCATCATCGCGCTGAGAAGCACAGAAACAGAAGAGAACCAAGCACGGAGCCAAATCGTAAAACGAGTGAGAAGGGAAAAGCCACGTCCCGATAGAGACAAGCCGGGAGGCGAAGGGGACAGGACACAGACCCGAACCAGGCCGCTCCCCTCCCCCACCCAGCTCCTCACACCCGACCCGTCCCACACAGAAGGATACCAGCACCAAGGCTTCAGCTGCTTCTTCTTCTTACGGCCCATGACAGCAGCGCCTCCGACCTACACAGAAAGGACACAGCCGAGCTCTCCCTTCTAAAGCCGCTCCGCTCGAACCAACCTCTACTCAGCGCCGAGCGCAGCACACACAAAATGGCCGCCGCAACCCCTCCTGGCACTCTAGCCCGCGAGTTCCCAGTATGCACCGCGGCGCGAGGAAGGAGGGAGGGAAAGGAGCGGCGCTCATGTGACGAGCTGCAACTGTCCCGTCGTGCCCCGCGGCTGCGCCCGCTGCCATTTTGTTTTACGCGCTGCGGGGACTGCTGTTGGGGGTGTTGTATGAGGCAGTCGGTGGTACTTTCTGCTCTGGTGGTTAATGTCATGGGGAAACTGCCGGTGCCTTTGTCACAGGTTGCTCTGGCTGAATACGGGCCCTGCCCCAGGGAGATGCAGGTAGAGCGCGGCTCTTCAAGAACATCATAAACTGCCTGGCAGGCGCGGAGCCTTGTACACCCACACACACACACTTCTACCCTGCGGTTTTGCTGCCCTGAAAGCCACCTGGCGATGAACCCTCGGCTAATTCATCCTCTAGCGCTCCGCAGTGCGAGGACTCGGGGTTGAAGGGGAGTAGCCGTAGCGCGACCTCGCAGCCCCGCCCCGAGCCGTCTCCGGGGTGGAGACTGCAGAGCCTGGGGCTGAGGCGGGTCCGTGGGGTGGCACAGGCGGCGGCTGGGGCTGGGCTCAGGATGCTGCCGGCGCTACCCGACGGCGATGAGCGGGAGCTGGAGAGCAGTGAGGAGGGCGGCGGTGGGGCTGAGGAGCGGCGGCCGGAGCGATACGGCAGCACCTACCACTGCCTCTACGGCTACCGCAGCTGCAGGTGAGGGGCCGCTCGCCGCGGCCTGCAGGAATGAGGAGCCCGCTCCCAGGCCCTGTTAGTCCCTGGCTTTTATTTATTTTCTGTCGTCCCGAAGAGATTTTTTTTTTCCTCCCATCACGTCCCAGTTCCCTACTCCTGCTTTAAACTCCCCTCAGGCCGTACCTATTTCTGCTGCAGTCCCTCTTCCCAGTTCTGTGTGTTAAGACTGTAAAATTATCGCAAAAATGGCTTTATTTTCAGATCCTCGCAGCAAGGAGTGGACAGTGGGGATGGCAGTCCCAGCAGTGCAGCTGCGGAGACACCCACTGGCGAAGACTTCAGGTAGAGCCTCCGAAGAGCATCGGTCACATGAAACACCCTTGATGTGTTGCTGTTGAGCAAGTACACAAATCCCATCCCTTCAAAGCAGAAACCTCTGTGGAAGCACCCTGAAATCCTCTGAGGCTTTTTCTGGAATATCTCATGGATACAGAGCTCTAACATATTAAACAGAAATTATAATCTTTGAATTCTGTTTTCTTGGCTACTAACACTTGACATTTCTGTTTTGACTTAGGTATTTGTGTTGATAATAATCAAAACACGTTGAAAATTTTAGGTGGACATCTTTTCACAAGCTCTGTAATGGAAGTTGTTACTGTGTATTACAAGTAGGGAACCACAGGAACAAAGAGGGGACAGTGAGTGACTTGTTCATACCTGCTGAGGAGTTCAGCATCAGCTGATACCACAACTCCAGACTTCTGATCTAGTGAGCAAACCACTGAACGTGTTTCTGATGAGATAGAAGTCATAGAGTGAGTTAACTGTAGGCCAGGAAGTGGTCCCCCTTGTAGAAGCAGGTGAATCTGCACTTGTTTAGAGAAACAAACCAGTAAGATTTGCTTTTAACTAATTACTTTTGTTTCCTTAAAGCCTCTCTTTGCTGGACACAAACTTAACAGCTGAAGCAGAGACAGAGTTGCGCAGTTTTATCGCTAAGCGTCTTACTAAAGGAGCCCTCTTTGAAGGAATGGGGAATGTAGCGACAGTGGGGCTGAGGTAAATTTCTAAAAATTATTTGTGAATGAGGAACTAAGAAATGTTGGTGATGTTGTGCATGTTGCCATCAGCGCTCAGGTTTTATCCTGATTCTGTGTTTTCAGTCTTGCTACTGCTAACTTTTCTCTTAGATACGTATTGTAGTAAATAATTTCCTGTTTGAATACTAAAAAATCCTGCATGGATTTATATGGCTGTTTCCTTTAAGACTGCTCTGATCACACCACAGAGTTAAAAAGAGGGGATTTAAGAGCTTTATATATGACCATGAGAGCCACCAGTGCAAGCAGCAGAAAATTCTTTACAGAAGTAATGAATGTCTGCTTTTTGCACTTACTTATTACTGTAAAACATGTGTTTCTTTTTCTGTGCAGCATACCAGAATACAAAGTCGGTTGTTATTACTGTCGTTTCCAACAAGAAAATCTTCTAGAAATCGCAACACTGGAATCAGACATCAGTGCTCCAGAATATGTGGTTTGTTTCTTAGGTGGCTCAGAGAAAGGTCTAGAACTATATCCTTATCTTTAATGTTCTTTATCTGTGTGGAGGGAGAGTTGATGTAAAAACTAGGTTCTTCTTTTGTCTGTTTCCTACTTGAAATTGGCTCATTTGTGCACAACTTCCAGTAACTGAAAATGTCAGTAGTAGCTGTATACTGAAAGGGAAAAATGCAAGTCTTAACTGATGCGTCTTACTTTCCTTAAGAAGATACTTTCAGACTTGAGCTGGACAAATACATTCAGAGCCTGAAGGTAAACCTTGATTTGGAGGTAATGCCTAACTTTTTTTTAAGCAGTGAAAATCATTATTTATGTAAATTAATTAGTAAAATAGTCTGGAATATTTAGTGTATACGAGGCAAGATAACTGATTTAGATACTACTATGAAACACTAAGTGAATTATGTGATTGACTGTAGTAATGGTGAATGTCTAAAGTGTTACCAACCACATGAGTCAAAGAAGAGAAGTCTTTGTACCTGTTGTAAATTTCTTAGAGGTTACTTGCAGTTAGAGTCAGATGAAGAATGACAGGTCAGAGGAAACTTACTGATGTCCACATTGGTAATGTCCAATGATTTGTAACACTTCTAAAGATTAAGGAAGGAGTTTTTGTGGTTTTTTTCTTGTCACGGTTTTTCTAATGGAAACTGCATTTTAAGTCTGTGTCATCCTGTCTGCTGTTGCATGATCTTTGCCTAAAATGCAACCCTTCATTGCTGATATTGCAAACTCATTAGTTTACTGTGGTTTGACATTAAGGAGCCTCTGACATCCACATTTCTTCAGTTGAATAGACTGTTGATAGGCCTCTGTTTGTGTAGAAATCTAATTTGCAGTTAACAAGTCAATGTTTCAACTTGTTACAGCAGAAAACCTTGGAGACCTCTATTAACTCCTACTTGAGGAGCTGGTTTGAGAACGCCATATGCCCTATTGAGAGAGTAGTGCAGCTCTTCCAGGAGAAACTTGCCTTTTTGTTACATGCTGTAAGTATATTTCAAATCATAAAAGGTACAGAAGTAATCACAGTGACCAAAATGTGTTTGCATTTACTTTGTCAGCCAGGACTAAATGAGTCAGGGCAAGTGCCTTTTCCCTGCTTTATTGCTAAGCAATTTCTTCTATAGTTAACTCATTTTAAGTTATGTAGCAAAGTCTAAGTTGAAATTAAGATGAGAAAATCAGAAACAGTGTGAAAAAGTTGTCTCTGTTCTAATTCCTCTGAACCAAAAGGGGTGTTGTATTGCATATGTGCCTTCTGTAACTGCCTGGAAACAGAAGAAATTAATCCTAGCTCTAGTCCCTGAGTTTGAGGAGGCTTTGGGTGGAGTAGCTAACAGAGCTATAACTGCAAAACCAGCAGCAAAGACTATAACAAGAAGCGTTCTTGTTTCTGCTCTTTCTCTGAAAAGAACAATTTTTGAAGTTGCTAAGAACTGCAACAGAACAGCAACAGAAGTAATAGCAAAGTTGCATTTACCTGTTTGTTTGTTTGTTTTAAGGCTTTGAGTTACACTCCTGTAGAAGTAAAAAATGCAGATGAAAGAACAGAAAAAGACATCAGCAGGTAAAGATACATGGTACCAGGGAACTGGTAGCTGGGCTTTTGTGTGTGACAGCCTACTGTTGCTGTTTGGGAATTGTCATGAAGCAAGCAGTTCACAAGAGCCTTTTGTGTCAGCTTTCTGGAAGCAGCCAGCCTCCAAGGACTTGTTCAGGAAGGCACAATGACCTCGTTGTGTATTGCCATGACTGAGGAACAGCACAAGTCTATGATTGTAGACTGCAGTGGACTTCAGCCTCAATTGCATAATGCAGGTGAGATTACAGCTGTGAATATTCATGGAACTCCCTTGTATCCCTCAGCCACTCAGAGCTGTGGGTGTGAGATAGTTGAGAATACGCAGAAGCTTATAGGTTCATGCCCAGTTAGGGTAGTTCCCAGCCAGAACCTAGTCTGTCTTCCTGGGAGGTAGTAGCATAGTTTGGATTTTATTACTGATCATTTTCAAACCAGAGTTCTAGTGTGGCTGGTAAAACCGAAGTGCATTGTGGACCATGAAACTCTGACTTGCACACTTCAGGGAAGACAACAACTTTCTTTTCCTGTTGTATTTCTAAAACATGTTAAGGAAAGAGATGTAACAATTGAAACAGAATTTCATGTCATTACTGTAGCTGTGCCTGCTTTTCTTTTCCACATGGTTGTTTTTCTTAAGACTTACTTCCTGGCCCAGGAATACTATTATCAGTTGTTATCTGAGAGTCAATACAGTTATATATTTACTATTAGCTTATTTACTTTTTCTCATCGTTGTGTTCCTGATCATGTAACAGGAAGCAACAGATTCTGTGAGGACTGGATGCGTGCTTTTGTCAATGGTGCTGAAGGTGGAAATCCATTTCTCTTCCGGCAGATTTTGGAAAACTTTAAATTGAAGGTAACTGTTCCTGTATGATAAAAACTTGGAGTTGTCAGGGTTACTGAGGAAGCAAATACTTTTTTTACAGCAAGAAAAGTTTTGAGGTTGTTTATGATGTCAATACATCATTAGCTGATTTTTAGCTTGGAAAAAGGGAGACTGAGGGGTGACCTTATTAATGTCTGTAAATATGTGAAGGGTCGGTGTAAGGAGGATGGAGCCAGGCTCTGCTCAGGGGCATCTAATGATAGGACAAGGGGCAATGGGTGTAAGCTCGAAAATAGGAGGTTCCACATAAGTAGGAGAAGGAACTACTTCCCGGTGAGGGTGACAGAGCACTGGAAGGGGCTGCCCAGGGGAGTTGTGGAGTCTGCTTCTCTGGAATCATTTAAAACTCACCTGGACATGTCCCTGTGTAACTTGATCAGGGGATCCTGCTCTGGCAGGGGGATTGGACTAGATAAATCTTTCAAGGTCCCTTCCCATCCCTAATGTTCTGTGATTAACTCTGAAGTTTAAGTTGAGGACTGGCTTGTTGTAGTTGACGAGAAAGTAATGCAAAGGTTTCTGCAGTGAGTACTCCAAAGGCTTTTTCTCGTATTTAGAATAAAAACTGGGTTTTTTACCTCCTTAAAATACTGTCAATCTGTTACTCTTTTTCACAGGCTATACAAGACATTAACAACCTGAAGAGGTTTATCCGGCAGGCAGAAATGAACCACTATGCCCTGTTCAAGTGTTACATGTTTCTAAAGAACTGTGGCAGCGGAGACATCTTGCTGAAGATTGTTAAAGTAGAACATGCAGAAATGCCAGAAGCCAGAAACGTAGTGACTGTCCTCGAGGAATTCATGAGAGAAACATTAGTGGCTTAAAATGAGATTATTATTCTGTACTCATTTTTAGGGTATTGTATAAGTCATTAATTTCATCTGTGCAGCTTGGTTTCACTATTGCAGGATTTTTAATTTATATTTTAAAGTATTACCTAAATTAAATCTGAGCTGTAGTTTCATCTGCCTTTTACCTTTTTTTTTTTTTTAAAGAAAGGTCTTAAATGTAAATACCAACCCATACAAACTCCTGCATAGCATCCAGTACTTACCAAATTGTCCAAATATCTTGCTCTTCTTCTGAGGAAATCTGACATTTGATTTTTACAGTCATTGCACAAGAAAAACCCCAAATCCCTTACCTGGCAAACATTTCAGGGTTTTAAATATTCTAAATATTTTAACTGATCATGTCTAACTATTAGGATCTCAAAAACAAAGCAGCACAAACTTCTAGATTAATTTATCTTAGTTTTTATATAAAAGAACATAGGGAACAAGTCTGTATCTAGTTTCCACATTCTGCTTTCAAACTGTCACTTTGTTCTGCTGTTACTAGATAAACAAGTTGTTAACTGGTAGGAGACAGAACTGCCTTAAGACTGAACAGTCTAGGAATCAGCTGGTGTGTGTGACAACTTCCCAGGCTGTTGGACGAATCAGGTTCCTCATCTGTTTGTATTGTAATTTCTTTGTAAGGCCTTGGAACCTCTTTTGCATAACTGTAAGTAATCATGGTTTTCAACCATGGAGAAATAAACCTGAAAATTGTACAGATTAAATATTATTCTTAAATTAATAGAAACCTACTCAGAAATGAAAGTAAAACTCTGTTCCCATGTTAGTAATTCAGACTTAAAAAACATTTCACTGTACTTCAGCAATGAATTCTTACCCAAACTGTAGGGCATTTACACAGCAGAATACTTGTAGAAAATCTTTGGCTACAGCTGGCTCATGAGGCCTTGGAGTGACCATGTAAATAAGGACTATTTCTGCAATCCAGAACCCCCTGTTGCTGTCCTTGCAGCAGAGGCTGTTTGAACACCAAACTGAGGGCGTTTGAATAACTCTCCCTGAAACAGTCTTACGCGGTGAAGTTTGACTGACTGTTCTGCCAGAGCTATATTGTTCAGCCAGAGCTGTATTCCGTGATTATGAAAGTCGAGTGCTTTCCCGTGACACCACTGTGTTGAACCTATAATAAAGTTTACAATAAAACACACTCAAGTCTTAATAGTTTGCCTACATTAGATTACAAATGTTGTCCTTGGTGTTTTGCTTTAAAACCATTCTTTCCACACAGTGCCGAGAACTGTTAGTGTAATGTGCAGGAGTCTGCAAGCCTCATACTGAGAGCTGAGGTGACCATATAAGTAGTTTGAAAGAAAACTCTTAGCCTTACTCTCTCACTGGTGAGATCTTTGAGAAGTAACTATTTAACTAATAGTAAAGAGATTTAAGTGTCTCTGAAGGCTCAGTTAAGTGCAGAAAGCTAACAGCAAGAGATGAATCCCATAGGGGGATTCAGTGATCTGCCTACCCTTAAGAGCAATCAATCTGACAAAACTGCCTCTCCTGTAACTCCCGTTTCCTGAAGTTACACTTTAGCCTAATGTTTCCCTACAAAACCACTGAATATTTTTCAAAATAAGCCTACCCATCCCACATTGGTGGGAGGATTTTTAGTTTAGTTATCTCAAATCAGCTGGAGGTTTGCTGCAGAACTTCCTAGCAGTGCTGTTCCCCCTGTCAATTCAAGAGATGAGACTCTTGTTGGCTTGGAGATTTTAAGGCATTGCATTTGACTGATGTGCAAAATGAACAACCCTCCACTGCACTAAAAAGAAGAGCCTAACATACATGGTCATCAAATTGTCTGCAGTTGTGAGTCACTGCTGCACTAAAGTTATCAGTTGTCCAGCGGTGAGGCAAGACCTGAATTCCAATACAAGCCCAAGCCAGTTCTGCATCCTTGTTATATCTGATGGAGAAATAAAACAGTAGTTCACTTGTCCCTGTATCTTTTAGGCAGACACTTGCAGAGAGATGTAAAAATGAGCTACCATTGTCATTACTAAAAGATTAGAGAACAGAACATTAGGGATTGGAAGGGACCTGGAAAGATCATTTACTCCAATCCCCCTGCCAGAGCAGGATCAAGTTAGACAGGAACATGTCTAGGTGAGTTTTAAATGTCTCCAGAGAAGGAGACCCAACAACTCCCCTGGGCAGCCCCTTCCAGTGCTCTGTTACCCTCACCGGGAAGAAGTTCATTCTCCTATTTATGTGGAACCTCCCGTGTTCCTGCTTAGACCTATTGCCCCTTGTCCTATCACAAGATGACACTGAGAAGAGCCTGGGTCCATCCTCCTGACACCCATCTTTTCTGTATTTATAAACATTACTGAGGTCACTTCTCAGTCTCCTCCAAGCTAGAGACCTAGCTCCCTCAGCCTTTCCTCATCAGGGTGGTGTTCTTTATCATCTTTGTGGCTCTGCACTGGACTCTCTCCAGCAGTTCTGTGTCTCTCTTGAACTGAGGGGCCCAGAAGTGGACACAATATTCCAGATGCAGTATCACCAGGGCAGAGTAGAGAGGAAGGAGAGCGTCTTTTGCAAAGCTCAAAAAATGTTCTTTTGTTAAATACTGTGTTAACTGTAGGCAAACAGTCTTTGAAAATTTTTCCTTGGTTGTTTCTTGGCATGTGATGGAGAATACTGCCATTTCCTTTAAAAAAAAAAACAAAAACGAAACAGACAACAGAAAAAACACCCCCACAGACAAAAAGATTTAATGGATTCTGCGCTCAAATAATATTGTTACAAGAAAAATATACAGAATGTACACAATACAAAAATATTTGGAAACGTACCATAGTACCTTACCTTGCAAATATCTGTTTTTGTTTTACTAGCCCTTAACGGGAAAGTATCATTTGTTCAGTATTTTAAGGCAGAAAATTACATTGTTTAGTGCTTTGTGTTGGACATGTTGTTAGCATTAGCAGTGTAAGCAAAAGAGAAGCTGCATCAATCTTGCTTTATTTGCAAACTAAACAGACACTGTGGGGGAGTCAGGAGACAGGCAGTGACTAACATATCTGTTAAGCTCACTGGAAATGAAGGTACTTCTTGATACTTAAATTAGGCCCAGGGAACGTTTTGTGCTCTGTGTTGTAAAATACCCTGCAATATAAGTTTTCTGTTCTACCACTGGCACTTCAGAAATACCTCACTAGAAAGCTTTTTCCAATTAAAAGCCAATGATTAATAGGAATATTAAAATACATTTACCTTTAAACAAGCTTCATTTCTGTCTTATGTGTGAGCCTTTCATTATCGAGCTGCAAACCACACTGTTCTCCTTTATGAGCTGCTCTCAGCATCGGGGATTGCAGGAGGTTTTGAGTTGTATCACAGAGCACTGTGGAGCAGCTGCTACTACAAAAGAAACAGCAGGGTCAAAGCCCAGAGGTGTTGGCTTTTGCTCTCTAGATCCCAGTTTACCTCCAGAAGTTGCTGATGTTGAAGTGTATCCATATCCTCTAGTTCCCCTTCAGGTAAAGCCAGTGGATGGGGTTTCCAAAGCAATTGAGCTGAGCTTGAATCTATGTAAACAGATAGACTTGGTGCTCTTTACTCACTGAAGTATGTGTGAAAGTCCTACCCACATCCTGTGAGACTAAATATTGGCACAAAACAGCAGCTGCCTTGTGAGGTCAGCAGACAGCTGGTATGCTAGTAGGAGCTCTAAATGCTTCAGATCTGACCCTTCATAGTCCAGTTCAAATTGAAACTGTCTGATTTAAAACACAAGGGCAGTAGAATGCATTGAAAAAAGCAGGGTCTTGGAATACAAGATCCCTGAGTTTCACTTCTAGTCCAACAAACTCGGGCAATGATAATTTCCCTTGCTCCCTCTTCCCCATTGATAAAATCCCTCCTACTGCTAAAGGAGTGAGGAGTGAAGAGTCACAAATTGCCACGTAAGTGCTAAGATTCCTCATGGGCTGTTGGAGAAAAAGTGACATGAGATGCTGTCTTAAGAACTTAGCAAAAGTAAATTTATCACCATTTATACAGCTCATCTAATCTCAGAGATTGCTTCTGGTAGTCTCCCCTCCCATCACTCCTGTACGACTCTCCCCCTCCTCTTTCCTGTATTACCAGTGTGTGCAAAATCAAGTTCTATCTGTCTTCACGCTCTGTGGATTTCGATATACCTGTTCTCCTCCTCATTCCTTCCCATGGCTGCCTGAACCACTTCTGTCTTTCCTCTGGGATGAGGGATCAGCCAGGGGCTGGGAGCCACACGCATGGGTGCTGTCACTGTGCTGTGGGCAAGTGTTCCTGAAACAGCTCTACAAACAGCACCCCAGGCTCTCCCATTCTGCATTACCACTCTCTACACACATCCTCATTGCATGAGAAGTCCAGCACAGAAAGCTTTCTTCCCCCTCAGGTGTTGTGTCCTCATTCAAGGGCACAAGCATGATATAGCTTCCCCCGTGCACTGTTTGGATCTGCACACTGGTAACAGTCTTTGCTTTTTGCTCTAACAGTGCACATCTGCGAGGTTCAATAGATTCACATTTTATCCAACAGATGTAAAATCCTGGCAGCAGCTGAAACAAAACCAAAACAATCACCAAACCCAGCCCCTTAGGAGGTAGCTCCTTTGGAACACATTGTTGACTGTGATAAGTTGGAACCACAAATGAGCAGAATGGAGAATATTAAGTCTCTGACATAAGCCAGCAGCTTCAAGGACATCTGGAGGTTAAAGCAAAGCCTGGTTGCTGTTAGCTCTCTGGTGCTGCAGCACTGTGGCGCTCCTGGCTATGTTAGAAAATAAAATAACTAAGATTTTCCTGACGCTCTGTAAAAACACAGTAAGTTTTCACAGTGTAATTTTTGTCATTTAAAAAAATAATTACAAAAGCTTAAGCACTTAGTGCTGCTCCTGACTCCATGAGTTGATAGATTCTTACCTGAAAACAAGCTCTGTGTACAACCTGATCTACTTATGGGGAGAGATTTCAGCTCCGATGAGCAGAAACACAAAAATTTAATTTTTTAACCCACAATAAATCTAATACTGCTTTTAAGTCTGTCTTTTCTGATCCTGAGGGCTGCTTGTAGAGTTGCTCAGACAGGGTATGGAGCCACAGAATGGAAGTCAGAAAGCTGAACAACAGTTTAAAATGCACAGCTGTTTTCAATCAGTTCATGTAAACTGTGTTCATCTACAAATAAAAGACCAAAGAAGAGTGCTTGGATTACTCTGTTCAGCTCTCTCCTACTCCTGAGCAGAGATGGAAGAGGTTTTGGCCAGAGTTAGACCGATGAAGTAACTGGTAGTCCTTGAGCTTGCAGCTTACTGCTTCACCACAGAGCACATCACTGACAGGCACAAAAACCTTTCCTGGGGAGAAACTGATGGGTATTAGGCAGTGCTCTTGAGAAACCAAAAGTAAATGTCCATTGGTACACACTGAACTAAATTATAGACAAAATAATCTGGGGTTTGTTGCAACTGAAATTTTGTAACAAAATTTTCCTAAAACATCAAAGGGCACTCCCTCTTCTGCTCACCTCTGTTTTAAAGACATCTGTAATCAGGAAGGCTCACCAACAGGTGAGGAAAGGAATGTCCTCCTCACACATTAACCACACTCTCCTTAGTACTCTCCTGGCTCCCCACTCTCCTGCTTGTCTGCTGCTTCCAGGTTCATGATCTCCACCACTATGAAAGTCACTGGGCCAGCACCTGAAATGATGCAAGCACAACTGCTTTGATCTGGACCCAAAGTGCAGAGGTAAAATGGCACAGGGAACCACTCCCCTTCTCCAAAGTGAACAAGAGCTCTGACCCATATCCCTATCTTTTGCTCCTTGACCTGAGGGCCCATGAGCAATGCACTAGCCATGCAGAAAAACAATGGTGCAGTTGCCCTCAGAGATCCCATTCCTATGCACAAAGATGGCACAAACAGTGCAGGTAAGGCTTATTCCAAGCTGCAGAAAAAATATTTTCTCTCACTTCCCTTACATTGAGGCAACAGGAGTTTTACTATGCATACTCTGGGAGCAGAACCTTAGCTCTCCATACCAGGGAGACTTCTCCTGTAAGAGGCAAAGCAAGGGGCAGCTGATAAGCACTTGCAAATGTCCCTTCTAGAGAGACAGACTTCTACCAGTTTGTGGTATCATTTGGCAGCACCAATAACACAGCTGAGAGAAGAAAGCGTATGATACAGCAACATTTTGCTGCACAGCAAACCCAACCATCACAGTGCCCAGGAGATGTGCTGTGGAAGGCTCTGGTGGCTGGTGCCTGGGCACCAGTATGCAAATAGAAAAAAGGAGCTGGTCTAGAGACTCCTACAGCTGATTTATCCAGACCATTAAACCAGGTGGGTAGAAGGGAGAGAAAAGGAGGGCATCCACATTCCTGGACAGTAGTTTGGCAGCTCTCTGAATTGAGAAGTAAAATAACATAAGCACCTTACAGAGAAATGCACCTATAAGCACTGTTTGCGCTACAGATGTTCCCATCTGGCCCCCAGGTCTGTGCAGACAACTGTATGGGCTGTGCTACAGACCAGTTACAGACAGCCTGAACATCCATTGCCTCAGTGTAGGCATCCTCAAAATTTAGCAGTTACTTTAAAACCAGTTTTATCAGTTTCACAATGATCACTTAACATGGCAACATCCTTCCACTTCTGTGGGCAATCAGTGCTACATACAACCTGATGTAACTCCACTGACTTCAGTGGACAGATCTGGCCCCAGACTGTATGGCTGTAAAGACTGGGGTTCCCACCCTGTGCTGCTACAAATGACTCTGGTCCCACTTTTCTAGAAAGAACCTGCTGGAAGAGTTGAGATCCTTGCTAGAACACAGCAGGCCAGGTGGTAGGTCAACATGGCTAGAAATAAAGTGAGAGGAAAACAGCACCTGATTGTCAGTTGATAAAAACACAATTGAACATTTGCCCTTCTTTTCTCCATCCCTCAAAAAAACCCAAACAATCCCTCAAAACCCAGTCAAACAGCC
Source organism: Phoeniculus purpureus (assembly GCA_028565055.1). Taxonomy (NCBI): domain Eukaryota; kingdom Metazoa; phylum Chordata; class Aves; order Bucerotiformes; family Phoeniculidae; genus Phoeniculus; species Phoeniculus purpureus. The sequence goes on from JAOXOE010000787.1 coordinate 8,350,049, forward strand.
ACAGCAGGAAGAGGGGGCAAGGAATAATTACTTAAAATCAAGTGAAACATGCACAGAAAAAGTCACCTCTGGCTGGGTGCCCACAACACTCTAAGAGTTCCAAGGTTTATAGTGCAATTTTGTTTGACCTGTAGTTGAAGACCTGTCTCTATCACTTTGGATGATCAAGTTCCGCTGATTCCTTTGAAAGGTGCATAAGACAGGTTTCACCATAGGCTAAAACATCTTAGGAACCATTCAAGTAATTAGACAGTGGCACTGGTATGGCTGAACAGTCAGATGCGTTCATAGAAACCAACCCAAGCTGCCTCATGAGTACCATGCGAGTCTCTAATTAGTAAGTGTCTGCTCTTTTTCCTTTTCAGTGGTCAGTAACATTGAGGAGATTCATTCAACAACTGGCCATTCCAGCACTGACCTGTAAAATGCAAATATCTCATTCAAAATAGTGAAGTGTGCTAATAAACCAAGTGAGAAGTGCCCAGGTACAAGCTGCCCAACGTGAGCCCTGGCAGGGTCCAGACCAGCCAGTATTACAGTACCTGCTAGATTGGTGAACAAACTCATCAGCCCATTCTTCAATGAGATTTCTAAGCACCTCCTCCAGCACACACGGAAAGAATCATCCTCCCCTAAGTTAAATATAAAAATAGATCCTCCATCTTCATTCATTTAATACAGTTGCCAGATGACTTCCACTGTTGAGTCTTCCGTTCAATGTTTTCAAGGAGGAGGAGGCAGCTTGAGATCCAACAGGCTGTAGGCAAAAATGTTCCAGAAGATGGCAAACAAGACAAAAATGACATAAATAGAAAGAAAGATCCACCATAACGTTTGATCTTGGAGTCTCTGCTCATAGTTCCTCAGGATGATAACACCAAGGGTGATTCCAACCATCACTCCTCCCAGGTGAGCCATGAAGCTGGGGTGTGGGCATGGTGGGTAAACAGAAGGGTGGAATCGTAGCCACACAGCTCTTCCAAATTCAAAGCTCACTGAAACAAAGAAGAAGGAAAAAATTGTCTAGGTCTGTCACTTCTTAAGTCTGTCTTGCAGGCAGCACAGCATCCCTGAAGAGATAGAGAGGCAGAAATTGCCTTGTATGGTGAGCATGGGGAAGCTGGGAAGCCATGACTAGGTAAGACATGAGGTCTCCCTACTGGTTGGTAAATTGTCTTGGCTAGTGAGAGTCTATGTAAGTGGGGGAATATTCACTTTCCAAATTTTATACCAAAACCAAAACAAAAACCAGACTCTGAGGACAACTGTCTGTGATGAATACACATGACTTATTTTCCCTTATTGTGCCACCCTAGGGACAGGGCTGGAAGATAACTCATCAATGGGTGTGTAATGCTGTGGCTATTCCGGTAGGAAGTGCTCTGGGAAACCTAAGTATCATCATTATGAAAGCATTGCTTGTTTTGGAATTCAAAGATGAGATGTTTAAATCCCAGATCTCCACAGATGCCACAAGCTACACATGCTGGCTAACAACAAATTCTCTTTTACAAATGCTTGTGTTAAAAACCAAAATATGCATTTGAGAGCAATGTGGTTTCTGCTGCCAGAAGGCCCAGCTGCAAGTTCCTACCAAAATGGTTGCAAAGTCAAAACTCTCTGAATCAGCATCAGCTCTTATTACAAGGACAAAGAAAACAGAATTGTACGTGTGCCAAGTATTTGCAATACTTACTACAGACCAAGGCAACAGCCATGCGCAGCAGTTTGAATTGGCACTTCATTCCTGACCAGTTCTGGAAAATAGACAAAGAAAACAAAGTGATGCTACAAGCAAACCTGGAGGGATTTTATAAACCTCTGTTCTACTAGGCCACATCAAACAAAATTATGTTAAATAGTACCTAGCATTCAACACGAGCATTGTTCTGAGTAATGATTCACAACTCATCATGATTCATGTGGAGGCCAAACACTGTCACCTGTCAGGCAATTCATCAATGCACTCAAGCCCTACTGTGATTTTCCAGAGCTACTGCCTGTACCTTCTGCAACTCAGACTGTTGGCAGAGCATACACAAATAATAGAGAGCCCAACAGAAGCTCACCAAGGAGACAGTGCCATGAGAAACCTGCATCTGGTTCCTTTTTCTTTGGGCTTGGTCCTTAATCAATAGATTGGAATGAGACTCTCTGAATGACAGTCAGAAATCCTGGGTGAATGTTGAAATTCCTCCTTTTCCACTTGCATGATATTTCCAAGCAGAAAAAGAGCTTGTGTCTTGGGGAGCTCAGGTATATGACAACACTATTAAGTGACTAAATGAAACTTTGCCTGCTGGAAGTAGGGTGAGCAAGGATTCTAGGGAAAAACTCTTTGTTCATCACACCAAAGAAATAAAACTCATCAGTACAACTTTAACAGCACCCAGTGACTTTTCAGCCTGCTGAAGAAATGTTTTACAATACATATTACATAAATTCAATTTATATGTGGGATCTGTCTGTAAATCACTGCGACTGCAAAAATGCAATCTCTACAAAATAAATAACTAATTTTCTCTCTCCACAGAGACACCTAACTCAGTCAGAAGGCTCTGAACTTACGGTGATTAATACTATGCAGCTTCCTTCGGTTTTCATTTCCATGTACCTGTTCTAAATTCCTCCCCTCACTCCTTTTCTCAGGGTGACGTGTTTTATTGCTTCCCCCGATGGTTACTGTATATATCTAATTCCAAGAACATTTATTTTTACAAGGACGAATGTTTTCATTTCCTTTGGTTACCAGAAGGCAGAAGGAAACAGAAGATTCAAGAGATCCTCTCTGCAACAGTCCCTCCTCAAAGCACCTGTCCAAGACTCTGCTTTAGCAGCCCAGCAGGTCTTTGAGTAAGAGCTAAGTGAGGCAAGAGGAGAAGAACCGGAAAGAGAAGCAAAAACCCAAACAACTCCACCAGAATGGGAAAAGCAGTAAAAGTAATTTCAGATGAGAAAAGAGACAGCAGATAACGGAGAAGTATAGATGCTAAAGCAGTGATTGCTAAACAGATCTGGAGGAGGCTAATGAGTAGTGAAATGAAAGGCCACTTAGCAAAGTTTTAAGAAGAAATCTGGGGATGTAATTGGTGAAGACTTTCCACACATCTCTGCCGGAGCCTCTTCATCTAAATCAAGCCAAAATTTTCTCTAGTGTCCCCTTTCTGACTATGTGACTCTCAGTGTGAATAAACCCTGTGTCTGCATTACCACACTGTGGTGTTCCCTCTGAGGAAACTCTTTTCTGCTGGCTTATTAATGCTCTGAAAAGCTTGGTGACAGCAGAGACCTATTCTGCTCAGGAACCACTCACTCCTACCACTCCCAGCTGCTACAGAGGCAGCCTGGAGCTGCACCATTGCTGAAGTCTGCTGACAAACATGGAACACAAGCCTTCTTTTAGGCTTGACACACCATACATGCACATGCTTTTCAACACTTAAAAGACTTTCTGTTACTGCAGACAACCTACATTCTCGTCCCATACAGATGCAGAGGAGGGCACATTACCATCACTTTTATGGCTATTCTGTCTGGATTGCTGGCACAGGACATTGCTGGTACAGGACATTGCTGGCACAGGACAGATGTACCACCACACACGAATCCTCTCTCTGCAAAGCCATTTTTGCCTAGTGGTCAGATTAGGAGTTATACAGACATCAGGAGATGCTGGGCTTTGTCACCACCTAGATGAGGATCTTGGATGAACTTCTGTTTCCAGGTCTTGGAGGAATAAGGATGACAGGAAGTATTTCATTAGGGGAAACAGCAGCAAGAGGCATCACTGTTATGCCCAGGGTTCAACTTCAGTTTGGGCTTTACAAATAGAGGTAAGGGATATTCTGCACACAAATCCACCAAATACTAAATTTTCTTAGGTACCTGCTAAGATTACACAACACATGCAGGCAGAAACAGCTCCGCAACTTCGGCAGAGCCTGTCAGCCCTTTCTTTTCCTAATATTTGTCAGCCTTGAAAGAAGACCTGATAGTCTGGAGTACATTGATAAGTCATGGATTACCAATACATTTGGTTTCTCCTGGCAAGCTGACAGTCATCCAAGTAATCAGACCACTTGCAGTGTCATATTTCTGTTCCAGAACCACAACATTGAGACAAGACTCTTAAATGGGACAAGTTCTGACTGACTAACAGCAGGGTCAGGCTCCACTTCTTTTGGGCCAGCAGACCTGTCTCCTTTCCAAAGATGTTAGGAAGTCATTCTGGTACTCACCATGACAATGTTGGCCAAGTGAGCTGAGACAAGAGCATAGACACCTCCAGAGGAGCCCACCACAGGTGCAGTCATATCAGCTACTGACACTGCCAGGGATCCTGGGGGAAAGAAGAAGGGTTTGTAACAACTGCCAGCCAAATAAACACACTCTCTCCTACTGCTTGCTTTGTGCTCATTGCTGCAGGTCACTAATACACAGATAAAGAGAAAGGGGATCAATTGTCTTCTGAAGCCTACTCAGTCCTGTAATACTGCCAAGACACTGACTGATTGATTCTTCTCCATCCACTTTAAAAGCAGCCAAGCAGGGCAGCAACATGCTGCAAAAAGGCACTGACACAGTGATTAAAATAACAATGAAGCAGGAGACAGAAAAATGTCTGTACCTTTTTCCTCACCTGAAGGTAAAATAGAATTAGCTCCCATGTTGGCAGAACAAATATTTGTACAGGAGCTGTGGAATTGTAGCTTAGCACAGGCCTCTGATCAAAGCGCAGCCAGTTACTTATAAAAGTTCAGAGTAAAACTCACTAAAAATAACCTGGATGGAGGCAGTAAACACAAGATAGCAAAACTGCAGGTCAGTCACCACTAACAACAAAACATCCAAACAGTCACTGCTTCTCTTTATCCCAGCTGGAAACCTGGGTCTGCCTAAAGCTCTTTTCATTGCAAACTTTTGAGAGTCATTTATGAGATGGAGAGACAAAGGCAGACTTGGTGTCATCTTTGTGAGGAGCAGGAACACAAAAAGACACCGTGGCAAATCTTCAGAGAGTCCTGGGTAGTAGAGAAATGTCTTTGGTAATTGCTCAGCTGATTCTGAGTCAAGAAAGCGCTGAGGTTCTATAAGCCAACTCTGCTGATAGCTCTCTCCTCCACTGGATGGCTTAGAGACTTCTCAGCTTTCAAACACTGCCATTATGGGAAAAGTTACTGAGAAGCTACGAAAGGCATAATAAGAACTTGCAGTTAAGTCCTCGGACACTGCACTGAGCACACATCTTCAGTCTCTTGCTCTCAGTCTCAATGTGTGTTCTTCGTAAAGACACACAAAAGAGAAAAAAACCCCATGAAAGTAGGGAGTGGTCACTATGGCCTGCGCCTACGTTCTACTGTTAATTCCTGATTGTTTAGGAGCTGTGTTAGCTTTATATTGCCAGATCCTCGGTGTAAGTATGCCTCTTTCTCTCTCTCTTTGCACATATCAAAGAATTAAGCATGTTTAACAACTGGCTAATGACTCAAACAGCTATCATGGGATACTTTCCCGTGTGGGACTGTTCAATCATCCTCGTAGTGCTTTGCTGCAGTTAAAAGGGAAGTTTTCCTTTTCCACTTGGCACTTCTGTCCACAATTACAGGTTGTAAGGTGTGAAAGGCAAGTTTATGAGCGTGTTTGACAAAAAAAGGGGACAATTTGTGCAGCAGAAATGAACCAACAGTGCTAGGTGGGCTAGTAAGCCTCACTCAGGCAGTGACTCCAAGCCTCTAGAGCTCCAGGCACTCCACCAGCAAGTCCATGGCCACAGAAATTTCAGAGACAGCTGGTAACTCATGGTGCTTGCCTGGGCTCTGCAGCAGATTCAGCATTTGCTTGCTTTGCTTACCTGGCACAGATGTACAATGTGTATTAACACATATATAAATGAAGCCCCAGGGTTTGGTTGATGGATCTATATTGGAAAGCTTACGGCTGGAAAGTTGCGGATTAGGGACCACTTTAGTGCTTATTAAAATAACAGACAAGAGACAGTGGATCTGGTCTGCTAACTCCTTTCTCTTCATTAAATAACGTGGTGTTTGTACCATGTCTAGTCCTGTGTCTTAGTCCTATTATTCTTTCCACAGTGTCTCTACTGGAACAAAGGATTTATTAGCACTCAACACAGCCCATTTTACAAAGGCTTTATCTTCTCACTATGAAAAAAACAAAATTATATAGTTGGAAAAAAAATCGTTATAAATTTTTAAGTAAAGCAGTCAATCATTGTATGAGTTCCACCAGAAAGCCCTTGGTTATTCTCACAGTCTCCCCATTTTAATTAGATGTTGATCTATTGTCAGTTAACTTCCATCACCTCCAAACTGCTGGAAATGCCAAACATAAATAAAAGCAATACAGCACAAACTAAAAATCAATCAAACCCCATGGCTTCACCATTAAATGAATTTCCAGATTTCTGTGCACTGCTCACAACCTACAGCAAAACACTTCTTGCTTAGTCAGGCTGCAGAAAGCAAACAACACGGGGCAAGTGGAGGAAGAATTTGCACAGGACCTGGAAAAAAGATTTCATGCAGAGTCACCTGTGAAGGCACCTTTCCTCTAGACCTCTGTGGGACATGAGATGAAAGAAACAGCATGACCTCCCCATTAAGTAAGACTACCTAAAGCAAGGCCTCTTTAAAGTAACAGGTTGTTGGTGTTTTTTTTAGCAAGTCTCCTAAACACAGAGTTTATGGCTAGTTAGAACAGATGTCAAGTTGTAGCATATCTCCCACTTCCAGACTCCAAAATTTCAACACATGGAAGATCTGTGACTGCTCTTCTCTTATATCTAAATGTCACAAAACATTTCTTCTACACAGAAGCCATCACAGACCATTTTCAGATGCTTCTCCATCTGGGGCATCCAGAGCTGTCACCTACCTGCGACAACTCCAGCAATGTACACAAAACTGATCCTCGCAGCTCCATGCACCATTTCCAGGGGAACCCCAACCAAGAGCTGAAGGACAACATTGAGTCCAAGGTGTTCTATCCTGCAGCAAGGAAAAACAACTGTTATACTCTTTTCTAACTCTCCCTTTTCTACACTTGAGACAGACATACCTTGGAAAGGAAATCAAACAGCACCTGCTTCACAAAAGCAGACAGCAATATCAGAAGAAACAAAGATTCCTGAAAAAATCAGACCGAGAACCATCATGTCTGTTCCCTCCTTGCTGCTCATTATCTTTCTCATATCTACCCAGGCCATTTCAGCCAAAGAACTCATAGCATGTTAAGTTCTTAATGAGACTTTTTTTTGTAGTTGGTTTGGGGTTTTATTTGTTTCTTTGCAGAGGTTAAATTACTTGTCTGAAAAAGCAGCAAGATGGCAGCAGAGCCTGGAACAGAACCCAGAAATTTGACCTGCTCCTCTCTTCTCCCTTCCTAATGACACAGGCTTTTCCTACATGTATTACACTACCAGGACAGAGAGCAGATATTAAGTCAAGAGCAAAATTAGCCTAGCAGTCCCAAGACATTTGCCCTTTCTTTGTGATACATATTGCTGCTTTACCCTTTGTGCTGTCTGACCCTCATCCTTTTCTGCTGTGTCTACTTCAATGGTCAGAGTGGGAAGCAGAGGACATTTTTATCACAGAACATTAGGATTGGAAGGGACCTTGAAAGATCATCCAGTCCAATCCCTCTACCACAGCAGGATCACCTAGACCAAGTGACACAGGAACACATCCAGGTGGGTTTTAAATGTCTCCAGAGAAGGAGACTCCACAACTGCCCTGGGCAGCCCCTTCCAGTGCTCTGTGACCCTCATGGTGAAGAAGTTCTTCCTGATATTTATATGGAACCTCCTATGTTCCAGCTGACACCCACTGCCCCTTGTCCTATCACTAGATGACATTGAGAAGAGCCTCTTTAAACTTGTGGAGCGTGTGGTTTGGATAGAGCTGCCATCCAGCAAGTGGACGGCTCAGAGATCAAAATTAACTCAGTCTTTCACTAGGGAGAGGAAAATACAGCACCAGTGGTTTCACAGCTCATTCTGCACAGAAAACTCAACCTTTTACCAGACTCCAAAGTTAACTGAGGAACTCTCCTGCTCTGAAGAGATCACAGTGATCATTTGGTCCTATCATCAAAACCAGTTTTGAATTATCTCACAGCCAACACACACAACCCTCTCAAGAGGCCTGAAGTCCCCCAACAGCATTAAGTGCTCAGCCTGTTCATCTGTCCACAACACCTTAAGGTACTTAAGATCTCTCGGACGTGATTGTGTCCGTCAGGTTTCCCACAGCTCGTGGCTGCTAAGGCGCGTGGAGTCTTCACATCAGACACGAGCAACAGAAAGTATTCCATATTTCTAGTCTACTTCTCTCACTTGGCTTTTTCCGTCAGGTGACGTGTACCAAACCACATGCTGGAACCAGGTGACCTTGCTTAGAACCAAAATTACTACGGCACAACTAATGAGGACCACCACATGGACCTCTCTGATTATTCCTGCTACTCATCGTGTTGGTAATTTGTGTTTAGTGTATGTAGGGATTTATTCTGAATTGTCACCTCTTGCTGTGTTATCTCCCCAGTTTTCATTTTAAAGGTGAACAGAAGTCCAAATCTACATTGCATGTAGTGAACTCAGAACTACAAAGTCAATGACAACCTAATTAAAACGAGGAGGCACTTCTGCCACACCTCGACACAAAAGCATGAAGGGGCAGTGGGTGTGAGCTGGAACAGAGGAGGTTCCACATAAATATGAGAAGGAACTTCTTCATGGTGATGGGGGACAGAGCACTGGAAGTGGCTGCCCAGGGGGGTTGTGGAGTCTCCTTCTCCGGAGACATTTAAAACTCGCCTGGACGTGTTCCTGTGTGACTTGGTCTAGGTGATGCTGCTGTGGCAGGAGGATTGGACTGGATGATCTTTCGAGGTCCCTTCCAGTCCCTAATGTTCTGTAAACTGAGACACAGCACCAGACAACCTTGTTTATGTGATGCAAGGAAGAGCAAAAATAATTGCTTCCAAGAGGAGATCGAGGGGTCAAGCGAGTTACTCTTTAGAACTCTCTTATCAGACAATTAAGAGAGTCATGGCATCATATTTCTGGAAACAGAGGCTGAAGTCCATCTAACTCAGACATTCACCTGGCATATCTGACCTTGCCTAGACTTTATGCTGTTAGTGTTATCAGAAACTTCCTGACTGACAGTAGTGAGAACTCCGGAAAGAAGCTATTGAGCACGAAGAGACACGAGAATTTAATAATGAAGAGAAGCTTTGTGTTGTGCATGGCAGGTTTTTCTCCAGGTTGTGATGGTGTTCAGAGCTTACTCACCACTCTAAGGTCCAAACTGTGCATTTTTAGACTAATTTTTAAACGTGTTACTGTAAAGAAAAGAAGAAGAAGAATACAAAATGTCTTCAAGGCTTTTTATCAGACGTTTAAGTCAGATCCCCACTGAAAATTTTTTGACCACTCTAGCAGCCCAAAAATTGTCAGAATGATGCTTAAATGACCTGGTCTAGGAGATCCTGCTGTGGCAGGGGGATAGGACTAGATGATCTTTCGAGGTCCCTTCTGATCCCTAATGATTCTATGATTAAGTGAACGCCATTGGCAGAACGGATCCTTCAAAGGCAGCTGTTCTTGAGTCAGTAAAACTACACATCACTGCAATAAGGGTGAGAGGTAACTGCTGGCTGAGTCTCACAATTTGAAAGCATGAGAGTAGGTTTATAGCTGCTACTATAGATTTCTCCAACGAGCTGCGTTTGAGTGCACTGAAGCGTAGGACTTGCAGTTTCTGAGCTACACCGAATGCTAACGTGATGCTAAAACAATTAATAATGCAAAAATCATTGCCCACGGCAGGCATTTTTCTTCTCACAGGTATCACAACTCCATACTCCAAGTGCAAAAAGCACAGAGTTCCACTATAGGTAGCAGGAACCCAGTTTGCACCGCATGAAGACATGACTCCCTCCCACCCACAGCTAAGATTTTGCACAAACACTTCTCTTTGAATATCTAACAGAACTTTCGAGAAGAGTCAGACACTATTTGCCTGCAGTTGTTCTTAACTCCTGTAGCATCTGTGCCAAACCATGGAGATGCTTTAAATTGCATCCCCATTTCTAATGCCCCAAACGGGTTTTGAAAGCATCTGAACTGTCACAACAGGAGCCTGATGAGTGCAGAAGATCTCTGGCCACAGACCACAGGCTTCCCCATGAAGTATTTTTCCTCTGAGAATACAGAGTTAGTGGCAAGAAATAACAGGGTTCTACTGCTTCTCCCATTTCTTTCTCCGAGTTGCATCAAGGTGGCAGCATGGTGATATCATGTTTCTGTTCTATGAGGGCAAACGCAACTATATCGGAATGATCCCAGACGAGAGAAAACCTGAGCTACTAGAAACCGTATGTTTCGCAACAGGACTACCGAACCAGCCTCTTTGCCAGATATCATTAATCATATCAAAGAGACAAGTAGCCAGAGCAGCTGAGAGCAATGGAAATTTTTGAGGCAGGAAAGCGAGTTCACGTTTGTAGAGACTCTGTTCAAAACATGTGGAACCAGACAAATTATGGTGTCGGTGACTTCATTGTTGAGCTTTTTCTCGATAAGCTGTTGGGTAACAGGCATTGAATTCAGACATAAAAGGGGTCAAAGGATCACAGTCATCTGTGCTGATCTTTAGAGGTCCCTTCCAATCCCTAATGTCCTGTGATTCTGGATTAACGAAAATTCTGATTCTATATTAATGAAAGTTAGGTCAGATAAAGTCAGCAGAAGTTGTGCTCCTGCAGGAACAGGAGCACAGACAGACTCTGTCCTTTTCCCAGTGCCTGGCTCTGCAGAGGCAATGTTCCATGATGGTTACATGCCAAGAGGGAAGGCATTACACGCCACCAATGCAGGAGGAAGCAACCAAGCAGCAGGTATGAGATATAAACTGTATGCCAGCAGGAAGGCAATTCCATTTGCAATAATAAATAAGACAGGCTTCTGCTAAGTGCTATTTCATCTGCATGCTCATCTCCAGGAGTCGATGCATTTTGCCCAGAGCCTTTCACCCCTTTTCTCTCTCTCTCTCATAATCAAGCCCCTTTGGGCCCATGAAAAGGCAGTTGTGGGATTAATCTCACCGTGATTTACACTGGTGATATTATCTTCCACATCCTCAACGTAAATCCTTAATCTATTTTGCAGGAAGAGTATGGCTTCAGCTCTTAATTTATGGCTGGATCGAGATAGAGGGAGGTCAGATGGTTTGCCTGAAGCTGGAAGAGACCCTAGAACTCATTTTGGATGGGTAACGTGGGAACCCCACTGACTGCCTGTTACTGCCTCTGCCCACTACTTAATAGAGCCCTGGCGTTTGTGCCCAAGTTTTAGCTACTAACTGTTCTTTAATGAGTTCTTGCAGCAAAATGAGAGCAAAATACCGCTACACCAGCCAGGAAAGCATCTGAGAACGGAGCTCCCACGTCGAGTCTCATGGGGTAAGAGGAACAGCCCAAACCATCAGAGCTTGTGGCTTTCTGTCCTTGCTAAGCTCTAAAAAACCCACCAAACTAACAAGTAATAACATTTTATTTCTAACTAAGGCCTTTGAGGATCCTGTATCATGTGCAGGCTTTGATTAAGGCTCTACATTTCTGCTGCAGCCAGCCTAACGTACTGCATTTTCTGAGGCAGCTACTGAAATGCTCAGCAGCCACGGAGCTTTTACCAGTTTACCTCTGGTGGTTAGACAAAACAGTTTCCACACGGATGCTATGGATGGAAGCAAAGTGACCTGACTGCCCACCCACATCTCTAATCAAAAAGAAACTAAAGGCTGCCTCTTCAATTATTAATTGAGATTTTAAAAACGTACGGCTTTCTGAACTGGTGGAAGCAGAAACAAATGATAGAGAAACGATCTTCAGTAACACTGGCAGGAATCAAGCATCTTCACGTTGTAACTGACTGTAATGACGCAGCTACCTCGTAGTGCCGCCATTCAGGCAACTCACAGGTCATGCAGATGTCAAAGCACAGACACCGATGGCCTGAGGCACATTTTACACCCGGTATCTACCAACAACATGCAGTTTCCTATGATGCTGGGATAACCAAACAGCTTTTTTCACCAATTTAAACAGCATTTCAAACCAGCTCTGCTGTTTATCATGCCAAGAGGGATGTGTTTAGAGTTTAAATTCCACTCTGAAAGCAATCCTGTAAATCACAGGGGCACTAATGGAGCAGACGTACGTGCACACACGGCACCTGACACCAACTCAGCTGTGCTCTGCAGGCAACCACCGGAATGCACGATAAGATCAGTCATAAGCAATAACCACTTAGTGCTGCAGATAAGTCGGGGAAACAAACGCTCCTTGTTTGTTTAATCAACAAAATGTTGGCCTAGATGTGTGGATCTCATGTGCAATTCTGAGACGGTTCCCCTGACGGCAAGGTCTCTGGATTATATTATTGGATATAACCAGGCAGTTGATATCTGGTCTCCTTTAAGCAAGCAATCTGGACCGAGTTTTCCAAAGGAACACCAGCTGCCCACTGCCATCCCCCAGGACCCCTAGAGAGCAGAAACCATACTTACATCCTGAGTTCTCTCTTGGATTCAGAGGAAATCTCATTGTGGACTTCTTCACAGATGGAGATCTCCAGGTTTCCAAACCTGAAAAACGAGGTGGATGTTTAGAGGAGCCTCTACTGAATGAGAGCAAAACCCCCAGTAGCATAATTCATCTACAGTTACCATAAACAACTACAAAGTGTTCTTAGCTCAAATTATGAATGTGGACTCTAATAGTTTGTGCCCACTATATATAATACATCAGAAGGTTCTTGTCAGAATGGTAACAGATTCATCCAAACCATTTCAAAGGGTAAAAATAAGGTGTGGCAGCTTCATGTCCCTCTAAAACGTAAGTTAAGAATCCCAGATCTGTATAGAAAGTCAACCAGCACAAGAGAATCTGAGCTTGCTCTCACCAGCCCTTCTGCTAGAGTGTAAAGAGCATGAACATGTTCCACTGCCCTCATATCAACAGACTAAGGATCAGAATCATAGAATCATTAGGGATTGGAAGGGACCTCAAAAGATCATCCAGTCCAATCCCCCCACCACAGCAGGATCACCTAGACCAAGTCATGCAAGAACATATCCAAGAGGGTTTTAAATGTCACCAGAGAAGGAGACTCCACAATCTCCCTGGGCAGCCCATTCCAGTGCCCTGTCACCCTCACAATGAAGAAGTTCCTTCTCATATAGATGTGGAACCTCCTGTGTTCCAGCTCACACCCACTGCCCCTCATCCTATCACTAGATGACAATAAGAGCCTGGCTCCATCCTCCTGACACCCACCCTTCACATATTTATAGACATTAAGGGGGTCACCCCTCAGTCTCCTCTTCTCCAAGCTCAAGAGACCCAGTTCCCTCAGCAATATGACTTCTTAGTAGAACAAAACTTTACAATGACAGTGAACTCCTAGTCAAGTTAAACAACTTCCTCAGCGAGAGTAATGTGCTCTCAGGGGCAAACCTCACAACTGTGCTATAAAAACAAGGCTCTCCTCTGACTTTGTCTCTTTCAATATAAAACTACAGAACTACACATATAAAAATGCAAACTCTCCACTAACATACTTCTCACTCCTCAAAGGATGAGAAACAGATGTATAATTACCTTCTTAGTGTCTCACTGGCAGCTGTTCCAAACCTATAGTGTTAAGAATAGTCTACAAACCACTCTAATGTAGAAAGATGTGAAGCACTTTGCTCAAAGTCAGAGAAGAGCTTCATAGTTTAACTGCAAAGAGAACATGATTATTCTGTGCCCACTGGACTGCTCCATCTTGTAGTACAGACTCTTAATGATACAGGATACCCTTCTCACTAACATATGAGTCTCCTGTAATCTCAAACACACCATCATTTAAGAAAGCATTTTAATAAGAGACAGATTTTTCCTTCAGAAGGATTTAGGGCCAAAGGTGATTCCCATGGAACTCTCATATCTGAATGAAAATCAAAATCCATGGATTTTCATCACTGGGTGTCAAGGTTTAGGGCTGGGCCAGTCACTAGATGAGTGGCAAATGCTCTTTATTAGCTGGTCTGGGAAGCAGAAGAGAAATAAAGTAATGAAGGGAGATTTATGGATTGGAAAATAAAACAATCACTTTAATGAAAATAATGATAAAGCAGAATATATGTAAATATATACAAAACCAATATCAAACCAAACCCCCCTGGTGGCATTGGTATCACCATCACCACTGATGCTGAGGGCAGATGCTGGTGAAGTCCCAGACTAGACTCAGAAGCAGACAGAACTGAATTTGGGAGCTGGATTAAGGACTGCATGGATTGGTATCAAAAGCAGAACAGATGGAGTCCTCCTCAGGTGCCAGACATTGAAAAGATTGAACCTTATGGTCCATCAGCTTTTTATCGGCTATGATATATACGGGATGAAACACCTTGTTGGTCAATTTAGGGTCGGTTTTCCTGTCCACTTCTCCACACAAGTGTAAATTCTTACTGCACCTCCAACACAGCACACCAGGTTCAGTAGTGACCTGGTTCTTCATAGGGGGAAGGCTAAGCAAGAGCCTCTCTGCATTACAGACCACAGAACATTAGGGATTGGAAGGGACCTCAAAAGACCATTCAGTCTAATCCCCCTAACACAGCAGGATCACCCAGACCAAGTCACACAGGAACATGTCCAGGTGAGTTTTAAACATCTCCAGGCAGGTCATTTGATAGTAACTGGAAAGCATTATATTGTAGAAGGAAAAATGCTGCTAACTTCAGTAGTTATTTAAAATAGATTTAGCTGAAAAGTTAAATCACTGAACAGAATTAGTTATGTTCTAACTGAAACCAGGACACTGGGAAGTAAACATCAAAAAGCAACCCAAAAATCTCTCCTATATTTAGAAATTGGTATTAATTCAGCAAAAGTGTAAATATACAAAATATGTGAATAATCACAGTACATTAGGAATGGGAAGGGACTTCGAAAGATCATCTAGTCCAGTCCCCCTGCTACAGCAGGATCACCTAGACCAAGTCACACAGGAGTGTGTCCAGGCAGGTTTATAATCAGTTGTCAATTTTGCTGAGATTGTTATGCATCAGTTCACGTGCTGTTGAATTCCAGGAACAGTGTAGAATGTATGAGAGTGATTTTATCCAATTAAGCGTTCACAATTAACAAGGAGTGATTAACAGTAATCTGATCTGTTTTAAGCAGTGCACTGCACATACTCCTCTACAGACACTAAAAAAAAAAATCTGAAGTAGGAAGAATTTTTGTATATACTAAGTTTTTACATTGGGATTGGACTAGATGATCTCTGGAGGTCCCTTCCAATCCCTAATGTTCCGTGATGTAAAATTTATCTATGTCTGTGGCACCAAACACACCTCTTCAAGGGCAGCTGTACCTTTGCTTTGTAGCTGTTTCTCCATAGCAGTTTTGTAAGCTCTGCTGCATTGTAAGTCAAACACCTTAAATTTCCTATCCCAAAACATAGCATTTGAAGTTGACAACAGGCTGAGATTCAGATGCTTGCCTGCACCTGGGGCACAGTGCAGGAAATCAGTAGAGCATATCCCTGCGTGCTCTCCCACAACAAAGCTCTTGAAACACATCCCTAGCTCCCTAGAGATGCATAAAGAAACTAAATACGAAAGCCTTAAGTACCTATGTGAAGTCTAGTCACTCCAGACTCTCTGTCTAGTCAGTGGCGAGAATAGCTGTTCTAGAGGGTCAATAGCAGCTTCTGGGATTAAATTGCTCTCTGGAGAAGCCTCTGTTTGTTTTTTACTGCACACACAAGCTCAAATGGTTACGCTTCATGCTCAGTCATATCAAGGTGGGTCAGGTGATAGGTACCTTTGGATCTGATCTCAGGAGATTATCGTATCTACTGCCTTAACTGTAAATAGGCAATCTGTATAAACCAGCTGTGTGTTCAGCAACACATAGCAGATCAGATTCGCAGAACATCAGGGATTGGAAGGAACCTTCAAAGATCATCTAGATGTCTTTAAAAATAGTGAATTCAGACAGAAGCAGTGATTCCAGTGGTTATTTTCTAAATAAGGAAAATTCACTTAAAAGAGAAAACACGCACTCACACCTCTAACAGTGAAAGAGTTTTAGCTGTGATACTGTCTGAGGTCTGTTAATTCTTTTAGTGATGTTCTTCAATAGAAGCTGGGCAGATACGCATTCTGAGAAGTTGTTAGTTGACACAGATACTTCTAAATACCTGTATAAACTCAGATGTAAGCATCCTCTAGAATGCAGGCTGAAGTGAATCACAGAACATTAGGGATTGGAAGGGACCTTGAAAGATCATCCAGTCCAACCCTCCCAACCACAGCAGGATAACCTAGGTCCCACCTGGCACCTGGTAACACTGGTATGCTTCCTCACCCTTTTGTTAACAGCAGCAGTTTGTATTTTGTGAGTTTCTACTCTCAAATTCAGATAGACTCTTCTGAAATGTTTTGCCCTTTTCCCAGTATCTGGGGCATTTTAGGGGAAAAAAAATGGAATGCTTCTTTAAAAGTAAACTATGCAACAGCCTAGATCTACCCTAAATTCTATTCTAGGAATCTCACCAGTCGATTCTTAACAGCGTGCTTGACAGTGGTGTAAAACCCATGCAGTGTCAATGAGTCACTTAGTAATAACATGAGGTGTCCGACTTAAATACTTGTTTTCAGTGGAGGCCCAGGAACAAAAAAAGCTTAACTCTGTTACAGGAGCTGTAAGTGAAACAAGAAGCAATTTAGGGTCTATTGAGACAGAGTAAAGCTCTCATAACTAAAGTTCACATCAACCTTTTGGGAGTTGCTCAAGTGACTGGTGAGATACATCTATCTTACAGACATGCATCTGTAAGACCTTCTTCCAGAGGTCTCAATCTGCAGTTCTTTTGGCATCCTAGCATCATGACAATGTATTCCCCAATAGAGTTCTATTACCTTAGATTTCCCTCTGCGTTTTCTTTTTGCCTAGAAAAACAATGGGTTTAGCTACAGGGCAAAGCTGAAAAGGTAGTGAGTATACTTAAAACGAACACGTTTGAAAGGCTGAGGGAGCTGGGCCTCTTTAGCTTGGAAAACAGGAGACTGAGGGGTGACCTTATTAATGTATGAAAGGTAGGTGTCAGGAGGGTGGAGCCAGGCTCTTCTTGGTGTCATCTAACGATAGGACAAGGGGCAGTGAGTGTGAACTGGAACATAGGAGGTTCCACATCACTATGAGAAGGACCTTCTCCATGGTAAGGGTGACAGAGCACTGGAATAGGCTGCCCAGAAAGGTTGTGGAGTCTCCTTCACCAGAGATGTTTAAAACCCACCTGGCCATGTGCCTGTGCAACTTGGTCTAGATGATCCTGTTGTGGCACGGGGATTGGACTGGACAATCTTCGAGGTCACTTCCAGTCCCTAATGTTCTGTGATTTACATGCATCAACTCGATGATTTTGCAGAAGTGGGGCTAACTCACTCCTACCTTTCCCATTCTGCAACTCAACCTCTGTGAGCTTAAGCAGAGAAACAACCATTACCCCATCATCCTCAGCCTGTGTGTGCTGTCTCACAAAATCATTTGTTCTTTCCTGTGTGAACAGCAGGCATCCAGTGCCAACAGATCCAACTTTCAGAACAGCTCCATATGTTTTCCCAGGTGGTTGGACTAGAGGATCTTTAGAGTTCCTTTCCAATCCGTAATGTTCTGTGATTCTGGGAACCTGCTTATCTTGCCTCTTTTCCTTCAAGTACACCAATGTTTTTCCCCCCTGAGGTCACTATAAGTCCCAAGCAGAAACCTCTCTCTCAAAAGAGCACAAGGTGACTGCTTTAATGTGCACTGACATTTCAAACAACCAGCTCAAAGGTACTGCTCAAATATGTATTATCTGTTGAGCTGCTGGTATGAATCTCAGTAGGCATTGCTCCCAGCATCAACTCTGAGACAACTCCAGTGAAAAAGTAAAGAAATCTGAGCATGAAAAGGTAATGTTGTGCAGCTAAAAAAGTTCTGTCTTTTGGAAAGAAAGCGTCCACAACGATGCTAAAAGTTACAGACTCGCAGAGCGCAACGTTCAGCACCTTTAAAATGCTTCTCTGCCTGTTGAGGCAGAAAGGGAGAAGGAAGCACAAAGGCAAAACTAAAAGACTATTGTCCTTGAGGTGTATTGCAGGAAGAGAGGATTATGAATCTAACATGATTAAATACTAACAGCACAAACTCCACGAGTGATGAAACAGCCAAATAAATTACTGGTGCTTTAAACCAGACACATTTAGATTAACAGTACTTCTGCGAGACAGTTTGATGAATGTCTCAAATTTAGCAGCACTGTGTTGTCCCTGTTGCAGGGACCTTTGCCTTTGGTCACCTGCTTATTAATTGAACGAGTTCGCATCTCCGCATTGTGAGATTTCATCCCCATTCTCTGAATAACACCCTGCAAAAATATAGGGTCTTATTTATTGATTCTATAGCACAGGGTTTCCCAGAAACCAAGAGGCAATTTCCAGATTGAATGTGAATGTTTAGAACATCTACACTTTGGGTCAAGCATCTTGACTTTCTATTACTGTTCATCAAAAGTTGATTGTATTATCACAGGGATTGGAAGGGACCTCAAAAGATTATCTATTCCAATTCCCCCACCACAGCAGGACCACCTAGACCAAGTTGCTCAGGAACACATCCAGGCAGGTTTTAAACATCTCCAGAGAAGGAGACTCCACAACCCCCTTGGACAGCCTGTTCCAGTGCTTTGTCACACTCACTGAAGAGCCAATAGAATTGTTTAGCTCGTTTTCTTCTTGTTTTATATATGCAGATAATATTCCCAATGTTGAAGGCATCATGACAGTACCAATCACTGCATGATTGAGGGCAATGAGGTCTCCTGAAGAACTAACTGAAAAGAGGTTGTCAAGAGGTGGCTGTTGGCCTCTTTTCCTTAGAAACTAATGACAGAACCAGGAGAAATGGTCTGAAGTTGAGGCAGAGGTTTGCAATGGATATTAGGAATTCTTTACAGAAGGAGTGGTGAGGCACTGAAAGGGCCTTGACCAGGAGGTGGTTGTCTCCATACCTGGAGGTATTTCAGAAACATGTGGACATGATTCTTTATGCCCTGCTCTAGTGGCAGGCATGGAGGGGGTTAGTTTGTGTTTAGGTCCTCAGGTCTTTAGGTTTTTTGTTGTTGTGGGTGTGGTTGGACTCTGATCTAGGAGGTCCTTTCCAACCATGACCATTCTGTGACTATACCAATGTTACATATATTGATGTCGTGATTTGAACACTTTTCGGATGTATTATTTAACCTTCTGCTTGCTCTGAAAAGTGAGTTAACTTCAGCTTTGCATTAGAACTGAGCTTTGCTTACAATAATGCTAATGTGAAGAAGATCGAGCACTGGAACAGGCTGCCCGGGGTGGTTGTGGAGTCTCCTTCACTGGAGATATTCAAGACCCGCCTGGATGAGTACCTGTGTGACTTGGTCTAGGCGGATTGGACTAGATGATCTTTTGGGGTCCCTTCCAATCCGTTATGATTCTATGATTCTATTGCTTCATATATTTGTCTCTTTCATCTCCCCATGTAACATCTCTGAAATCTTCGCCACTAACAACAGCACCTACATGCTTTTCCCCTTACTGTATATTCTTCCATAACTTTCTTCTGGACTTCTATAAGTGTTAGATTTTATTAAGTAGCTCACTGTTTTAATTCTCACAACCTCCGTGGCACAAGTCTTGGGAAATGCCATTCTGCTTGCTCTCGGAGGGCAGTAAACAGATGCAGCACGCTGCCCATAGCTAAATGTGTGGCTTCCAAACTTCCAAGTACAACCCCAAACCTTGCAATTACTGCCATCAGTGAATCAAAGGAGCTATAATATAGCATCTGAGCGATTACTGTCTCAGTCACATTAATAGACCAGGTGAGGTTTTAAGGTAAGTTTCCACGCGTGTAAGTGCACGCGGAGGAGAGGTGGATGGATGCCTGTGATTTCTGTGGACGTTCCAGGTAACTACCCAAAGCCATAGAATGCAGACAGCTACTGAAACCTTCTGGACAGGAACACATAAAACCCAAGCATTTTTGTCATTGTTCAAAGACAAATCAATATTCTCTTCAGAGGAGCTGTTTTAGGGCAATTCACCAAGTCAAGATAATGAATGAGCTGTTCTTTCACAGCATTCCTCAAGGAGAAATTATCCCAAATGATATGGTTACTTAATACGAACATTTATAGAGGGACAGTCGCTGCACAAATCATGTATTTTACATAATTTATTTCAACTGACTGTTTATAGCAGTACTTTTATCTGTTTTTCATTCAGTGATAAAAAAGGCATCAATTATAATTCTTCCAGCATGTCTACAGAACAAATGTTTGCCAGTGAAGCTGCTGTGCTCATTCAAATGTCTAATTACACATTGGGGGGGGGTCCTGAGCAATCTGCAGTTACCAAAACAGCAAACAGATAAGCACCACACATGTAGAAGCAGCGGTGAACATGTAAGAGAAATCCACTATTGAATGTAGTCGGGGTGTGTTAGTCCATAGCAGTGCTGCCTACCATGTGATGGTTATTGGCCAGGCACTTCTGCTCTTAAATACGTAAATTCACTCAGAGCCCAGAGAGTTCTACGCTCGCTGCCTTGTTCTTAAAAGAAAATAGACTCTTGCTCTCATGTCTCCTCAGTCTCACTACATTTTTACTGAGCTCTATCCGGTTTGCATGTCCAAAGCATGACTGCAAAGCACACAAGTATGAAAGAAATATGAGCAACCAGACTGTACCAAGCACTACAGCGATTTCAAAGAATCTATAATCACAGGTGGAGAGGTATAATGCAGGAAAGCAATTTAGAACCACACCATGGGTTATTATTACAGCAATGTGCTATTTAGGAATTAAAGACTGCTGGGCTATTGGTCTGCATCAGCATGCCTGACAGCAGAGTTTGGCCAAATGGTCTTGCCTGGCCTAAAAGCAATTTCACGGGCTTCTACAAGCAAATAGTCAAAAGCTGAGTTATTAATAAAATAGTTTACTAATGTACTTTGGCAAACACCCTGCTAGACCTCACGGAAAAGATCTGAGAGCTCCAGCTCCCTCACTGCAAATAAAAAGATATTCACAAGAGGCAGATTCCCCTGACCTGGGCTGCAAAAAACCTTGACCAGAAGACAATATTTTTAAATTATGGCTCCAGTGAGCACTGTGGAGCATTAGAAGCTCTTATAGTAGCACAGCACAGGGGATCCATGAGGCCTGAGGACACAAGGCTCGCCATAGTATCTCCCTATCTTCTTGCAATCTTGATCAATACAAATGTCGATCAAAGGATCAATGACTCCTTAATAATTACTCAGATGACTAAACCTCTCATAAGAAAAGAAAGTAGTAAGTTCATGAAATAGGTAGGAATTAATTGCTTCTTCCTGAAATGTTTGTCACTCTTCCCTATCTCATTTTATCTGCATTTTCCAGCTTCTCTTCTGAGTTTTCCAGCAGTCAGCTGCCAAACTCCTTTTTTTAAGTGTTACATCAAAGTACAAGGACAGTACAGCTCACGTCACTCTGGGATATTTTAGAGCAACCATTTAAGGAGCAAGCAGTACTTGGTAAATATATATATAAAAAAATATATAGGTAAATATATATTATATATTATATATATATAAATATAAATATATAAAGTTCTGGTATATACTATCTCACATCTAATTCTAAAGACTTAATTGTTTCCGTGAATCCTCACTAGATATGTGGAAATCCTTAATTTAAAACAAAAAGAAAGAAAGCCAAGCCCCATGAAACCATTTATTGGACAAAAACGTTATTCAGGTCCAGCTGCTTCACTGGCATTAACGTCAATATTCTAATTTCCTAAAAACAGTATCAGAAGCTTTCACTGAATTCTGTCATATAAATTCAATTCATAGTCTTGGATCTGATCACTGAGTTCTACTCGAGGATTTCTACCAGAATGTTACGTCTTTGAACTAGATCACTAAGGAAAACTGAGTTAATGTTTTCATTCTGACTTTAATATCATACAACTATCTAATTTCCCCATAAATATAAATAATTAATAGACACATTAAAGTCTGTTAATAATGTAATACTAAAATACTATTTTTATTCAATTTTCTTATATATCCATGAGGCTCATTTAGTCTGTAAGCCAGTGTGGTTCTGTGTGGTTATCCCATCCCCTAGGGAATCTGTAGTTTAACTATTAAGACTCTCACTGCTTTTCTGCATTTTCAGTAGGAATTTGTGTCATATAAACCAAGAATACTGGGAATTGATAAATAATAGCATTAGATGGATAACGTTGTCCTGACAGGTAATTCCTTCAGCAATACTCAGTGAGGCATTCTTCACAGAACGAGCACCATACCTGTGTGTATTTGCATTGGGACACACTATGGAGATATATATATATAGACCAGGCTCTGTAATGGGAATGAAAACTTTAGTTTTCAGAGCTTTCCACTGTTTACACATAAAGGAAAAGCAAGAATATTATTGCTATATAAATGTATATGAAAATGGAGTTGAGAAATGACTACCCATGGAGCGGGCTAATCTAACAGTTCTGCTGAGACTCTGCACCTCAGCAGGATGAACTAGGCATTTTGCCTGTAAATTAATACAGCTGGGTCAAGGTGGAGCTGCTGTCTGAGTTAAGGCTGGAGCACAGTCCTGTAGAGGTGGGAAAAGCTTCACCACTGTCCCTCTGAAATCCAGCAGGTGAAGGAGGCAGAGACTGCTTTTTATTCTGGACCCATTCCACCCACAGAGCAACAGAGAAAACTTTATGGAAACCCTGGTCATTCTTACAACACTAAACCTAAGGGCTGAAAGGGGTAAGTACAAAAGAAAGAGATGCAACAAACTGTTTGCACTATTATAGAGCCGTTTTGGGGTTTATCTTGTCATTGAAATGGAGCTAGAGGAGTTCATACAACCGGTACCACAAGGGCACACAGGTAACAATCCCAGCAGGTGCCATACAGACATACACAGATCACAGCACTGTTGCCTGCGGTTCAAGTGTGCCTGTGTACAATATACAGATTTCATTTGCTTACACATTACCCAAATTTGAGTGCTTGGGTTGAACACAGCCCATGCCAGGTGTCTGCCTCGGGCTGGGTTTTTTTTTTTCCTATTTGGTTCTGTTTCAGTTTTAGGGCTTTGACATTTTCAACTAGCACCGGAGAAACTCTACTGAGAGCAAGACTAAAGAGAAAATAAGCTGCTTTGCTTTGTAGAAATGCCTTATGCTTTGAAGTAGAGACTTAGCAAGGGAGTATCTTTGTGTCAGAGATGTGCTGTTTGCTTCTCTATGAGTAGCTGCTCCAAACCGGAAGAGTTTATGGTGCCTTTGAAAAGTCAGTAATTTTCATACACTCAAGAATTTAGCTAAAGATTCAGAAACAGATATCTTCACAAACTATGCATCATTCAGTGTGCCAAAGTGTCTCACAGCTCCTACAGACTTCAGACGATGAAAGTGCTGCTCTCAGAAGAGAGACAGTGCATCCTCCAACCCTGCTTTGCCTCCTGCACTCATTGATGCTGCTGGCAGAAGCTGAGCTGCTCTCAAACAGGGACTGAGTTGGCCCCACACAGCAGCTTAGGGATGGAGAGCCAGCTTTCCTGCAGTTACTAACCCCAAGTTCTCTGTGTGCTGATGGACCCAAGCACCTGGAGCTGAAGGAAGATGGGGGCAGGAGGGATCCCACCTCTGTGCCTCAGTCTAGCAGGGACACAGTGGCCCAAGCCCTCTCTAAGGAGCTGGGCAGAAGACCTGGAAGTCACACAGCCAAACAAAGGCTGTGTCCACCTGGACCATGCTCTGAAGGGTTACAAGAACAAAGAGAGAGATGGGTTTGGTAGGAAAATCAGAATAGGCTACACAAAAGGAGTAGCCAGAGGGAAGAGATGTGAGGAGCTGGAGGTTAGGATAAGGAAAAGGGACTGCAGTGGGGACAGAGGGAAGGGCGAATAGGAGACATGATTCAGACACCAGGATCAGGGTGGATGATTAGGATTCACTGAATATGAAGCTTAGAAATCTGAGATTCAAAGAGTGAAAACTGGAATTGAATAAAAGTAACGGAATATATCACAGGATCAGAGATGAGGAGGACCCAGGACAGGGGCAGAGAGGGATACTGGAGAAGAGGGCTGGGAAGTGACAGGAAAGAAAGAAAACCAAGTTTGGGCAAATGGTCAGAAAGTGCCAGTGCCTCTTTGGCTCTGGATTTTGTACCTGTCACCTCCATGACTCCAGTTGTCACCACTGTTAGCAAGCACATATGAAGCCCAGAGGCAAAGCACGTTTCCTCATCCTTCTGATACGTCTCATCAAAAGCAAAAGCACATGCTGACACTAGCAGAGAGCTCACATGCACACACATCACGTGAAGGAGCTAACAGTTCCAGTATCCCGATAAGACACACCTGGTTCACATGGCAGACTTGAGGTTGCTGCCTGTTTGTAAATGCTAAAGGATGTATGCACATAGGAAGTCCTGCATTAAGGAAACTGTCTGGAGACTTCAATGGTGGAAACTCATGAACTGGATGTTAGGTGGAGGTTAACTGTGCTGCGTGAGTATGCATGGCACAATCCTCAGTTACGTGATCACACACCATTTGTTCCATTAAAAAGGAAGTAATTCTTGATTGTGAGATGTGTCAGACACCCCTGTAGTCCTTCTGTACCCTGTATCTGCGGCACAAGCTAGAAGATGTGTGGAAAGAGTGTAAATGCAAGAGACTGCAACAGATGTGAAAACATCTGTCTCTTGCTACAGGGATCACTGCTGTCAGGAGAAACTGAGTTTTACCACCTTTGCCAAGACACATCTGTAAGAACCTAAATGAGTCTTTAAAACCAAAATATTCTCAAACAGTTACACATTGCCTTTTTTCCAATTCTGTGACTGCCTCCACATATCATCTAAAGTGGCAAGTGCCCATGGCTGCTAATTAAATCAATGAGAGATGGACCTGAATATATCACCAATGGGGAGAAGAGGAAGGGCTATCCACAGGGATAGCAAGAGTTCTGTAGTGCATGGCACTACCTAGGTAGGACTGCCCTACACCCCTCAAAGATCGATGTACAGAGAATGTAACTAGCCTTTTTTTGTGGAGTTAAATACATGACATAGTCATAGGCATCACTCAAAGCAAGCAACCAAACTGCTTCTACGATAGTTTGAATCCTACAAGGGAACTAGGGCTCTCAGTATAGTAATATGCAAGAACACATCAAGTAAATACATGCCTCTGTTTGCTCTTAATGAAATAACATGCTAGACCCTCCTCCACCAATTAGATAACCAGTCAGCTAAAAGATGGGTAATTACACAACTTTTCACAGTAATGTCCTCAGACATCTCAAATTAGGGACTCTTTGACTTCAATTTCTTTGTGCCTCAGTGTAAAATGTGGACCATAATGAACAATAGTACTCTTATTGTGAAGGTAAATATATTAATGCTTGAAAAGCCCTTAGGAGGTTCGGTGGTGAGTGTCCCCAAAAAGGCCCACGAGGAGCTGAATTATTTCATCTTCATATCAAGGTTTCAATAGGGTGCAGTAAGGAAGGCCTGGAGCCACATGCTACACAGAAAGGACAAACCAAGGTATTGAATAGCTCCTCATCAAGGGAGCACCATCCATTCATTCAGTGCAGCAAGAGAGTCAGAGGTCCTCTGCAAAAATGGGATGTGAATAGATAATTAAAGTTTCTATCATAATGCATACACACGGTAAGGGTGACAATTTCATACCAGTGGCTTTAATTCTGCCTTCTCCCAACTTCTGAGCACATGACTCTGCAGCCTCAGTGGTCTTAACTCATTTTAACATCATTTTTTGTGTGTAACAGTATTCGTGTTGCTTAAATCATCACCTGCTCGTTTCTGACACGAGGCTTGTTCGTGCGCTGCTTTTTTTCCTCTCGTGCCTTGTATTTGGAACACTTTGGCCAGATATGCAAATCTTTGCAGTCTGACCTTGAGGACTAGCAGGAGTTTGTATAATTTAGATTAGTGCAGTAATTGTTTGGCCCAGATGCCAGAAACATCCCCAAGGGTATTTAACATTCACTCAGAAGATGTAGCTGTTGCTTCGCAACGTAAGGTCAGGACAAAAGTACCAATGTGCAGCCAGGAGAATACACTGCGGCTCTTGTCTGGGAGGCAGCAGCTGCAGGTGGCTGGTGCAGCACCAAGCAAGCTCCCTTCAGAAGTGGGGACAGTCTGGACACTGAGCTGCCTTCTCTAACTCACAGTCTGCAGAACCAGCATTGGTTAGGGCCATCTAAAAGCACATCTGCAGAAAATATTCTCTTTGGCTGACTGATAAAGCAGATCATTTAACCGCTTCTTTTCGGACACCTATTCCTAAACAGACAACAAGCTGTCTGCGAGACCACTGCAGCCGCTGAGGATCCCTTGTTCCCCCACTTTGGGCACACTGATCTGAAGCGGCTTGAAAAGTCATTACAAACCTAATGCACGCTGTGCATTGTGTATAGTCAAGCCCAAAGGTCACCTGAGAGAAACTAAAAGCAAAGAGCCATCCAAGGAGGATTAAAGGATTATATCCTTAAATCCATAGAGGGATGCTTTAGAAAGAGTTGTACACTGTTTTTTCATTTTCATCTACAAATGACAAAATGGATTACCTGGCCACAAATTTCCATCATTTAATTCCTTGTGTGGCACCTGATGTGGAAAACAACATTAGAGCAGATCACTGAGAACTGATGGAGAGTGAAATCGAAGCTGGTTTTGTATGAAAGGTAGAGCTACATTGCCTAGCCTGGAAAATGAAATAAAATCACAACCCAAAATGACCAGTACAAGCCAGAACAGCTACAGTGCAGTCTTTTGGATTACTGTATCGCGCAATTAATGCTGGCAAGGGTGCAAGACATATCAGCACTGAGAAACACACTGCACATGGGCTTCTACTGTTGTTGAAGAAGAGATGGAAACAGGGCTGGTCAGGACAGAGTAAAAACTTCTTGAGGGTGCAAGCCAAATTTGGCTGGTCACAGCTGAAAACCAGCTTTGGGTCACTGAAACCTCTTGTGCACTTCATCCTGGGAAAGGGGTTCCACCAGCATCATCTGCCTGTGCTTCGTGCCTACATCAGTGCCACTGGTGCAGCATATGGCTTTGCTGTCTGGAGGGAGAGGATTTGAGAGGATCAGTTCTGTTTCAAGTCCGTCTCATCGTTGCTGTGCAACTGTGCATGGCAGAACTTGATGGCCATCACCATGGTCTTTCTTCAGAGGCATGGAACTGCTTGAAAATCGCTGCTTCCATATGGAGGAGGCCAGGCATGGGGACCAGGCAGCTGTGGGGTCCAGGTCCCTCTCCCCCTTACAGCCTTTGTGAGTTTTTCAAATTGCCCCTAGCAACCTGCTGCCTTAAGACAAGGACTGTTCAGTCCTGAAAGTGGCCTTTCAACTCACCTATCTTCATTCAGGGGAAAGTGATTCATGACCCGGTGTAACTGAGTTCAGAGGCCCTGACAGCTCCATCTTGCATTGGCTGATAACGGATAGTTCCCTCCATCACTGACACTGCCCTCCCTGCTAACAAAGTGGAAGTAGAAGGTATATTGAGCCAGCTGCTCTCACCACATACTACCTGAGGCTCTGGCATCCTGGCATCAGAGCTATCAAGACCAATTCAGCATTACTGGATGCTACAGCAACTGAACAAGCATTGGGGGAAGGGAGGTAAAAAATACTGCTCTTTCCCAGCTTGATTAACATTGCTTTTTGTCTCTCTTGATACCATCTCAACATTAGTGACAGTGTGTTAAAGCACCTACAGCACCTGTTGCCTCATGCAGGGCTCTGAGGAATCTTAATGAATAATGATATTGCAAACACTATTTAGGCACTAGGAAGACACAGAGGAGAGTTTAATTATTTGGGGACCAGCCAAGACATAGCACAGTCCACAGCCAGCTGCAGCGCACTACTGGGACGGTTTGGGAGACTCAGCAGGCACGTAGATTTAGTTGCTGTGCTGCTGCCGTGGGAAACAGCACTTCACACTGTGTCATGCAACACTGGTCCCCAACCTGTCTGTCAGATCTGGTAAGTGTTATGCTGGGGAATCTCCTCTCACTAATGAGTGTTACAGGATGGGCAGGCAAACGTGGTCAGATTCCAGAAACAAAGGAACTGTACCTTCTGATGTGTAGGAGACTAGAAACCTACCTGGTTGACTTAAGTCCGCATTTACACAACACCTATGGACCCATGCAGACACAACATCACACGCAACACAGTTAACTAATTAAACATTAGTTTAAAATCAGCAACCATCACAACTAAAATTTCCAGTCACTGAAAGCACAAGGGAACCCTTCCTTTCCTCTATTTATAAGAAATTGAATTACTTATTGACGTGATCAATAAATTTTCATTCTAACAGATGGAAAAATAATGTACTCTGTATCTTGAGACACTCAGTGATTAACTACACAGGTCCCTTTTGTTACACAAAGTAAACCAGCGGTTCTATAGCAACTTAGAAGAACTCAGAGGTTCTATAAATAAGCACATCCTCTTGTTAATGTCTCACGTAACAAGCTTCAAATTTTCCACACAAATAAAATATAAATAACAGTCATTCCATAAAGTATAAATAACAATCATTCAATAAAGTATAAATAACAGTCATTCAATCAGCTTTGCAGTTAGACCAACAATATCAGGCATAGTCTTATTTTTGCTCCTCTCTAATGTTTGATTAAGAGCAACAAACCTGGTTTTGCTCCTTCTCCTTACTTGAACTTGATATTGTTCGCTAGGTGAACCTGTATGCCCAGGTACAACCTGTCACTAAGTCCTGTAAATTCAGCGTGCCGTGTAGCCACGTGTAAGATATGCACTTGTCTCATGGCAGCACTCTGTCTGGCCAGCTGAGGTTTAGGCACCCTTTTTTAACCCAGCTGGTTGCACCTACAAACTGCATGCAATTCTACAACAGAATCGCTTCAATCTGATCTCAGCTTTTTCACTTTTAGATAAAAACCTGTGTAACAGTGCTCATTATAAAGCACATTTCTCAAATCCCATAATATACTTCAGAGCATTGCTGTGGAGAATGGAAGTTACCTGAATGTCGCTATTACTGTCA
This sequence comes from Phoeniculus purpureus, assembly GCA_028565055.1. Taxonomy (NCBI): domain Eukaryota; kingdom Metazoa; phylum Chordata; class Aves; order Bucerotiformes; family Phoeniculidae; genus Phoeniculus; species Phoeniculus purpureus. The sequence continues at coordinate 8,379,306 of JAOXOE010000787.1, forward strand.
CATCAACATGCTGCTGCTATCTTAACCCATGCAACATTCAGCAGACCTACAGGAAAGCCTGTCACAGACTGATTATAGTGCAATCTATGAGAAGACTCACAAACAATTTCTTGCTTTAATTATTTCTAGATTTCTGCAGGTTTTGTGCATTTGGTCTGGGTATGGTGGTTTCAGGGGCCAGCGTGTGAAAACGCGAGGTCTGCTCTCAGAGAAGTGCTTCATTATGCCAGGCAAATACCTGCACTGAAAAGAAGGGCCTCAGTGTCACACGTGTACCACGTATCCATTGTCAAGGAAAAAAGGAACAACCATGACAAAAGAGAAGCTTTTTAAGCTAATTCATTCTGTGTGTAGCCATCCCAGAGCCAAGAAGGTCCAGCTGGGACTGGCGCATGATTATGATAGAAGCTGTACCAAGTCAAACAGCATCCTTCTCCAAGCACTTTAGGGGCTAAGCAGACAATCAGGGAACTAGTGAAAGAAAAGAACTACAGTTGTTCCTTTGCAGCAAATGAGGAACTGAGTCACAGAGCTAAAAAAAGGGCCTGGCCCTCAGCCAGGGTAAATTGGCACAATAGGATTCAGGTCACCACAAATACATTGAGTTACAGGCACAGAAGCAAACCCTGGAGTTCAATCTGTAATGTCTGAGACAAATATAATGCATCTAATTAAGATTTAGTCATCCACAGCCAATGTAAAGTATGAAACGTACTTAAAAATACTGTACTTCATATGTCTTGTTTGACAAAATCCACAGCACAGAATAATGGTGCAAGTTATCAAACTAGACAAGCAGAGAGCGGAAACTCTGCAGTGTAAACCAAGAGGCTCATTAAAAAGGTAGGGTATGTGACGTGCATTAAGGGGCAAGACACAACCACCTTCTCTCTAGGGAAAATCATTTTGCTTATCATTTTCATTTTTCCAAAGTAACTGAAAGAGCTGAAAGCATCAACTGCATTTATGAATCAGTTCTGGTAAGAGGGCAAAGGAATACTTCATGGGTTTTCAAAAAGAATGTATACAACTAGCTAAAAGAATGTATACAACCAGCTGGATCTTGAAGACATTCCAACAGAAACCTCTGGGCTTCAGTTACACAAAACACTGCTGTACTTTCTCCTCCCAATCAGCCTTTTACACCTGAAAACCCTTCCAACAGACTCAAAAGGTGTTTCCCTTAAAAATGAAAGCAATGGATTTCAAATGTATTATTTTATTCTCTGGTCTGACACAAGTATCGTGTATTTCCATTATCTTTGTCTTGCCCAAAGAAAACAACAACGTGAAGGAGGTGCGAAGGGTCTATGCACTGGTTCCTCAGAGCCTCACTTTCCTTCCAGGAGAGGACCAGGCACATTTCACTCTGGGATGCATATTCATTTCTAGCTGCTTGCTAGTGAGCCGTCAAATGGGCCATTTCCAGGGCCACACTAACTTGTTCCTTTCAGCACATGGTAGCCAGGAAATAACCTGCTCCCTTGATACCAGTCACAGAGTGAAGATGCAGGAAGGCTAACAGAATACAGACATCTGATGGGATGGATGAAGACGAAGCTCAGGAGAGCTGCTACTGTTCTATGTTCTAATTGTAAAGGGGAAAGTCTTGATAGTCCTCAAACCAGGGACTCTCACTGAAACAAAATAAAGCACTTTGGGACTGAGAAATTCAATGCAGATATAAAACCAATAATTCTAGGAACAATTCTAGGATGGGCAACGAAGACCTGTGTCTGACCCGCTAGGAAGAAGCACCGTGGAGCCAATAATGGCACAAGAAACATTATCATTGTGCTAGTTAATACAGTGTTCAGGAAAGTACTCAGGTCTGTCACTTGAATTTGTAGTAAGTACAAATGAAGTGCAGCTGAAGATCAAGAACTGTTCCCTTCTCGTCCTTTAATTAACTTTTATTTTTCAGACTTATTCTGGAATGTTTTATGTTAGTGCTAAGAAAGAACATTTCCATAGAAAAATGAGGATGTAAACGGAACAAAAGAAGAGGGGAAAGTCTTTCTTGTATGAGAGACTTTGTAGGAAGGAACATCTGTTAGTGTACAGAGAGATCCTTCCCGAAGTAACCTTACTTGAACTTGTCCCATTTGCCTTCAGAGACTGAGACGTGCAGGCTACGGAAGGTACAGTACCACAGAGCCAACGCTCACAGCAGGGCTCTTCAGCAAACATGGCACAATTAGCTGAGTACAAGCCTGTGCTCCGAATGCTTACCTGTTTTTGTAATGCTGTCTGACAGGCACATCCAAAATCTGCTGGTGAAGAGCAACCTATCCTGAGTGGGATGAAACACTCCACATAACAGCTGAAGAACAGTAATCCAGGGTATATGGCTCCTCTTCTCTGTAAAACCTTGCCATCTGGTAACAGATGGGGACACATGTAGTGGAACTGAATCTGCCATTAGTTTTATTAAAAGGGAATTCCCACTTATCCTGACTTCTCTGTCAAAAATTACCTGCTTTTGTTATGACATTCCAATCCTGAAAGGGCAAATAGCACCTGAATGAAAAACCACACCAACCCTCCACGTTCAGCAATCCTGAATACCAGAGAAGATGCAAAAGCTGTTTGCTGACTTCAGGAACAGAGATACTAGCCAAAACCTGTGAGAAGTATTTTATTGCTGTTTTCAAGTGTGAGGCAACCCAGGGAAGGTATGATGGAGAGTACCCTGGCACTCAAGTGCTCACTTCGTCAGAAGCTGTTGTACTGAGTGGGAGATGTTTAGGACTCTTTTTATTCTAGGTTTGCAACTAGATGCGTGTACACTTCACTGCTGCTTCTTAGGAAATAAATAATACACAGACAGCACTCCTGATTCAAATGTACAGCTGACAGGATCTCCTCTGACAGAACCAACACTTCTTTTTTGGCATATCTTGTTTTCTTTGTGAACACACAAACACGCTAAACTGTTTCAAAGGAAACAACGATACCTGTGTGTTGTGCCTGCAGTGGAAATCAGGATTCTCTTCATGTTTGTCTACGTGCAAATTAATTCTACGAAATTACTGAGTGTAAATCCAATTAAAAAAATCACAAATTATTTTTGCAAAGTTAAATATATTTTCTAAAAAAGACCCCAAAGCCAAAGAACTGTCAGTGCCAGGGGAGGTTATGGAACAGATCATCTTGAGAGCCATCATGGAGCAATCAAAAGTCAACCAGGCGACCAGGTCAAGTCAGCGTGGGTTCATGAGAGCCAGATTCTGCTTGGCAAACCTGACCTTGTTCTATGATAAGGTGACCTGCTTAGTGGATGAGGGAAAGCCTGTTGATGTAGTCTGTCTGGACTTCAGTAAGGCCTTTGACACTGTCGCCCACAACATCCTCATGAATAAGCTGGCAGTCCATGGCTTGGACAGGCACGTACTCTGCTGAGTGGAACACTGGCTGGATGGCTGGGCTCAGAGAGTTGTGGTCAATGGAGTTAAACTCAGCTAGAGGCCAGTCACGAGTGGTGCCCCCCAGGGCTCAGTGCTGGGGCCACTCCTGCTCATCATCTTTATCCATGACCTTAATGAGGGGAATGAGTGCACCCTCAGTAAGTTTGCAGATGGCATCAAGTTGGGAGGGAGTGTCAATCTGCTGGAGGGTAGTGAGGCTACTCAGAGGGACCCTGACAGACTGCATCCATGGGCTGAGGATAACTGTCTGGGTTTCAGTAGTGCCAAGTGTTGGGTCCTGCATTTTGATCGCAACAATCCCCTGCAATCCCAAGGTACAGGCTTGGGGCAGTGTGGCTGGAGAGCAGAGTGGCAGAAAGGGACCTGGGGCTTCTAACTGAAAGGTGGCTGAATATAAACCAGCAGTGTGGCCAAGAAGGCCAGTGGCATCCTGGTCTGCATTAGAAACTGTGTGTCCAGCGGGAGTAGGGAGGTGATTGTCTCCCTGCACTCAGCACTGGTGAGGCTGCACCCTTAGTACTGGGGTCCAGTTTTGGGTACCTCAGTACGAGGGAGACATTGAGGTGCTGGAGCAAATGCAGAGGAGGGCAACGAAGCTGATGAAGAGATTGAGAGAGTTGAGGCTGTTTAGCTTGAGAAAGAGGAGGCTAAGGGGAGACCTCATCGCTCTCTACAACTATCTGAAAGGACATTGTAAAGATGTTGGTGCTGGTCTGTTCTCACAGGTAGTTAGCAACAGAACCAGAGGGAAGGGCTTCAAGCTCCAACTGGGCATGTTTAGATTGGACATCAGGAAGAAATTCTTCACAAAGAGAATGGTCAGGCACTGGAATGGGCTGCCCAGGTGGTGGTTGAGTCCCCATCCCTGGATGTGCTTCGAAGTCACTTAGATGTAGTGTTGGAGGATCTGGTTTAGGGGTGGAGTAGAGTAGGGTTGATGGTTGGACTCGATGATCCCACGGGTCTTTTCCAACCTGAATGACTCTATGATTCTAAAAACAAAAGTTTTACCCACTTCATGTGGGTAAGACCACATTTCTACTCTGTTATTGTAACTATTCAAGTAAATGATATCTTTTTCTTCTATGCAATTGATGTTGTGAGTGGTACCTTTTAATGCACTTGCAAGTCACAGTAGATTTTAACCAAAACTGCCTCAGCATAAAACTGAAAACAAATGGAACTGTTCCCACTTTATATGTTTGTTAACAAGACCAGAGTCTGTTTCATTTTGCTCATAACATTTCTGTGCTACTGTTAACAATGACAAGTACAAAACATAATTAACACTACAATGTAGCTAAAATAACTGTTTTGCCAAAGGAAATATGAAAAACTAGAATAAATAATACAAGAGAGCTTAAATCCAGATTTTCTTCAATCTGTTCACCTTCTAATTCTCTCACTAGAATTCTTTGAGACGGAAGACCAGACATTCTACAGAAAACAAAACCAATGATGGACCACCCACTAAATAGATTGATTTACACTGAAAAGACTAATCTGCAGTTACATGTAAAGCAATATACATATAAAATATTACAAAAGATAGATCTGAAAAATAGTTATTAAAAACCCCACCTGTCTGGTGATATCCTAATATCTACATATAGAGTTCAGTTCCAGCACTAGTCATCAGGAATGATGTTAATTATCGCTTTGATCTTCATGTCTTTCATATTACCAAGAAGGACTAAATTCTATTCTCTTTATTTATAAGAGTATTCCTGTTTGACATTAATTGGAGTATTTTGCTAATTTAGTTAAAGATTGACACACAAGAACTTCCTCAAATATTCTTAGGCATAAGCACTGCCTGCATCAGGATTTCTTCAGTGTATTGAAGCTCCTTTTGGAATCAAATAGTACTTGCAGGTATCTTTTAGATCACACAGACATTATACCTGATTGTACTGTCAGATTAAAAGTTTCTGTAAGTTGTAATAGTTGCAAGAATTTACCTCAGGGGAATTGCAAAGTGCTCAGCAAGGTAGTTACAGTAATTTCACAGCGATGCTGGAATACTCCATGGTCTTCTACAAGTCTGGAGAGATGTGTAAACTCTCACAGGAGTCACTAAAGAGATGAAACAATTCATCTCCCCAGACACATAAGGTTTTATAATTCATCCACCACAAGCTCCTACCCATTAGCAAAGCTGCTAAGAGCATGACACATGCCCAAAATAATAATTAAAAAAATAATGTAAAAAATAGGCTAGTGCATAAGTTACTTCCTAATTGCTCACATTGAGAATGTGGGATTGTACTATAGATTCATTTTTTTATGTTGACCCCTTCTGTTAGTAGCTTTTCCATTACATCTTTGAGAAAGAGAACTAAATATGTGACTTTTTTGTTAAAATAGTAGAAAGTTCTACTACGTGATAATAGTGTTAATGCATATCCAGTTTTAACATGTGGGGTCTTGCCCTCAATCTGAAACTAAGGCTAAAACCATAATATTTTATGTATGTGTATATATATATAGTATTTTTTTAATATATATATATATAATAACCCTTTTTCTGTGTCTGGCTTAGGAGATGTTTCCTCTCAGCTCATCATGAGGGTTCTAATTATTTCCAGTGTAAACACGCATCTCTAGGGTCTGCTGCATCTCATCCCACCGTAGATGTTTGAAAGCAGCACAACTATACCTTGATCTCTCCGTAAAGATACAGCAATTAAAATCAGGTGGAATTATGTACACAGTAGTCGTGTAGAACATTCTCTCAAGGTCCCTTTCCCTCACTCCATGGAGGGCAGATGTGCCACAGTGAGGTTGCAGAAGTAGGAACAGACTCAGTCAGAAGCAAGCCACGCTATCCATGAGGTCCTGTTGTAGCAGAGAATCATTGAATTGCCTGGGTTGGAGAGGATTTCCAAAGGTCATCTAGTCCAACACCCCTGCAGTGAGCAGGGACATCCTCAACTAGATCAGGTTGCACAGAGCCTTGTCAAGCCTCACCTTTAGTATCTCCTATGATGGGGCCTCAACTTCTTCCCTGGACAACCTGTACCAGTGTTCAACCCCCTAAGTCCTACAGCCTTCTCCGTTATCTGCTAGTGAGACACATCACTGCTGTGTCAGGGGTTTAGAACTAGGTGATGTTTAAGGTCCCTTCCACCTAAACCATTCTATGATTCTATTTTTTCATTCATGTTTCTGTTTTCTACTCTTCCTCTCTCATCTGTGCTTGTCTCCCTGTCCTGTGCTCTGAGTATCCAGTGAGCCACTCAGACCAGATGAGATATTTGCACGCCAGGAGGAGAGTGGGGCTAATAGGCAGTCAGAGTTCGCTGCAGGATGGAAACCAAAGTTTAAAAATGCATGTACCCTTACGTATCACTTGCATATAACTGTCTGAATAAGGTTCAGCTGCCTCCTTTCTCTCCTTCACATGTTTGCTTGGGTTAAGTCTAACTGAAAAAGGTATTAGGGCAAGGATCACTCAAGCCCTTATCTCTTTCTTATCTTAGATATAGATGTGGGCTCCCCCCAGCCACGGCTGCAGCTGCCCCTCCCAAGTGGAGACTGGAACTGCAGCTCCACAGGCAGGGGCTCTTTTCCCCTTCCTCCCAGTCCACTTGTGAGGGACAGGGGGAAAGACAGACCAGCATTTACCCCCTATCAAACTATCTCCATGCAGAAAAGCACAGTACTAGAAACCCATGGTTTCACCCCATGACAATAAATTAAAATAAAACTAAGAAGGCAAAACTGAATTTTACCATGATGTGATTATTTTTTTTTACAGTGTTGAGAATGGATTTGCAAAATCAATTGTATTTCTCTTGTGGCCAAACACCGTCCCATGTGCCATATTAATGCTAGCATTCAGAGGGACAGAAAATGCCTGTAGAGTTAGATGAGACGAGGAGACTTAAACTGTGTTCTTAATTACCATCAGCCTCAATAAGAAATTAGTACTAAATGGTTTTGTCTTTTTAATTGAAAAATAATTTTACCAGCTTGTTGTTAGAAAAAACACACAACATGTGTGCTTTTCATAGCCTATGAAACACACGACACTCAGAATTTCTACAGACATGTAAATTCAAAGGATCATGTTCCTTATGCTCTTCACTTATGATTTAATACTTTGCTGTCTCAGCTTTATTGCAGTAGCAATGCAATGATGATGTTAGAAATACACTGTGAATAAAACATGACAACTTAGTTGCATGTCCAAATAAATACCTTTAAATAAATAGACAGCTCCATCACACAAACATCAACGTCAAAAGCACAGTCAAAAAGAGCCTCTTCCTCTGTATTGTAAAATACGAGATGGCATTTGTCACAGGCTGTTTCACAAAGAAATTCTTCCCAATATTCAACAACTGCAAGGTCAAAGTACTGGAAGTTGATTGTTCAAAGTCAAAAGGACAGTTTAATAATTATTTGGTATGGACAGCTCTCTGTCTCTACCCTGTGTGTAATATCACAATCGGTGTAGCTATATACGTCATGTATTTCCATCCTCGCTTTCATTACAGACCAGCGAAGTAGAATCATTTATTATACATTCCCTTGAATCTTTTTGAAACAGCGACCAACATGCAAAGAGAGAGAAAAGAAAGCACAAGAAACCTTACTAGAAAAAAGAGTATTCATCGTCGTACCTTCCCTGTTCTAACCATGAACCACAGCGAGAACCGAGCTGTGGTGGACACTGGAAGATAAAACTGAACTACAGCGCTGCGGCTGCAATGTCCTAGTACAGAAACGACAAATTCTGTGTGCCACCGTAGTGTCACTTCTATCACAATTCCTCAAGCAACAGATACCTCATTAAAGAGAGCTAAGTGTCTCTGAAATGGTCTTTGCTAGTAGAGTTAGTAATGTCTTGAAGAGAGAGGACTCATCAGTCCTTCTCAAATTCTTTGATAAACTTCAGTTCAACAGTCTAACACATCTAGGACTAATAGCTAAAGTCACTCAGGCCCTCAACGCTGTCTCCTTGCCTCAGCCCAAATGACCTAATTTGTCCTAGAGCACCGGGGCAGCTACTCACACAAGGCTCAAACCACAGACAACTACAAAGGGTAGGCGCAGCATCACCTGAAGGAGGTTTTTGGCCACAAACTTGTGACCCGGATCCTGTTCTTAACAGCTACATCCAAAGGAGCAGACATCAGGAAGACTACAGGGAATCATCTCCCTAGTTAACCTTGTTGGCAGAAGATACTACAGTACAAGGACCTGCCATCAAAGATATCTTAATGTGGAAGTGGAAACTGGAACCTTAATAGCCAATACTATTAAGATGTTGTAATGTGTGTAGCTAATCTTGTAAATACCTGAAAGACAGAAGCATTCTTTTGTGCTTGGCTGAATTTCTCTCATCCAACAGAAGCTTTCCATTTACAAAATAGCCAAGTTATTTTTCTGATGTCATTTTTTGCAGAAAACACCTCGTTTAGAAAGTCACCAGTTCTTACCTACTGCTCTACAGATAGAAATCAGCAACGTCTTAACAACAAAAGGTCAATGGGATTCTTGCAAACACATTGAGGATGATGTTATAAGACGCCCCGACCAATAGTGACTGTAAATTAAACATTTATTTACCTTTATGTAGTCTTAACTAAACACATTCTACCACAGAGGAAATGCTGTGAGACTAGGCAGCCTCAGCAACTTGAATGAAACATTAAGAGAGCGTTACCTGCATGACAATAAGAAGGTCAAACACCAAGATGAAAGAAGCCAAGAAGGCTCTTGAGACTTCATCGCTTGGCAGAAATCCACGATTCAGCTTGTCCCAGCTGATCCAGTCAGTAGTGATGACAAGCACAACTACAGAGGTCAGAGTAAACAGAACTGTCCTGTAAGGGGAAAAGCAAACAGCAGCTGAAAGAGAATACAACAGTAATGAAGATGAATCTATTTTATCTATCTTCTAATGGCCAACTAGTGTTTTAACAGTGCTTTTGTGCTGATGAAAAGAGATTGAAGAAAATTATGAGTACAAACAAATAATTAAATTTAAAATAGAAAAGCAGTCAGCAGTATCCTAAATGAAAAGAAATGTAGTAGCCAGAACGAAGCAGGTTGCAAAATGAAGCTGGAGTACATAAATTTTCTTCTTCATTCCACATTTTCTGCTGAAGATGCAAACCAATTAAGTAAAATAAAGAAGTAAAGTATAACTGCACCAATGACTATCATCTAGGCTGAAAAGAACTGAAGAATTTGAGAGAATATTTCCTAAGGTACCAAAAACATCAGTATGTTTGAAAAGTTCTCTTAGCTGTAGGAGCCACAGCACACAAACCGTGAAGACTGAACTTTATATAGAAACTTGCACTACATTAATCACAGAACATCAGGGATTGGAAGGGACCTCAAAAGATCATCTAGTCCAGTCCCCCCACCTAGACCAAGCTGCCCAGGTGGGTTTTAAACGTCTCCAGTGATGGAAGCTCCACAACCCCCCTGGGCAGCCTGTTCCAGTGCTCCGTCACCCTCACTGTGAAGAAGTTCCTTCTCACATTCATATGGAACCTCCTCTGTTCCAGCTTACACCCATTGCCCTTAATCTTTAGCAAATTATGGGAGTTGTAGAAAGTTTCCTGCTTTCTGTCTTATAAAACATTCTGTGGACAAGTTTCTGACACAACTGACACCTTTTGTATGAACTCGGTGAAGAGTGAACTACAAAGCTAATGAAGCCTCCATATGAATGCTGTGAGAATTCCAGAACACCTGTTTGGCTAATCCATGCTATTTTTCAATGGGGTATTTAAGGAAATATCTTTCTAAGCTAGGTCCCCAAAACAGCTCTGCGCCATTTCCAGCAGGATACCTGGTGATACCCTTCAGAGCTGGCGGTGATGAATTCCCGGTTCTGTGAAAGCAGGCAAATTCAGCTGGTAATTTGAAGGGGATCAAGACTTCTCTCGATAGCCACAGCTGTCAGTAAATCTGCTATAAAATAGGGGCACCTGAATGCATGCACATAGCTAAGTAATTCTGGCAGGGTGGAGGATTTTTTCTACAGCAATAACATCTCATTTTCTTCAGCTACTGTAAAACGATGTGAAGAATATTTCCCATGACACTTCCAAACAGGACAAACTCCCAGCAGAGTACAAGAAAACTGTGTACCAGTAGTCACAGGCTACCAGCCTGTATGCATTTCTTTTTATGCATCAGCCTTGGCAGAGCCTGTGGAGGGAGGGAAAACAAATGGGCACATAAGCAGCAGTGTACACACTGGGACTCCGAAACATCACTCTTCTGTGCCGCGATGGGCTGAGCTTTGTCACCACATCACAAGATGCAAAATTATTTGATTGCTACCACCTTCACCTCTGAACAATTATTTTTATTCTTAATAAATGAATTCAGTTCTATTCAACACTGGCACTGGCACAGTGTCCCTTGAAGGTATCACCAGCACCTGGGCCAGAAGGAAACAAATGAGGTGTATTAGACTTAATGAGACTTTAGCAATACTCATGCCTGCTTACCTGCACAATATTGGCTTAACTACTGTCTTACCTGTCAATACCTGAATCTGATGGACAGGTTCCACTTGGGTACATACCTAGAATGGCTTGCTCTGGTGACTCTTTGCTCTGGTGCTCCTCTCACACACAGTCTCCTCAGACCCACAGAGGTCATTTTCCTCACCTATTTTGCCTTCATAGCTGAAACTTACATGGAGATAAATGTTCTCACTTTAGCTGAGTTCTCCAGAAAGAACACAGTGCTCAGTGCTTATTGGCTGACCTGTGTAGACTACCCTGGCTACTTGCCACGTGGATCTTCCTCATCCTTATACTGAGGAACCCACAACTCCTAGGGCATGGACAATTCAGACACTAAAGTCTATATAGTTTGCTGTGGGAAACCTGTACCCAGAAGTTGTGCTCAATGCTATTCTGCTTCAGTCCTTTTAAATCATGCATGGATGTTTTAGAGCAAGAGTTCAAAGCATGGGAGGTCAGACTTTGGCTTGTGTGCAAGCAAAGACAGATATACTCTTATGCATGCTTCACTGACATGCATGCAAAGACCAGTGTGTGCGCTCAAGCCCTGATTTCCTTGAGGAAATGCACATGCACTTAGAAAACTGCTTCGTTATTTGTTCTGAAATGTCAAATAGGAAGGGGAGGAAGCAGAAAATGGTGTGCTAACAGACTAAGAAAGTGTAAAACCATTAGGAAAGGTTATAAATAGACTTTTGAAATGGTTGCATTAAGGAACATAATTAGCGTTCAGTTGTATTTTTGACCTATGACACTGGAACACCTCAAGGTACTCAGTACAAGATTTTGGAGTTACTCTAGACCAAGTTTGTCTGGGATAGAGTTCAGCTCACTTCTTGTGGAAGTACAGCGTCTTGGGCATTGAAAGAACAGGCTGAGAATTTCATTTCACTTGACATATCTTGCATCAGATGAACCAATGTGAACTATCCCCCCCCCCCCCACCCCCTAGTTTGTCCTTTATTGTGCAATGCACACTACTGGGAAAAACTGAGCCATCAAATGATTCACTGCCCCACCGGCAGGACCTCTTCCATCTTTCACTTACTGAAGTGCCGAGTGGAAAAGCAAGAGAGGAGCGACTTTTCCCTGTACTGGATATCAAGAGATGCAACTTCTGCCTCTACTTCACAGAGGAAATAAGCATTTGTATTTCATTTCTAATTCCAGCCTGCTGAATTGAACAGTTATGTGCCCTGAACAGCTATTCAGCTAAGGTAACACACAACTCACAACCTAGCCCATGCTATGGTTGATAAGAACAACAGAAGTAACGTATGCAAAAAAACCCACTGTCCAGAACAATTGCATACTGAGAAGTTAAAATTATTAGATAGGTGCAGAAAAGTAAGTACTGAGCTTATCGCTGCCAGTGCTGTTCTAAACTCCCCAGTTCTGCACTGAATTCAGTGAAAACTGGAAGAGAAGAATTTTTTATGATCGAAACCACTCAAGAAGCAGGTGGATTTTTTGGATTGTGTCTATAATCGTTGATTAACAAGGAATGAGTTTGGTCTTGAATTTGTCAGATCAAGTCAAATGCCAAACTGAATCCACACTGCCGGCCCCATTTGCCAACAGAATATTCATTTTGTCTTCACACACCTAGCAAGAGCCAAACCAGATGTCTTACCTTTCCACAACAGCAATTTCTTGGACCATAAGCTTTGACTAAGCTGACTAACCACTTGGCATCTATCATCCAGCATTTTGCATACCACAAGAGGTTAAGCGCAACGTGGATCAGAAGCTTGAGCAGGCTTTTGTCACTAGTGGTGGCTACAGACAACCCCTTATAACAGACAGGGCCACAACTTCAGCGTGATGGAGACTGCACAGGTGATGTACCATTTCCACAGAAGAAATGCTGTGGCACCTCATCTTCCTCTGCACTACTACAACCAGTAGTAAGCACAGATCACCTACATTGAATGGGCCATCTTCAACAAACTACGCCTGGCAAGGTCTCCACACAGCCATCCTGGTGTACAAGAACATAGCCAACACCCTCTGAAGTCTGGACAACCCAACCCTGGATAAGTTCTTTAGAAAGCAGTTTTTTTTGGAGGGGGGGAAACTCAGAGCTCATAGAGACTTTGTTGTCACTAGTCACACACTCCCATCACAGGTGTTATTTATGTGGTTTGAACTCTGCAAAAAATCAGAGGTGCTGGTCACATATGGAATTCCTGTTTGCTCAGCAAGGGTCACAGTTACACAGAAGGAAAAAGGCAGTCACTGCAGCATAATGCAGAACCTGGTGGATAGTAGGTTTGCACGAAATGTTTAGAAAACAGGGCATTTTGATTCAGGGTGCTGCTGCGCACAATAGGCAGTGCTGCATATTCCCTGCTTCCTTTGGGAAATAGCAGTCCATCGTTGCTTTTCACAGCATGATCTTGCACTGGGCTGCTTTGCTCTGAGATCTGGCTTCAATAGTTCACCTAGACGGACAATTTCTAAACTCAGTGCATATCAATTTTCCTTCTGCTGCAGAAGGAAAGCTGCTAACAGGACCATCACTGGAAACAGCGGGCTTAAATTTTGTTGAGTCCATGTACATCTACTTTGTCCACGTGTATATATCATTTTTATTACATATGGATCACATGCCTAATATATATCAAAAATATATTTATATTACATATAAAATATAATTTTTATTATCTCATCCTTATTTTTGCCTGTAGGTTTGGAAAGACCACGCTCTTCAATTAAACACCTTCTTCAAAACAATACCAGAATCTCTGTCTCTGCCCCTGCCTGAGCTGTTACTTGGCACATGATGAGAAGAGATGAGACTGATTCTTCAAACAAAAAACTTGTGGTAAAGGAAAGTAGCTCTTCATTGTTTTCCCCTTGCTAGAGCCCTTTCACACCCTCTGAGAAAGGCTTTCCCCATGCTGTTTCTGAGAAATATTTATGATGGTGTCCTAGTGCACAGGTGCCCTCAATGCCAAGCTCTGGCACAGCTGTTGCCAAATAAAAAGTGGGAAAACTTGTATCAGAAATACAGACAAATTAAATGCACAAAACACATTCACACAGCGCAGTGAAAAATAACCTACACGAAAATACCAAGGATGCGAAGCCAGTGCTACTTAACAGTAAGGAAAAGCAACAAGCAAAACAGGGCCAGTTGAGAACAACTAGAAAACAAAATGAGAATAGTTTGTGTGAGCAGAACTATGCCTTTCTGCAGGAAAACTTTGAAGTTAGAGTGCCAGGGCACTTCCAGACATCTTAGATAAATCCCAATTTTTAAGTGAAAGAAAGAAAAAACCACAGAAATAGCAGTGAAGTGATTAATCCACCCAGTACCAAGGATGTTAACTTTTGTAGAAAAGAATTCTTTGCCAGAATTTTTCCCAGTGCATGCTTGCCTTCTTACACTTCAGATTACTTCATGGATGCCAACAATCCACAGCGGCCAAAGCAACGATGGCTTGCCCCATTGCCTCCAAGCAAGCCTGGCTTGTTTCCTTTACCAAGTGGTAGGGACAACCTGAGATACACAACTCCCTGGGACTCGAGGAGCAGGAGCTGCCACACTGCGTGCTGGATATATACGTGTTAACAAGTTAACTTCCAAGTTAACTTGGTTTTGGAAGCTCAGTCACTCAGTCTCTGCAGACTTCCTTGCATTCCTGTTTGCCAGTGCCCTCATCTCACTGCAGAAGTTATCCTAGCCCTGGCTGACTTTTCCATAGCTTTTCTCTGTTTCGTGTGCGCACTATCCTGAGTTTAAGAAGTGCAACTTCTTTATGAATGGGATGAGGCCAGATTGGTTTGTGGAGAAAAGCAACCGCCACAAATCCTACAATGCAGCTGTTCCCTATAATTGCCTTCAGATACATGAGGAACTACCTAAATACACAACAGGAAACAAAGAATCCCTCCCACCAGAAGCATTAAATTTGCAATTCCTTGCAACTGAGCCTGTCCACCTTAATGGGCAGACTGGCTGCTGCACCAGCATTTTCAGTCTGCGTGCTTAGAGGGAATCCCACCCCTTGCCCTGTGAAACGCCACTAGTGTCGTGCCATGCCTGGCAGTCCCTGCCTTGAGAGAGTATTGTGCATCAGAGCTGCTGGTGGACTCCTCTGAAACACAAAGCTGGGCTCGGGAGGAAGAGCTGTGAGAGACTAAGCCAGAAGGAAGGAGGAAGAGAACATCCATGCTTTGCAATCTACTACAGCTGATGTCAAGTGTTGATGCAAACCTTTCTGGCTTTTATTAAAGCTTTCTGGCTTTATTGTGGATGGAGGGCCACATTATTTAGCTCTAATCCAGCAGTAACAGCACCGTCACCATCCCTCTTGGTAAAAGCTTATCCTGGCTGCATCTGCAAACCACCCATGCAAGTGCACATATTCTAATAGCACGGTAACACTGGGGGCTATGACAAAGGCAGTTCAAACTGCAAGGTTGACTTCCTTGTGCTGCTTCATTAAATCAGCAGGCCAAGCATGAAGTTGCTGATATTCTCAGAAGTCCTGGCTGACAGCAGACACAGTGTACTGCAGTGAACTTGGAGACACTGTCTTCTGACGTTTTGCATGTGCTACCTCCCATGTCAGAAGTTCCTTCAGCAGAGTCAATGACTCATCCTCTTCTAGCCCAAGTACAGTACTGCAAAACCACAGCACACACCCTGCAGACCTGTGCTAGAAATTCCCTTGGCTCCATCCAGCCACATCTTCAGCAGTCTGTTAGTTTTCTGCACTGAACTGAAAAACAAAACAAAACTGAATTTGACCCGGGAAAGACAGGCAAGATCAACGTTTATAAGTTCACCAAACACTTAATGTTGGAAACAAGAACCGTTTCCAGTCCGAGTCTCCTGATGTCTACATCAGCAGGGCAAAGTGCAGCAAAACCAAGGTCTGGTCTGTGACGGGACCTCGTTTCTCAAATTGTCGCATAGTAAAAGTGAAGTTTTTCACTGCTCAGATCTCAAATACTATTCCTTGCACAACCATACACAAGGGGAATACAATACGACCTCCAATTTACCAGCAACTTTGGAGCTGCTCATTGTTAGGAGCTATTTAGAATCTTCTTGTCTTGCATGACCTTCTGCCACATCTTTGATGAAGTTAGAGCTTTGATGATCAGATAGCAGGAGTTCTGTTGAGATGACTGAAGACATAAAAGACAAACTTTTGAGATTTTCCTCATCCTCATCTTGTCTTTTGCAAGAGGAAAAAGCGGTATCTTGCCCTTTGACTACACATTTTTCAGAAAAAAAAGAACCCACTACATGTTTTTAGTCAGAAGTAGCTCTTATGTTTGTATGACAAAGCATTTTGAGAACTTGTCTTCACACTTGCACACATAATTGCCACTAAGCCAGGTTGTTTAAAAACTGCTCAACATTGCTACTAACCATGCCAGAGGTTGCTTCAAACTGTGTATGTTTGGAACAGAATGACAAAAGAAACTAGACCATAAAGTCTGTATTCCTGTGATTGTTCATTAAGGAAGTAAGCATATAACTGAGTATATAGCTTAATAAAACATATAATACACATGTGTGAACTTGCTAGGTAAAGAAAATTAACTTGCATATAGCCTAGGCATATTTAAACTGATAAACCAGGAGTTTATCAGCATTCACAAGAACTTTCAGCTTCAGATGGCACCACAGGAAACAAAAATATAACCCTAATATTTATAGATTTATTTTTAATGCTTTCATAGAATGGTTTGATTTGGAAGAGAGCTTAAAAGACCATCTTTTTCCAACCATCTAGGCATGGGGAAGGGACACCTTTCACTCGATGAGGTTGCTCAAAGTTCCATCCAACCTAGCTTTGAACAATTCCATGGTGGAAGGCACCTACGACTTCTCCAGACAACCCATTCAGTGCTCACCACCCTCATAGTGAGGGAAGTCTCCTTATAGCTAGCCTAAATCTGCCCTCTTTCAGGTTAAAATTGTTCTGCCTAGTCCTACCACTATATGTCCTAGCAAAAAAAGTCCCAGAGGGCTCCAGCATTCTTGCAATCTTCCTTTAGATACTGAAAGGCTGCAATAGGTTCTCCCCAGAGCCTTCTCAAGGCTGAAGAACCCTAAGCCTGTTCTCAGATGGAAGGTGCTCCAACCCTCTCTGATCATCCTCTTGTCCCTCTGGATTCCTTTGAACAGGTCAGTGTCTTTCTTGTGCTGGGCTGAATGCCATATTCCAGGTGGGACCTTAGAAGAGTGAAGCAGAACTGGGGAATCACCTCCCTTGATATTCTGGTCAAGGATACGAATGGCTGGGCCATGTTGAGCCTCTCATCCACCAACACCCTCAAGTCCTTCTTCAAAGGACTACTCTCAATCCATTCTCTGTCTAGGCAATTCCTGCAGTCTGAGGTCTTCACTGCAGCCTCTCCAATTAGCAACTTCATTTTTCCACTGGGTCCTAATACCATAGAATCATAGAACCATTCAGTTTGTAAAAGACCTTTAAGGCCATCAAGTCACCATTACTCCTGGTCCTGCCTATGCCTCATCAGCTGCTCTGTCTCATAGATCTCCTGGCTCCTGACACATGTCTGCACTTCCCTGGGGTTTACCCTGCTCAGGAGCTCCACCCTGTGTGCCATGATCCTCCACCCTACAGTAGTGAACCTGCACCAAAGCTGATCACCTCTGGGATCAGTTGTTGCAGTGGTTCACGTCAGTTTTTCCAGAATACACAAAAATAGTTAAAAACAACATGTGAAAAAAGACAGATAAAAGGAGGAACAAATTAGACTGCCTTTGATAATTAAAAATACTTTCCAGTCCTCAGAAAAGAAAGATCATCCATAAAACTGGATGATCCATGATTTTTAGCTCCAGAAACAGCACTGGCTAAACGTACCATCCCACAGCGTACAACTACAAGAACAATCCTACTACAGATGTTCATGTGCAAATGCCAAGAATTTTTACTTCACTTTTTTTAATTAAGAAGAGTTCCATTATTAAATCTATCAAAAATAACAACTCTAAATCCATTTAAAATATAATATGTAATCTGCCTGTTGCTCCGTGTCAGCACTTTTGCAATTGAGCAAGTTGTACTGGTTTGAGGGTTTGGGAAATACATCAGTTCCTGGGTCCTTAAAGCATTAACCCAACACACAAGTGTAAGGGACAGATGCTGTGCTGGTGAAAAGCATCCGAGTTCTCTAGAACATCATGAGTTCAAGCCTCCAGCTGGCCACTGCTCCCCTGCTCTAGAGAGCCAGTGAGAGAGAAGCAGCTTCCACTTTAGTTGCACCCCGAAATCCCACTCACAAACCCCAAGATCAATCAATGCCATGAATCAAAGGACAGATGCAGAGATGACTGGGAGATCCACTTCAGAAGTGTGCTACCGAGGTAAACTGCACATACAGACACACTCTAGAAGAAGTCACAGGCAACAAAGATCTAGGAAAACTTGGAAAATTAATTACAATGGATCTGTTTTGTTAAAAGTTGTTAGAATTCCCTAACGGGAACAAATACGTGGTTCTGATACGGAACACTACTACTGTCTGAGTTAAGAGCACCACACCCTCCATGGCATGCTCAACAGGAATAAATATGCAGGAGAAAGTGTTTTAATGTGGATTACTATCAAAAATACATATTTACCCTAAGTTAAATACCAATTAGAAGAAAATGGTTTTCAATTCAAACTTTAACTGTGTTATAGTTTTAAAAACTTTCCATCACAATCACATATTTCTGACTTGCATCCTACAGGAGGAAGCGATGGGTAAGTAACTCAGTATTTGCCAGTAACTGCCAGCTCTGAAAGACTCTCTTTTTCAAATAGAGAATAGCAAAGGGAACTCTGTGTCGGGACCAGAGATCTTACGTGCTCATGCTCAGCAGACAGTGCACGTTTTGAGAAGTTTGCATCGCCAATTGAATCTCCTCATCTATGCTTGCCGACGTTCTGCCCGGTGAGCTGAAGACACCAGACAGCACAAAGTACAAAAACGCTGAGTTTGTCAAAACTGAATTAATTGTTCTGCATTTTTATACATTTCTTTTACTTAGAAAAGGATTTATTTTGTAAACATAAACACCACTAAGGGCCTTTTCAGGCTTCTTTTCCAGTTTGTTTATTAGGGGGTATCAATACGATTCCTGAGCTATTTTGGATTTTTACACAAGGATTTGGATAAAGTATGAATTTACATTTATGTTAAAGCACAGAGGAAACATTTTACTATGTTTCATGCAGTAAAGTGATTAAGATTAGGTAAAGTAATCACATGCTGAATACCAGAATTCAAGAGAGCATAGGTTTTTTTATTATAGGTAGAAGCATCTTTGAGTTTCCTTTTGCCACACCATTAATTTACTAAAATGAAAACGTTATCTATTTGAAACAGCAGCTCATTTAAATTAAACTCATCAGCCACAAGCTTTAAGTTCCAAACACCATTATCTATGATACAGCAAGGGAAAAACAGTTTAAGAAAGTTCACGGTCTTGCTCGTAAAAACATTTTCAATGAACACACAAGGTACTATAGGACTCACACGAGTTGTACCTACGGACTTTATGCCGTGTTCCACTTCCAAAATTAAAAGTTAATTACCTAATTCTAGCAGAAAGCGTTTTGAAAACCCCACAATTCTATGTAAGGTAAAAGGAAGGTATTTCTGTGGTTTGCTTCCAGACAGATACATCACTCTATCAACAAAATAGGGGATAGAAGACAGCTTGCTCAAACCCCAAAATAAACATGATCTTCAAAAGTGTTTTCAGAGTACCAAATAGCTGTCTGGCTATTTTTTTAAGTGAAAATGAGCTGTATTTGGGCAAGGACAGTTCATCAATACATGGTACTTACCTGTGAAAGGGCTGATTTTTGTAATATGAAGGAAGCTGTGCCAGAACTGGGTGCAATTCCTGCACCTTCCTGTGGTTTGGAGACCACAGGTTTAGGGCAGCAGCTCTACTGCATGCAGTAAGGCAAATAGACCAGGGCCAACACCTGTTCTGTGTGAGTCAGACCAGGTATTTGAATAATAGTCTGAAAGAGATCAGCTGAGTGCCATAATGACTAGGCATTTTGACCTACATGGTCCTTCAACTACTCTAGTTGAAGATGCCTTGCCTTGAATAAACAAGTTAACAGTAGTACAGCTCTCCAGACACAGGTTTCCCTCACCTAACTGACAGTCTCAGTGGCTAATTACTAAGTCTGTGTGCTATTTGCTGTCCCTGATAAGAGTGAGGTAAAGGCTCTTCACCACAGCAAGAAGACATTGGATCATATGCCGAAATGCATACCCATGTTTCCAGCATCACCAGTAGTTATCGAAGAAACCAGTTATTTTCTCTGTTATCATGAAGGGCTCCGTGAAGTGTTACATTCATTGCAATGTCGAACGGGAAATAGCTTTTGAAATGGAAAAACCCATGTCTTTATATTTAGAAGGCAAGTCCAATTTTGCATGCATTTAGATGGTAATTGAAATGCTAGTCTCAGAGCCTAAGATTAGGCTCTTTATATCTATAGCAGAAGTGAGAAGTATATCCCAACACCTCCTTGATTTTCCTCAGTTAAAGCATGTTATTAAATTCTAGTTTTAGAAACAAGCAAGAGCTTAAGTGTGAATCCCACACCATGTTTTCTAGCCGTTCTTGATTCTTCAGAAAACCCAGTTAACAACATGTAAGTCGGAAACTTGGCCAAAGTCAATGAATTAATGCACTAATTCGTTCATGAATAAATGATTTAATAAATTATTTCCCAATTATTGAATTTACTAGCGTTGTTTGCAGTCATAATTTATTTAATAATGAATGAAGCTTTAGTACTGACCAAAGTTTTATACACAGAGACCATTCCGAATATTTACTTCAGGGTATTATAGGCTCATATTTCATTTCTGCACTTCAAGTATTTGATTTCTTTTGCCAAAGTCACACAAGAAGCCTGTTATGTTTTGGCTACAGACAACAGAAAACCTGTTAATTTCTGAAAAACAGATCCTTTTCATATGTGGTTCAGTTAGTACCATTTAAACATTTTGTGAGCAGTTCAGTTTCAGCCAGAAACTTCATCATACAGAGGTTTTTCTATACATCTACATGTGAACGTATTTACTCTCTCATTACAGTTGACAGAGATGCAGCAGGAGATTTGATTGCCTGAACATGTGTATTCAGTGTGATTTGGAGCACTGTGGAGTACCTTGTGTG
Organism: Phoeniculus purpureus; assembly: GCA_028565055.1. Taxonomy (NCBI): domain Eukaryota; kingdom Metazoa; phylum Chordata; class Aves; order Bucerotiformes; family Phoeniculidae; genus Phoeniculus; species Phoeniculus purpureus. The sequence goes on from JAOXOE010000787.1 coordinate 8,400,425, forward strand.
ATCCCCAAGACCCTGCAACAGGTCTGCTCTGAGTCCTGTGTCATGTTTAGTAGTCCTGTTCACTTTCTCCAGACCCTAAAGCATTTCAGATTGTGTCTCTGTTCAGGCACCTGAATCCAACCTTTATTCAGAGTGTGGAGTCTGAAAACTTACACAGGTGACTAAATATAAGCTTTGACCCGAGATCAACTGGCTGACCATCCTCTGCACTGTTAGAGCTCCATTGGCTGTGGAGGAGCTGGCATGCCAACAGCCATAATCAAGACATAAACACAAGACATCCAAACCCAGGCTTGTACCTCAAAACTGAAGTCAGTTTTCAATGTTTTAATTTCTTTCAAGAAAATAATGAAAAGCCTGCTTGAACTGGCAAAAAATTACAGTTTATTTGGGAACTGTCAAAACTCATCTTTGAATGAAATAATGGAAAAGTTCTATTTAGGAACTGCCAAATAAAAAACACCTCTGAAAGTTAGGGCTACTTTTCTTTTTAAAACACATGTCAGAAAACTGAAATGATGTTGTAAAGCTTTTTGATGATGGAGACTCTTAAAATCACCCATGCAAGTTCTCCTAAAAAAAACCCCCAGAACTGGACAGCCCCTAAAATTTCCCAGTCTTTGTGATCGTGAGTACAAAGCATTACGGGTGAAACCAGAGTCTGATTTCACCTATGTGGGACATGCGGAGCACCTTGTCCCGGCGCAGATGCTGTCACGTTGCTGTTCTGAAAGCAAGCTTTTGGTAGGGCTGGGTGGGAGGGCTACACAGTATGTACTTGTGTTTTCACAGCTTTTCAGATGACATACTG
>JAOXOE010000787.1:8401335-8454930 GCA_028565055.1 Phoeniculus purpureus
TACTGGTACCTGGGGTTGTTCTTGCCCAGATGCAAGACTCTACACTTGCCCTTGTTATAGTTCATTAAATTTCTCCCTGCCCAGCTCTCCATCCTGTCCAGGTCCCACTGAATGGCAGCACAGTCTGCTGGGGTGTCGGCCACTCCTTCCAGCTTTGTGTCATCAGCAAACTGGCTGACAGTGCTCTTGATCCCTCATCCAAGTCATTAATGTGTAGATTGAATAGGACTGGTCCCAGAACTGACCCTTGGGGGACTCCACTAGATACAGGCCTCCAACTAGACTCTGTGCATTTGACCACTACTCTCTGGCTTCTATCTTGCAGCCAGTTCATGATCCACCTCACTACCTGATCATCTAGACCACACTGCCTCAGCTTGGCTGTGAGGATGCTGTGACAGACTGTGTGAAATGCTTTACTGAAGTCAAGACAGACCACATCCACTGCTTTGCCATCATCCATTCACCTGGTTATGCCCTCATAAAAGGCTATCAGGTTGGTCAAGTATGACTTCCCTTTGGCAAAGCCATGCTGACTGTCCTTAATGAACCTCTTGTCCTTGCTGTGCCTACAGACAGCATCAAGGATAAATTGTTCCATCACCTTTCCTGGGATGGAGGTGAGGCTGACCAGTCTCTAGTTACTCGGGTCCTCCTTCTTAGCCTTTTTTAGTCACCTCTCCTGATCCCCATGACTTAGCAAAGATGATGGAGAGAGGCCTAGCAGTGACTTCTGCCGTCTCCCTTAGCACTCATGGGTGCATCCCACCCCGGCCCCTGGGTACATCCAGTTTGCTCAACTTATCCCTAACCCAGTCCTCATCAACCAGGGCAAATGCCTCTCTTGTCTCACTTCCTCTGGGGCCTCAGCGGTCTAGGGCTTGGTATCAGGACAGCCCCCAGAAGTATAGACGGACGCAAAGAAGGTGTTCAGTATCTCTGCTTTCTCTGTATCCTCTGTCTTCAGGGCACCCACCTCATTCAGCAGGGGGCCTGCATTGCCTCTAGGGTTAGTTTTACCTGCAATGTATTTGAAGAACCCCTTTTTGTTGCCCTTGATCTCTCTTGCAAGGTTTAATTCCAAGGAGGCCTTGGCTTTCCTAGTTGTGTCCCTACTTTGTCTCACTAGAGCCTTATAATCACCCAAAGTGGCCATCCTGTCCTTCTATGATCTATAGACGTTCTTCTTCCTCTTCAGTTTGCCCAGCAGCTCCCTGTTTAACCACACAAGTCTTCTGGCTCCCTTCCTTGACTTCTTTCCTGTTGGAGTGCTCTTATCTTGGGCTTCAAAGAAGCAGTCTTTGAATGTCAACCATCTATCTTCGGCCCCTTTACCTGTCAGTACTCTGTCCCATGGGATTTCCCCTAGCAACTGCTTGAAAAGGCCAAAGTTGGCCCTCCTGAAGTCCAGAGATGTGATTCTGCTAGGTATTCTGTTCCTGCCACATGAGATCCTGAACTCCACCACCTTGTTGTCACTGCACCAAGACTGCCCTCAACCTTCACTGCTTCAGCCAGACCCTCCTTGTTGGTGAGTACAAGGTCCAGCAGCGCTCCTCTCCTTGTGGGCTCCTCCACAATTTGAATCAGGAAATTGTCACCAAAGCACTGGAGGAACCTCCAGCCACTGTGGGGGGCTGGCTGAATAGGACTTCCAGCAAGTATCAGGGTAGTTAAAATACTCTTATGAGAACCAGGGCTTGTAGCTGTGAGGCTGCTGTTAGCTGCCTGTAGAACACCTCATCGACTTCCTCATCCTGATCTGGTGGCCTGTAATAGACACCCATGACAGTGTCATCCATGCCAGCCTGCTCCTTAATCTGCACCCACAAACTCTCAGCTCGCTCTTCATCTGCCCCTGGACAGAACTCAATACATTCCAGTTGTTCTCTCATGTAAAGAGCAACTCCACCACCTCACCTTGCTGACCTGTCCCTCCTGAACATGACGTAACCACCCATGACCACGTCCCAGTCATGGACACTGTCCCACTATGTCTCTGTAATTGCCACCAGATCATAATCACCTGACTGAACACAGATTTCTAACTCCTCCTTCTTGTTCCCCATGCTGCATGCATTGGTGTACAGCATTTCAGGGAGTGATCTGAGTGCTCTGATTTCATCCTAGGACAGCGGGAGGCTGCCTGGTTTTCATCAAGACCAGAGCTCTGTCCCACTGGTGCACACCCATCAACAATCCCACCCCCCTTCCAATCTAGTTTAAAGCCCTCTTGTTAGTGCCCAGTGAGACATGAGGTATAGTCACTGAAGCTATCTGTTCACCCACCCTTGTTCCCATTATAGTCAACAGCAAAATTCCTGCTGAACAGAATAGGAAAATGCAGGATCTCTTGCAGCCAACAGGTAGAGTGTGACAGCTCAGATGTGCCTGTTTGGTAAAAGGTTCCAGTGCAGCAGTCTTCTCCTGTGCTGAATCAATAGTTTCAAAGCAAGTTCTTTGTTGCTCTAATCAATAGTGCTTAACAAAACTGTCTTGCTCCTTTTCAAAGCTCTATACAAATATTTACCCGTGCCTTTGCCATCTTCAGGGTCTTCCAGTGAGGTACCAACACCCCCACACCACTGAACAGGGGCCTTCTCAGCACTGTGGTAATGTTGGAGATCAACACTGGGCTCGCAGGGCTGTGACCTGGCACTGGACCCAGAGGTTTTCTGGATGAACAATTCTGAGTCTGCTATGAAAGCAGAGGGCTCTAAATGACCCAGTGGTACCCTTAACTCAGAGGACTCCACCTTCAGGGGGAAAAAGAGTGCAAAGTAGCTGCTGCATTGAAAATCCACATCTCATTTTATACAAGAAAAGGATTGCTCACAGAGGGCCACTAGCAATCTTTGGTCTAAGTTATATGAATTTTCACTGGTTCGGTCTTTCTTCATGTTACCATAGCAATTTCCCATATACACCAGAGAAAAACACTGCTGCTGAGATGAGATAATGACAGAACAGTCTCACAAATGAGAATGTAAAGCTGGACTGGGAAAAAAAAACTGCCAGAAAAGATAGTACAAGAATCAGGCCTTTCCAGATCTCTTAATAGATTTGTTTCCACAATTTATCTCTAAGGATAAATTTAATTCTTGCACGAGATTCTCAGCGCTGCAATTTGTCATCACAGGGAACTGTTGCATGTAACTGTGGTTATTTCTTTTTTACTTTGCTCAAGACTTTTGAAGACCCTGGGTATGGGCACATTCTGGCACTGTCTCTGATCCTGTTTGTTCACAGAACTTAGGAACTAAATTAGGACCAAGCAGCAAAGGTCAAACTAAGATCACAAAGAGTCAAAGCATCTAAGTGTCCTCTTACAGAAGGGAAGAAGCTTTGGCTGGCACATGGTGAACATCATGAGGTGGCAAATGACAAAACACTGGGTCTTACTTTTCAAAGGAAGCTTTTGTAGGAGCTCAGCAAAGTTTTCTTACTCTCTAAAGTGACTGATTCACAGCAGTTCTTAGAAGACTTTCCAGGAGCAATCCCATTCACTTCTCATCATGCTAAGAGCTTTGAAGGCTCCACAGTCAATAAGCACTCATAAAATATAATTAGCTTTTGCCAGTGCAGAATGCGTCATTCTTGAAATGACAATTTCATTGATTTATTAAAGACTTTCCCCTTCCCCAGGACTAAACAAATGGGACTGTGCATCAATGCAAGTCATTAGTTATGGCAGTGTTACAAATGCGTGGGCCCCAGATAATCAACGTCTGCCTTCCATGAAAGCAGAAGGGCAGAATTTACAACTTTGCTTGCCTTTCAGCTCTTGACAAAGCTCCCTCCATTGGGACCAAGACACAGACTGTGCATTTTTGGAATCTTTCTGACGGCAGAGCCAGCCAAGCCTTAGCAACCACTGTCTTCTCGGACACCTTCCGGCTGTCACTTGCTCTTCAAAAAAAAACAGACCGAACGCACTAAATTAAGGAACAGCTCACATTACCATTTTAAAGTCTCAGCTGGAAGCAGGATAACAATAGGCCCCATGGCATTGTGTTAGTCTCTCACTTGAAAACAGAGGAGAATGATGGGCTTCCAGTAACAAACCTTATTACCTTTCCAAGATTTATCTGTTCTCCTGATATGAAAGGAGCTTAACACAGAGAAGTTAGCAATAAATGAACACTTACCCTAACTCCAGATACTGCAGATAAATCATGGCATTTATTGTTCCAATGGGACTCTCCATTGTTTAAAAGGCTATGCAGCTAAAGAACTTGGAATCCATCATAGTAATAGCTGAGTCTCCTGCATCCCACCTTTCCCACTGCTCAACTCAGAGCCAGCCACAGATGTGAAATAAACTCGAGATATTTTTCAGGCAGTGAGTGTAAAGAACGCCAGAGTACTGCCTTGCAGAGGTTAGGAACACATGCACTGGGGATAAAGGAAGGCATTTAAATGCTGCAAAAATTGCCCTTGTACAGGTGCTTCTCTTCAAGTGTATCCCAAAGCAATCTGTGGTTACCTAAGTGATAGATCAGAACACCACCACCAGAAAACCCAGAAAGTATCTAACAGAAGTAAAATCATGTGCTTCTTCCTTTTACAAGCCCTGTTTTCCCCACATTGTCAGCAATGGAAATTTCCAGTCCTCATTTTACACAACCAGCCTCACTCACGTTTAAGCCCAACAGTCTTGCAAATTGAAACCTTTACACAATGGACTTTTTGGAGGGATTCAGCACGCAGAGTAGACATTGTCATGTTCAAAAATTTCATTTACGATTCTTTTTCTACACTCCCCCTGCGTGGAACCTGTCCTGCCCTGTAATTTTTATCCAGAGATGTGGGGTACATCTTGTGCTGAAGGGCAATCACCCACACAGGCAATCATTCCATGGCTGAGAAGAGACATCAGCATGTCAGAGACATGAAAAAAGGCAAAGATTGGCTTGATCTTTCTGGCCTTTCATAGAAGAACACTGATTGAGGAGAATACAGGCTTTCTATTAAAGAACAAAGGGTCATTATTCAACTTCAAACTATAAACCACTGCTAAAAATCTCGCTGCTGTGGTTTTTTTTCAGTGACAGAATTAAAGCAAATTGCAAATATCTGCCAGGAATGTGTGAAGACAATGCTATGAGAAGCTACTCAAAGAGGGGCTACAGTTTTGCACAGGGATGAACTTTCCTGTGACACTCATCACCATGGCACCCAAACATCACACGGTTAAGTCTCTTTGAATCTTGGGAGGACTAGCACAGCTGAGAAGCACAGAGTTAAAATCCCCATCCTCTATATTGTCTTACCAAGTCTGCTATGTATCTCCCATGGGATGAAGGAGGATTCATTTTACTGTGCACCTTGATTTTGCATTACATGGACCATTCTCAGTCCATCTGGTCTGACAAGACTGTCAACTCTTCTGGAACACTGGTGTTTGTGTACAAAAATGGGTGCTCAGTCCTGACTTGGGCTTCTAGGCACTATCTCAGTCCCTACAGAAGGGACAACGTTACCAAGTGATGACATGCTATAGGCACAGGGAATTTGACTTTTCTAACCTCAACTAGGAAGTCTAGCAAGAAAACACTATGTAGCTTTGGAATAGCAGTCCAGCATCTTTGTGCACTTCTCCTACTACTTGTACAGCTTCTCTAGAGGGGCACAGGGCTTCGAACTGGTGAATTTTAGGAAGAACACACTGAGAAGTGCACCGTACGCAGAAGGTGTGGTCCCAACACTGCTGGGGAGAAGAGTAGTATCTGTTAAGTTCCTTATGTTGTCTTCTCCCTTCAGAGAGTTGTGAAGATTTGTCCCTCATTGCCCAGTAGTACAGAACAGCTTCAGAATTTCATAAACCATTCAGAATTAATTTTTAAAAAATTTATCTCTTAGATGATTCTGCCACTTCCTTTTCATCTGTCTCTCTGGGGAAGCCGAACTGTGGGGAATCTCCACAGTTTCTAAGTACTCACCCTGCATGCATGAATATGTAGGTTAGGTACCTCCAAGCCTGAGCACGGAGCTGGGGATGGTAAAGTAACGCATTTTTCAGGTATAAGGGATGGCTGACTTGCAGCACAAATCTGTCTAACACCACTCCGTTGTAAAGAAAAAAGACAACCTAGAAGAGCAGGGAGATTCCTTGGTTAGCAAATACCTTCTCTCACTGAAAAGCACTTTGTAGCTCAAAATCATTATGAGAAAAGTCAAATACATAGTAATTTTTCTCCCATTTAACAGCTTCACATAGCACGAAGGTTCCCTGTTTTGTGAGACCTGTAACACATCAGTATAAGTCTATATGAAGCTTTCTGAAACATACCAGCTACTGAGTCAGAGAAACACAGCATCCTCTGATCAATGCCATATTACAGCCTTCTCTGTGCTTACTTGAGCACATTATTCCACAACTGTGCAAACATCTCATCTGGGTAATAAATGAGCAGGTCAGAATATTTAACAGAGTTTCTCTTCTCGCCTTTTTCTCCCCATTCACAGAAGAGAAGTAACTATACAGGAACCTTTCTTATAATTCCATTATTTGAATTACCAGTTTCCCTACAACTATCCACTCTGCAAAAAGTTCTGTTATCATTTCCCAAATTCTGTAGTTTCATAAACAAATTCTTTCAGTGATTGCTTGAGACAGATAGGATCACTCTCTGCACCTACACAGATCCAGGCAAGCCAAAATGGCCATCAGCTTCATAATTGTCCTTGCCCGGGTCTAAATGAGTCCCACTCTAGCCCTTGTTCACGTTCCAGCAAAGCCTTTGGGAGTGGAAGGTGACTTCCCAGAGGGAGGGTATTGAGGTACTTGCCTCTACAATGGTGATGGTAATCATGAACCAGGGTGGGGGGCAGCAGGTATAGCTGTCATAGTACCACTTGCGGTCTATCTCTCGTGGCAGGGTTTCATAGGCAACGTGCCGGATCAGCCTCTGCGAAAGGCTAAGCCCCGTTTCCTCCAGCAGTGCCTTGCTGCACAGCCTCCTGTTCCCCTGAAGGATGGCTTGGCGGAAACTGTTTGACCTTTTGTTGCTCATCTGGGTGAAAAGAAAAGGAAGAAACAATGAGGACAAAAGAAGACCTGGCACATCAATCTGGGGAGTCTAGGACCAGTTTGGCAGTACCAGATCCACCTGGTTGAACTCTCTGGCCCACTCCCCAGCCTTCCATCCACTGTCTTCACCATCCATTACCACAACCCACATTCCTGTGGATTCCCTCAGCTTCTACTACTTTATCACACATCCCTGCACTTGCCAAGTCTTGGGGCAAAAAGTGTCTTGAAGTGGCAGCATCTAATCCTTGTGTTCTGGTCCTTGTTGGCAAGAGCTATCTCTGAGTGAAGACAATTATTCCTTTGCATAAAGCAAAACTACACAAGCAACAGCAACAAATTAACAAACCAAACTAAGTGTAAGGGCTGTCTTAGCTGCTCTAAACTTGTAAGAGGAAAAGATTTCTTCTTCTAAAACTGTTATCCTCAGAGGGGGAAGGTTTTGCAATGGTGCAGACTGTGGAGGGGATAGAATTTGTGGAGGGTATAGATTTGCTTTATGATCTTACACACACAGAACTAGCTGTCTATCTTTTTGAGCACAAACTCTCCCAGTTTGGATGCATAATTAAAGCAATTGTGTTTGCAAATTAGGCAGATGGAATTTTATGCTTAGCTACTTGGGAGAAAAAAAAACCACTCTGAAAACCAAATAGATCTGAAAGAGCTTGCTCCAAGATTTGGATAATTGCGAATTAGCCCTGATGTCAAACAAACTTGCTGCATTAGAGTTACTGTCTGTACCGGCTGAAGGATTGGCAGGAAGACCATAAAGGCTAACTGTGCATAAAGACCACTCTGGGGGCACCTTTTACAGTAAAAGACAGCAAAGCAAGCATGACAGCCTGGTCCCTCTCCTGGAAGATCTGCTAACTGATCTCAGAAACCAATGGCATCTTCAGTCTCCCAGATCCAAATAAGAGATGATATTCAACAGCATTGGCTTGTAGTTGTCTTGGATCCCACTGGTTTTGGTAAATATCCCAAAGCCAGCAAAGCCCAGAGCTTGTGCACACAATGCCAAGGCAGCTGGGTAATTATTCCAAGCTGGACCAAGCTGCTTAAAATAAAGTAATCACTGCAGGGAGCCACCTCCTCTTAATCCTTGGAGGAAGGCATCGGGGACATCTGAGGTGATTGCACTGCAACCCATTCTCTCAGGAACTGCCCATCCCTCTTCAGCCTGACCTTTGCAGCATGTCCCTCCAGTGCAAAATTCACCAACAAGAACAATGTTGACAGAAAACTGTTTGATTTCAAATTTTTAAAACTGGGGGGAAATCTGCTGTTGTTGGGGTTTTCTTGAGTCATTCTAGTGAGAAACACTTTTATTGTAAAAACTCTTTCCTTTCTTGGGTTCTCCTCTGCTCTTTTGTTCTTTCGGTCATTTGTCAAATACTTGCAAAAGAAAGCTTCTGCCAAAAGAAGCAGAAAAAGGAAAGAAGAAAAATTTCTTCCAGTCTTCTCATCCCTATAATCCAAAAGCTTTAATCTAAAACTAGGGAATATGAGAGGGAAGAAATTGTTGGTGCTCTTCTGTTGCATAAAGGAAGTCTGTTCATATTTAAAGATGGTATTTTCATAGAGAAGCATTCCCCAGGTGTGAGGTTCTTTTTGGTAGGCGAGAGATGTACCTCTGTTTCAAAAGGTACCTTTAGCCACCTAATGACCTCACTGTGTCCACAGAAGAAAGTTTCCTTCCAGGTTAGTTCAAAGCAACCTGCTGGAGATGATCTCTGCAGGCTCCCTCACACAGTCCATTCTGTTCTTTCTGGCTTTGCTCTTCTTGTGGATGAGAATAAACTCAGACTGGAACTATAACTCTTCCTGCTACAGAAGAAGATACCAGACAGTTGACAGAAGCTGCTGATATGCTTATTATAATTACAGTGATTTGTGTGATTTTACTGCCTGTCACACGACGGTCAGTGCTTTTCCCTGCTTCACCACTTCAGTGGAAAATAGAAGAGTTTCCAGAGACAGGCAAAGAAAACTATAATTGCAGTTTAACAAAGAAGCACTGACCCCATCACACTGACCCTCAGCAGATGATCACCTCATTGCTGCAGAGCCTGGTGAGAGAGATGGGCAGGAAACTCTAAAGGCTTCTGATCTTCCTGTCTATGCTAGGCTTGTAACATACATTTCTGTGCATTTGTTCAGGAGACGATCCTAGCATAGGCACCACTGAACTCATCTGGTATTGCTGAGCATGGAAAAAAGGATTAACTCTGTTCAATCACCTGAATTCAGCACAGCCCCATTGGTCCAGTGTCCTGCACACTGGATTCCTGTCCAAAGAGCACAAATTCATCAGCATGATGTTTCCGAAGGTTGTTCCTCAACATAATAAAAACAAAACAGAAAGAAAAGGTCTTCTTAGTTTTGTTAAGAGCAGGACATTGCAATGTCACCATGGAAATTGGACCTCAGATGACCAAAGCCTCTAGCTCTCCTGGCAATGTGGGAAGCTGGACTATGCAATACCAAATGACATGCCCAAAACCATACACTACAGTTAGAAGAATCCAAGTGGAATATGGAAAGAAGACCCAAGTTCCCTCTAAATGCCACAGTCTTGGCATGTTTTCACACCCAGATGAGGCAGAGACACATAGTGCTGAAAAGCCCTCACGATCTACTAAGATCCAGACAACTGGATGTACCAAGCACCTGTTAAAATTAGGCCATGCAGTAAGAAGGCATCCTGCTAGTCTCCAGCTGCAATCATTGCTCACCATAGCAATAAGGAAATGATCTCCAAAGAGGCAGCAGAGCTGACTGTCAGGGCTCAAGCAAACCAACAGTCCTACTCACTTAACTCCACAATGACAATCCCAAACTAGTAGGCAGGCGATGGCCAGAGGAGAGACATAGGATTAAGTCACTGCTGCTCATACCAACTCTTGATAAGAAGCCTATTTTGTTCCTCAGACTGACTTTGGAAGACTCAAATCTTCTCAAACCGACTCTCTCGCATATGGTCACAATTTGCTGACTTGATTTTGGAATTACATAATATTGGTATTTATGAGCCAAGTATTTAATCATCAGCTGAAAGAACACTGGGCCCATTGTGAGTCTGGACATTATTATGGCTCCAGAAGCTCAGGGCAGCACATCCCACTTCTTTTCATGCAACTGATCTGGGACTTCTTTAATGAGCGTGATATTAAAGGAGTTGGCAGATGGGTACAGCAAGCAGTATGTGGAAAGAGAAGATAGCATTGGGGAACAGCACATTCCCTTAGTCCTTCATGCCCACAAAAAGTTATTATTCAGAGAGAGAGAGCAATTTCCCTTGCAGAACAGCCAAGCTGCCATGACTGGCAACCATGCACTGCCCCTCCGCCCTTTGCTTTCACCACACCAAAACCCCAAGGCTCAGCACTGCAGTTCTGATCAAATGATGCATCTGACACAGAAAGAAAAAATGTTTCTTACTTAGATCTGAATCTGTCTTCAACACTGAAAGCATAAAAATCTAAGATACGAGTCCTTATCCCTTATCCTTGTATGGGATGATGCCAAAGTCTACCGATGCCCAAAGCCCTGCTTTTGTTCAGCACCATCCCAGCCTAGAACTAGTCTCAGATAACCTGCAACTTGCAATAGAAATGGCCTGTTCTCACCAGAAGGCAAATTTCTCTGGGTTTCCTGGCTGTCTGTATTACTGTTGCTGTCTCAGATAACCAATAGCCAAGTCATGGAGCGTTTCCTCATCTCCAGTTTCATGGCTTGTGTGGGGTTCAGTACTCTTTTAATGGTTTTTATGCAGCCTCAGTCAGGTGGTTTTGAAAACCAGGGATTTCTGCCCATTACATATTGACATCTTGGAGGCTGGTTTACACTTATTTTTAAAACACATAGACCACTGTGACAGGCAATGCATTCAGCTCTGCAGCTCTGATCCTCCCTCCATGACACAAAACACTAAATCAGAAGTTAGCTCAAGATTTTTAAATGCCCCTGTCAGCTTCATTTTTATAACCCACTTCACTTACAAATGCAGCCTCTCCAATCAATTTTGCCTTCAAGATTCACATTTATTTCCTTCCCTCACTCTGCACTTCTAAAAAATGCTAATGTGGGTAAAGAAAAGCTTCTCTCAAAATGCACAGCTCAGCACCAAGTTCATCTGTCACAGATGTTCACATCCTGTGAGCCAACCTGGTACCACTTTCCCAAACATTATAAAGCGGAAAAACAAAGCAAACAGCAACTTTCAGATTTGCTCTGACCAAGCAGTGGTTTACTCTGGGGAGTCAAGAAATTTAGAGGCAGGAGAGACCAAATAAATGATGCTGGTCACGGCAGGAGTATTCCCAGATCCAGGTTTTGTTGAGACTTCTGTGAAACACGCCAGCCTTAGACCTGCCAGCACTTCCATTAGGAAAGGTAAACCCCATTCAGAGTTTCAGGGTAACCGCGAGAACACCGCTTGCAGGACAAGACTAACATGGCAGTTCAGCTAACCTTCAAAACTTCAAATCCCCCAATGGCTGGTCAATTTTTCCTTGCTGTTGGGAAGGATTCTTCAATTGAAATGAATCCAGATTTAACTTTCTGAGTAAAAATGCTTTTTAATGTCTTAATAACATTTACCACTCATGAGTGCCTTTTAGATACACACACAATTAAAACAACCATGTAAGCTGATATTGTGCTTCTCAACTTTCAACTGCACGTGACTAAAAACAGCTGAGGGATCATGGTTAAGGATGGAAATTTCTATACCAAGTTCCACTTTAATTGACATAATGATTATTTGCCAGACTTGGAAGAAAGTTCTGCTACTGCTTGCAGCCAGAATCTAACAGACTCAGATCAATGTTCAAGCTGAACACATTCCAAAAGCACCTCTTGCAGCCCAGTTATTGCATTTAAAGATACTCACCTGGTCCTCTGATGGCTTTTTTACCCCTCAGGAGATGCATGTGGCTCTTGAACATCAAAAAAAGACCATTTTTCTCCAAACAGGAAGGAAAATAACATGTATAGGATTGAACAGTGAACCAAGGACAGAGGGAGCACTTAAGGGGGCATCCCATTGGACTTCAGATGAGAGTTATCTTGATATTCAGCAGAGGATCTGCCCTGGTTCAACAGTGCAGCTAATTGGAAGCACAGAGGAGAACAAATGGAGCTATAAAACCTGCAGCTTTGCATGTGACAAGCCTTCCCAGATCAGCCACAGTGAGAATAAAATTACAAACGCTGGACAAAACTGCTAGAACTGAGGTTCTGGGTTATTCAGCAACAGCATTTTAAACTTCAAACACTCACTAGAAAATGAACAACAATTCAGCAGGAAGAAGAGACAGTCATTTGAACAAACTTTTGTCTTGTGTGGGGATTCCCCTGAGAATTGAAGGTTTAGGCTTTATTGCTTGTCTTCCCAGTAAGTCAGGTAATAAATAATTATCTCCAGTTCCTGCAAAGCCTTGTTCACCTAAGCGTTCTATGCAGGCTGTCAGCTGGTTCAGTAGAGGACATGCAAAGACACTGGAAGTTGAATTTATAGCTACTTTCTGACCATGCTACAAAGTACTTCCAAAGTACTATTAAAATCAAGTAAACCATGGTTTAAAGGACCTCTCTCACCTCCCCCACTCAAGAATATAGTATGTAACTTCCTAAGAGCTGAGGTCCACAATAGAGCCCTCCTGGTGCTGTGACATACACACTCACAAAACCAAAGATAAAATTCAGTGGTTTATCTTTTAAAATATTCTTTTCCTAGCTCCTGCTCTTCCACTGTTTCCCCTCATTTCAGTTCAAGGCAGGTTGGAGAGAGTATCCCAAGCAAAGGCATTGCCACTGCAAGCATTGAAACAAAATCAAGTGTTACCTTTCAAAGCATAATGGTAGTCTGTGAAAAATCTATGGGCACACACAGTGTCCCCAAGGGACCGAACCAGCTCACCCTGCCCAGGACAGCAAAGCAAGTATTTAAATCATAGCCTCTGTATTTTTCCAGCATCCAGACAGAAACAGACAGATCATCAGATCCTGGGTATTTACTTCATCTTCACCTGCCATATTTTATCTTGTTTTTATAACTGCAGCAATATTTTGACATAACTGTCCCTTTGAACATCCATCTGGACAGCACACAGAACCAGGCAGCCTTCCATTAACAGTTCATCATGCTCCAGCCTCTTCCATGAAGTAAGAAACTATTGTAAAGCTCTCTTCCTCTCACCTTCTCTAACATCCAGTACACCTGCGTATCTGTTATTTGTGAGGGGGAAGAGCAGAGGCTGCAGATTTCTTACCCTGCATCTACACTTTTATTTCTTTGCTTGAAGAGGAAGGTCTTGCAGCCTGGCAACACACTGAGCAAGCCAGAGAGGAAATCACAAAAACTAAAGGAAATCTTTCTCAGGAGGGTAAAGCATGCTGGTGCCAGAAAAGTCAGGATTAGGGTGACCTGATTATTATTACACAGTGCTTAAAAAGGTGTGTGTTGTTCACTGAAAATGAGGTAGAATTTGCCTGTTCCTAGAAGCCAGCAATGCGGGTGTTAATTCTTGATCTGGAAAACAAACAACGTGCCTTTAATTAGCTAATATATTTTGCTCACTGCTGAGATGCTACAGCAACCTGAAGTCACTACAAAGCAACAGCTGAACATTTCTGTTGGAAGCAGCAATGTTTTGTTTTTCCCAAGTCATATGAACTCTGTCTCAGAATTTACTAATTCCTCCCAAACATACTGAAATGCTGTTGTCTTCAGGGAACAGGATTAGCTCTCAGTTCTTCTAGACCCAACACAGCTCCTCAACCAAATGCTCATCACGTAGCTGGTTTCCCAGCACCTTGCTCTTCCTCTGCAGGAAGATTGTCATTGGCTTTGCCAAAACTGTGAAGCCCAGAAGAGACACTCTCCTCCTGACTGCTGGAGAAACAGACCCATGAGGCATAGGGAGGCTTCCACAAGTTTCACAGTGAATCTTTTGCAGAGCCAGGAATAAAACTTAAGTCTACCAGTACTTCCAGTCCTGCCCTTTGCACATAAGACCCATGGAAGGGACACGGAGACCTACAGTGTGCACCAGGTGCACCTCACAGGGCAGTGCCAGTGTTGCAATGGGATACAATGACATTCCCCTTGACTCTTCCTGCCTCATGCTGGCAGGTCCAATCTGAACCACATGAGCTGAAGTCAGCCTTTATAACACATTTGGGTCAGTTGCACTGGCAAATCTCTTGGGCTGCAGAACAGACTTTGCTTTAGTCTCACTATAATATAGAATTTACTTTTCTAGCAAAAGCTATTTTATAAAACCTGAGGTTCTGTAAAACTCTTCCTTGTCCAGAACAAGGCTAGCAGTCACCTGATGTTCACAAAAGAACATGAGCTACCAGCAGTCTAAAATGGCTTCCCACTGCCCCTCCATCAAGGAAAGTAAGGTCTTAGAAGTGCCATTGCACCCCCTTACCTCCACACACATCTGAAGAGGAACTCATCAAGCTGGTGAGAAGGTGGTAAAGCTACAATCTGTCCTGTCCAAAGCAACAATTTCATTTCCCAGGCAGAGAAGACAACCTTTATCCAGAAAATGAGACTGAGTCTCTCTAGAGCCTATCTGCTCTGCTCTTTAGCTGTTACAGTTCACAGCATATTATGTGAAGCAGTCCAGGAGTGCCAGCAACAACTGCTGTTCAGCAAGGATTCCGGCAAATAACATCTCGACTGTAATTACTTCTTGGCCTGTCTCCTCTCTAAAGGTAGCAAAGTTAGTTAAACAGCTTTGTTCATTATCTCCTCCTGTAGCCTGTGCTGTTCACAGCCAGAATTTTCACTGTGCATTTTTAGCATCTCTCCTCACAATGCAGAAAAGCTACCAGACAATAGAAATGCACAAGACTTCTCCACTTGTAGAGGAAACACTTCTGTTATTCTGCACTGTCTCAGCACAGGGTAAGAAATCCCATCTGCTACTCTTGCAAGCCCTAGTGTGGAAACAGAAACAGATATGATTGCACCATTGTTTTACAACAACACAAGATGAATCGCATTCATGTAGAGGAAAAACAATACCCAATGAGTTGCCTCCCTGATTTTCTTAAAGGCCTTGCTGTTTACAAGCCACACCAGGAGTTTGCAGCTTCCCTCAATTAATTCATTACTCAGTTATTTACTGACTGACTTCCAGCATTTGTTCTCATCCTATAAAGTTGCTTTGCTGAGTTAAGAACAGTCAAATGTTTTGAGTGGATCTCCTTATTAAGGTGAGATGTCCTAAAATTACATTTCTGGTGCATCTCAAGGTCTCTCTAGTGGTCAGAGCTTTACTAATGCAATTCTACCTCTTACTCAAAGTTCCAGTACCATGGACACATTTGAGAGACTAAGAGATTCTCCGATCATTTTGGAGTAATTGTTCATGAATATTGATGGAGAAAAGGAAAACCACACACACAGAGCCATGTGTGCCAAACCTCTGTGGATCTAGTAAAAGGTCAGCCTTTACCTTTCCCACATCCAGCACCATCATTTCTGGTGAGCAGATTAAGTTTTGCTTAAGCTACCAAAACAGAAAAATTAACCTGAGCAAAAAGCAGAGGTGGCAAATGATCAGCAGGCACAAGCGTGCACTTAAAACACCACTACATCTAGTTTCCAGGACTGACAGCTATAAAGTGAAGGAAATCACTAATCTCACGGTGATTCTGTGTCAAGTATGCTGTTTCTGTCAGGAAGTTCAAAAGGCAGGCTTGGGAGCAGGAAACCAGGGAAAAGAGGAGGAGCCCTAGAAAGTCTGGATGCTGGAAATCAATAGCAGCAAAAGGAGGAGTAAGGAGAGAGATGCCATTTGTAAGTAGTTTAACGTTCTGGCATTTGCATTGCCTATTGACCAGAAAGTGCAAAGCATGCAGATGAGGACAGAGGGAGTGATGACAGAAAAATCAATGGCTTCTTTACAGGAGTCATTCAATAGCAGGGGAGGAAATTTGCCATTTTGCAGAAATCACATCAGGTGGGTGTGAGCTGGCAGGATCTCCCATTCCCAAAGGAGGAGGAGGTCCAAACCTTTACCTCCCATCTGTCTCTTATTAGCTTTTGCTGTCCCAGATCTTAGTGGAGTAAGGAGAGAGCAAAAAGCCCACTTCTATTGTTGATCCTGTTGACTGGCCCTAGGCCACCACTTGAGCAACTGAAATTAGGGATATCTCTTCCTGCTGCCTTCATGTTGTGCAGCTCCATTCGTGGGTGCTTGCAGGGTACTTTGAATACACAGACTGTACAAGCAGCTGTTGCTATAAATACACTCACTGCTGGTCACCAAGTACCACCAAACACACTGTTTTATTACACTTGAGTTGATGAAAATCTCATGCTCACCATGATCTACTTATTGTTGCTACGGTTATTTTACCACACACCTAAACACATTGAAGGGGCTAACCAGACAGTTTGGCTAGGTACAGCAGGGCTATGTCATTGCATCATGGTAATTTCACCTTGACACTGCCCACAGCCTAACTGAGGTTGTGACCTGGGTCCCTGACAGCTGTGTTCTTTGGGATACTTTTATGATTACTATGTAAACAGGACATACAGAAGGTGCTTCTTTCTAAACCAAGAACACATGCATGAGTGACCATGAGAAATGGAGGGATCAAATCCCTGTATTGAGTGCAGGAATACACAGAGATGCAAATTATTGTACTCTGCATCAAGAACACTTCCAGATTTCCAGTCACACTTTAGAGAAGTTCCACAGCTCATTGACTTTGTCACCCTGGTTTCTCTTACTGCTGCACTAAATCTGCTGGGGCTCAGGTGAGGAATGACAGACCAAGAAGAGGGCAAAGCCCCTGGAATGGCCACTGTTCAATACACCTACCTTGTAAACAACATCTGTAGGCCATCCTGGGTATCTAACACCACATGTCTCCATCTGTGTTGATCTGCCTTGACATGAAACAGAGAGATCCCTTCACTAATTGACTCATTAGTAGAGATAGAGAGACATCCAGATCATGACTCATGCAGTCTGAGACATCTCACCTAGTATAAAATGAGCATGACCTAGAAACACTTTATCTCTGTTGCTATTGCTGCCTGCAGCAGGGCGATGCGACCCCACCCAGCACATCAACACAATGTTATCTGTATTTTGTCTGAAAGTGGTGAAATCTCTAGACAAAATAGGAGACATCCAGACTGACAGACTTCTGCTTGCAAACAAATAGCTCTTTATGACAGCTATCAACCGATACAGAAAGCAAAAAACTTGTTTCCCTAGAAAAATGAACAGTAACTTGATTCTTCAGAATTCAATCACCACTAAATGCTTCAGTAAGGGAATGATGCAGAGAGTGATGCAAGGACACAGCAAACACTGGTGTTGATAGAAGGAGTGAAGGAGAGAGACTGTCCCTCACCAGCCAGTGGTTTAAGCAGAGGCAGGGACCCACAGGCCCTGTCAGCCAGAGCACTCACCAGATGGACAAAGTCCTGATAGCAGATCCTCCCCTCAGAGTTGCTGTCTGCCAGGGCCAGCAGGACCTCCAGTTTGTGGGGGTCCAGCTCCGAGCCGTGTTTCTGGAGAAGGGAACGAAACTTCTCGGTGCTGATGTAGCCAGTGTTGTCAGGATCGAACTGGGGTAGAGGGGAAAATGCTAGAATTAACCATTCCACATTCCACACAACTGCTTTCCTATACGTTCATCACCTGCAGCAGATCCACAGGGACCCCAGAAGCTGGTCTGGGCTTTGGAGATGCGTTTTCCTGCAACCAGCCCATCCGCAGCTTGCTTTCACGGCTCAAGACTGCAAAGCACCCTGCTGCAGACAGGTGTGAGCCCAGGAATGATCACCCACACCACCACTCTGTCTCCACCAGATGAACATTATGTCAGACTAAAAGTGCCAAGGCAGCCACACACCATTTTCAGAACATAAACCAGAATCACAGATTATTGAGGCTGGAAAAGACCTCTAAGATCATCAAGTCCAGCCTATGATCTAACATCACCACAGTCAGCTAGACCATGGCACTAAGTGCCAGATCCAGCCTGTCCTTAAACACCTCTAGGGATGGGGATTCCACCATCTCCCTGGGCAGTCCATTCCAGTGTCTGATCACCCTTTCCATGAGGCAGTGCTTCCTAACATCCATCCTAACCCTTCCCTGGTAGCTTCAGGCCCTGCCCTCTCGCCCTGTCTCTAGTTGCCTGGCAGAAGAGCCTGACCACCACCTGACTACAACCTTCCTTCAGGTAGCTGGGGAGAGGGAGAAGGTCCCCTCTGAGTCTCCTCTTCTCCAGGCTGAACACCCCCAGCTCCCTCAGCCTCTCTTCAGCAGTCTTCCTCTCCAGTCCCTTCCCCAGCCTTATTGCTCTTCTGGACCCGCTCCAGGCCCTCAAACTCTTTCTTGAAGTGAGGGGCCCAGCACTGCCCCCAGTACTTGAGGGGAGGCCTCGCCAGTGCCCAGTACAGGGGGAGAATGGCATCCCTAGTCCTGCTGGCCACACTATTCCTGATACAAGCCGGGATGCCGTTGGCCTTTTGTGCCACCTGGGCACACTGCTGGCTCCTGTTCAGCCGGTTGTCAACCAGTACTGCCAGGTCCCTCTCTGCCAGGCTGCTCTTCAGCCACTCATCCCCTAGTCTGTAGCTGCAGGGGGCTGTTGTGGCCAAAATGTAGGATCCTGCAGTTGGCCCTGTTAAATCTCATCCCGTTGGCCTCTGTCCATTGGCCCAGCCTGTCCAGAGTCATTAGAAAGAGTCACAGGTGAGATTTGGAACAAATCCCACTCTGACCAAGAACATCACTGTTTTCCCTCAGTCTAAGTGGTTAATCTCCTAAAACTGCCACTGACCAAAACGTTTGACAGCTTTGCAAGGCTATTCAAACTCATGCCTGCATCCAGTGGCCTCTAGCCCATGCTGTGCTTCCCAGGGCACTCTGCGAGAGGCTGCCAGCTCACAGGTGGGCTCAGCCTCAGCTCTGACAAAGCCAGTGCTGGCACCATGCCAAGCACGTTGCTTTTGTGCTTTCAAACCCAGTGGGCACAAGCTGCTGGGCAGCCTGCACCAGCCATGGTGTAGCCTGATCTGTGCCAGCTCTCTGTTGCTGGGAGATTTGCCTTTGATTTCCTGAACTTGGCTGTGAGGAGCCTGGTGCTCACCAGCCTTCTTTTGTAGATAATGATATCAAGTTAGTTGGCTGGACTGAATGGCTGTCAGGGGCAGGGTGGTCAGGAGGGAGTCTTTTCATGGAAGCATTTAGGACATAAAAGGCCTTGGCAGAGCCAAAAATGTCCTGATAAGGCTCACTGTCTCCTAAGAGAACAAAAGCTGAGCAGGCGCCAGGCCTTCAATCTGATGAAGCTGAGTAAAAGCTGCCCTAGCAAGCGAGAAGGTGAGAAGGAGGATGTGGCAGAAGATGCAGCTGCCAGTGGAAGAGCTGGGACTGCTCTGCAGTGAGCAGAACAGCTATAAAACAGGCTGATCCCAGGCAGGGGCAGCTTGTTTGGAGGATGCAGTGCCCACATGCATGTATCTGGCTGCATCTCATTCTGGCTGGAGTACCTTTGTCCTGCTGCTCCTGGGGACTCTAACCCGAGGAAGGAGATCACAGCCGCTTGCTGGAGGACAGCTGGACTGCAATTGCCCTCTGTGAGGAAGCTGCTGGGACAAGTGAATTACACAAAACAAGATAAACCGGGTGACCTGTGGACAGTCAGAGCTGGGCACTCTCCCCTGCTCTCTGCCAAGGGTTGTTCTGTCCTTGATGAGGTGGCCTGGATGTACCTTCCTGACTGCTGGCACTTGGAGCTAAAGGTGGATTTCATCAGCTGTTTACTGCTAAATAAGGGCTTAATATTAATCCCTGGAGAAGTTTAGCTCTTCTACTCCAACCCAATCTGATGCTTTCAGTTAACAGATCAAATTTACAAATCAATACCAAAATCAGAGCTTCAGCACTCAGGCTCAGCCCTGATGCTTTTGGCTTTTACTAGGTCTCCCAAACCAGTAAAACCTAATTTTGCAGTGCCCGGTCACAGAGGCACAAGTACCCAGGAAATAAAGTATTATTAGCATAATACCTGAGCTGACCTTTCTCAAGGGGAATTTGCAGAGGCTGAGAGATGAGTAATTCAGTGAGCAGACCTAACACCTGCAATCCCATAAATACTGCTGTGTTCATCCTTGTTTCCTGAAAACATTTGACCCAACCAGCATTTTACTTAACTGCACCACTTTAAGTGAAGCTTGACATTTAAAATGTCAGAACCTATCTTGTCTTCAACAAACCCATTTGCTTCTGGAAGGCTTAAATGCCTCCCTGCTTTGAGGGCCAGGGTCAAGGGTGGGACTCTGCCCATGCTGAGTGCTCATTGTTTGACCTTGTAGGAAAGACCAATGGCCAAGCCATGGGGAACAAACGCAGCTATTCCTTTAAAGGGCAGAAGAGACTCAGGGCTGAAGCACACAGACTGCCGAAGCACAAAAGAGCTGCTCAGATCACAGACTGCTTTCTCCCAGACTCTGTTCTTTTTTAAAGCATTCCAAGAAGAAACTTCTTGTAACCAAGACCAAAATCACACAACTGCTTCAGAGCTTCAAACCAGCCCACATAAGGACACGCTGATGCCTTCCAGACTCACCAGCACTAGAGCAGATAGGATCCTGTCACTCAGGACTATCCTGTCTATACCTATTTGCTACTGGCTGCTGGCTTTCCAAATAGACAGCTGGAGCCTGTCTGGTGGCTATAATGAACCTCTGCTCTGAGGATGCTTCTTTCTCACACCAGCATTTCTTCAGCTTGCTGTCTTGCTGCTTGTCCCACCAAAGTCAAAGCCATGGCATAACCAGCATTTTTGGCGCGGTGAACGTGCTACGGAGCCTGTTCTTATCTTTCACATTACCACATACAATTTTTTTTTTGGCACTAAGCTAATGATACTATTCAGAAATAGATTTCAAACTCATGTATCTGAACAGCATGAAAGAGTAATAGGTGAGCAATGATCAACAGGCATCTGAACTGAATTGTCCTTTTTCAGAGCAGGATGAAACAATAGCTTCCACAGCCTGGAGCAGACTGTTTTAGTGTAAACCTCAGCTGTAAGGGACTTCTCTTATTTATGTTTCAACATTAAGTTTTTTCAGCATGTGAAAATCTCGTCTGTCACCACAGCACTCACAATACCCCCCAACACTTTAAACTGCCTCAAACCCTGTTTCACAGACACAACACTTAAGGAGTTGAGCTGGTCCTGCAGAACTCATGCCCTCACACAGGGCACAACCAACATATGACAGCACACATAGAACACTTGGGCCCATCAATTATGAAGAGGCAACTGACCTTTGCTAGACGCTTCATGTATTTATCCATGATGATCTCATCAAGGGCTGGTTGCCCCACGAGCCCAGCCGAGCACCTCTGTCTCACCAAGAGGACAGCTGGGGACTGGCAGGCAGCAGTATGGCTGCACTGAGTCCCAGGTCCAGTTCCACAGAGAAGAGCTCCCCAGGCAGAGCCTCCCAGCAGCTAAGTCAGCACAGTGGCTTCCTTCAGCAGTTACTTCTGGCTCTGCCCATCTACTTGGGCAGACAAGCACAACACAACCGGTGCTGCGATCAGGAAAGCCATTTGCCCCCCCTCACCCCCCCCCCAAACAATAGGACACTAACGGCAATTTCATGCAAGGTTTCCTCCGCATTTCAATGACAATCACTCTTAACTCCCTTGATCCTCAACCAGCCTCTTAAGCAAAAATGTAAATATGTTAATGACCACAGCAGCCGTCTGACCCAGGATCTTAATTCCCTAGCTGCAAACAAGCTATGTTTTCCCTATTTCTTATTTAATTTAGAGCAGAGACTCCATAAACTAAAGGCCCCACAGCAAACCTACCAGACAACAACATGGGGAGGGGATCCCACAAACTCTGATGGAAATAGGAAATACAGTTGAGAAAAAAAATGAAATCTCAGATTGTTCCTTCTCATTAATTAAAGACACATCAGCCACGGTTGAGTGCGCAAGTAGGGTGGAGGCTGGTGCTGCAGACAGACAATGGGTATCTTGGGAAAACGAAGCCATTTCACATCGCATGGCCAGCTGCTCCTCTCCCCATGGCAAACAGCCCTCTGAGCAGCTAGAGAGTCACAGCTGAACTGGGCACAGCATGAGGAGCCTCGGCTGGCTTTTGGGTTGCAGATCTGTTGCAAGAACAATTTGCCGGCACTCATGGTTTCCTCATTGGCATCACCCAAGCCATAAGTTGCTTTCACAACGGGCAAGGCTCCAAGCAACTTCATCTAATTTGAAAGCTGGCTTTGGGTTGGATCAGTCCCTTCAACTCTGAATCACTCTATGGTCTGGTCTCTCCTGCCTCTGAGAGACATGGCAGTCAAACCTTCTGGCACTAACCCCAGCTTTGCTCCAGACTAGGAGGCGGATTCTGGAATTAAATATTTTATCAACTAAATGAGAGGGCAAAACTGAAGGGCTGTTTTAGCAGGAGTTTCATTGCTGCCTGATGGTGATGATTGCCCAAGCAGCAAAATTGTCCTGCTTTCTCTTCCCATAGTGGGAGACACATGTGAAAGGAGAAACTTGACCAGAAGAAAGGAAGACTAGTCAAAAATAAGTGCATATCCCTCCACCTTGAAATCCTGCTTCTTCCCATTAAAAGTTATCTAATCCCAGTTGCCCAAACACGTGTGGTACAACATTAGTGCTGGCTCCAGTGACGCAAACTCCCTCCCCCTGT
Source organism: Phoeniculus purpureus (assembly GCA_028565055.1). NCBI lineage: Eukaryota > Metazoa > Chordata > Aves > Bucerotiformes > Phoeniculidae > Phoeniculus > Phoeniculus purpureus. The sequence goes on from JAOXOE010000787.1 coordinate 8,424,119, forward strand.
AAATAATGAATTTACCCACCACTGCCCAGACAAAATAAAGTGATTAAGGGCTGTCCAGCAGTACTTCTAGTGCATGTTAGATGATTGCTTTGACCTGGGGTGAACCCATGGTTCGGAAACATCACCCAGCTCTCAAAAGCCAGATTGCATTTAAGCACAAAGGATATACCCTCACTAGCTCCCCAGACAGACCCACTCCCTGTAAAGCTGCAGAGAGAGAGAGAGAGCGAGAGCACAGAGCTCCCCAACGTAGCTTTCCCCTGGGTGGGGAGATGCTTGCAGGGTAGATCACCCATCACTTGGGTTCAGGTGAGTGCCTCCCTGAATGCAGCACATCACCAAATGGAGATGGAATGAGCTGGATTAAGATTCCTTTTTCTTTGAGGAGTAGAGCAGACTGAAGGATTACGCTCCTCAGCTAGCTGCTTATCTGTAGAGGCATTTCTCTCAAATTTATTTCTTCTCCTTTCTTAGGCACAAAGGCAAAGAAGGGACCTACATTATTACCATCTGTTGTTACCTTCTGCGAAAGCACTTCGTCTAACAGACACTAGAAGCACAGATTCAACATGAATGTGAGAACAGAAAAATTCAGGAGTGCACCAGTGCTCAGCTGTAGCCAGACAGGAAAGAGGACTTTGGGACAAGGTTCGATTATTGGTAGTGCTAAGATTTCTGGAGAGAGTCCAGACACCTCTTGTAGTGTCTTCACTTTCAGGTCTGCAATGCATGAGCAACAGACCTGAACCTGTGTAATGGGACACAGGGAGGGCTGTGGAGAGCTCACAGAGCATGACTGGATGATGGCTCAGTAGCAAAGGGCAATCACCACATCACAAAGCCAAGCAGCACAGGGAGAATTGGAACAGAGCTTGGATTTCTGCCAGGGGTTCATCTATAGGAACACATCAAACTTTCCAAAGCCTATGACAGCTGGACACTGCACTGAGCTCCTTGACTCCACAGAGGTTCAGATCCCTAGCTGAGCAAATCTTGCATTCAGAGACTCCCAGGAATTTCTGACCCACAGCTTGCTAGGGAAGTCTCTCATGCTTGGCCAGGTACCCAAATCCATGGTTCTGTATCAGTAAGCATTTATGGGTTTCTTGTTGCTAGTGCTTGCTAAGACACTAAGAAAGGATAGAGCTGAGAAACGCTCACAGGACCTGTTGAACTTGCAGTCCTCTGCTGTCTCAACAACCCACCATACTGAGGGATCCTACCGCCTCTCTCCAGATCTGCCTCCTGGCAGAACACTTGCAGGAATCAGCCTCCAGTCTCAGCTGGGGAATTACACACAGTGTTCAAGTCACCCGGAACTAAATTATTCAAAATATGCCACTGTGCTGGCTTTGAAACCAAAGACGCTCCCCAGAAAGCAGCCAGGGTAAATAGAAGCTCCATTATCAGCAGCACTGACAAGGAAGGAGATGCAGCACCAAAAGTGAGGGAGATAATTACATGATTAATGAGACAGCATGGATGGCAGGAGATGCCCTCCATTATGCCACAAGGCTTAATGCAAAGAGACGTGTTTATAGACTGAGCCTTCTCCAGCTCTGCTTCTTCCTGCTTTATTATTTATGAAAGTGCATTAAGACTAATGGAAAGAAGCTGAGGCACTCTAAAAAGTGGTGGTAGGGGGTTTTTTTTGTGTGGAAATAGAAGTTTTAATCTTGATCCAGCACTGGGCACCTTGCACATGTCCTCAGCTGCAGCAAAAGGCTGTAGGTCACAGCCCAGAGCAGTGCAGCCCAGCTCTGGTGCTGACTGTCCACAAACTTTTGAGATTGTGGATGAGATGAAGTCTATGAGAGATCAACACATGGTGCTATGACCAAACCTACCCTAACAGTTAAAACCTTTTCTTAATTCCCTAGGCAAGAGGTTTAACGTTCCCTCTAGATCTGCTTGTCAGCACTGGCCCAGACATTGTTATCAGGTACAAATGCTCCATCTCTCACTCTCCCTTTTTTGAATTCCTCTAGTTTTTAGGAATCCACAGTCTCCTGAGGCAATGAGTTCTGCAGTCTAATTAAAAGAAAACCCACTTTTCATCTGGATGGTGTAAAGCATTAAATATCAAAAGCTGAAAACTTTTATCCACACTGCCATGACACACAATATTCTCATTTACCACCACATAATTACTGTTTATGTTTTTTCACTCATGTCTCATTGGAGAATCCTGAAATCCTGTACCAATATTAATTACATCTCTCAGGGCTTCTACACCTTGAGGGTACATAATGCGCAAGTTGTTTCATTCAGAGATGCAGTGTAACACAGTCTGGGTGGGATGCTGCATTTATTTGGGTTACATAACTCAATAAAGACACAGCATGCACAGTCAGCCTCACAGCCAGGAGACAGACAGGCTCTAACCACTACTGCTACAAAGAAAATAAAATTTTAAAAAACCCAAACAAAACCCAACAGACAACAGTTCAGCTGGGGCTGTATTTCAGGCCAAGTTCCTGTAGTTAGATCCCTTCTTACCCCCAAATTCACTAAACATGCATAAGCATTTCTATAAAATTCACTATTGACAGTGTCTCATGTCTGCTGGCACACAGGACTCCTCTCATTCAAAACGAGGTTTTGGTCTGATATTATCTAAAAAGTAGCATAAAAGAGTCAGGAGTAGGTGAAATATTTTTCTTCTGTATATGGACGAAACCCAATGAGTTGTCTCTGTCACAGGACGATGACAATGCAGTTTCTGTCCCAGCAGTGACTCTGGACAACGTTACTGAGCAGCTGCTAAAGGTAGATGATTTGAATCAGCAGTCAAGATAACTTTAATCCAAAAGATATTTAAACCCCAGTTCTAATACTGATTTTCTGCAAGTCTGGGAACACCAGGGGAACATCAAGATCAGCTTTTCACTTTTCTTCCAGCTTTAAATCAGCAGTTCAGCCCCTTCCAACCACAGTTCCAAAATGTCAGTCCAAACAGGGTGACAAGAACCCACACCACTCCCAAAATTGCAGGGTTGGGACAAGAATATAATGACACAAAACAGGTCTGTTGGCTTAATAGCAACCCACAGCAAATGAACAGGTGACTGATATTGAGTAACACATAATTGAAGGGCTGTTCTAATATCAGTTGGAAAATAAAGTATGTTTAGCTGATATCATCTGGATCAGAACACAAATGTGGAGCAGATCCTAGTACAATATTGCTGGTATAGCCCACTTCTGCAGGGCATCTGACATCAACAGACCCTGTGTTTGAGGACTTACTGTGATGCAAACTCAGGCTATCGCACATTCAAACACATTAGATCTATCCATTTGACGGGTCTCAAACATAAGACTAAGCTAGAGAGCTACCAACACATGGAGATGTCACTAATGGGGTCCCACCAGAATTCATCCTTGCCCCTACGCATCATAATTAGTGACTTAGGAGAAAGCATGAGGTAAGACTCTCATACTGACGGACAAGCTAAAGCAGCAAGTTACTAAGCATGAGCTGGGGGGTTTGGTAAAGCTGGGTGCTTGCAAACAATACACACTGCAGTGAAAACAAACAGAAAGCCATAGGGCCAGGAGCCAAGAATGTCAGCCAGCTTACAGGATGGGGAATGCCATCTTCAGATGCAGCCACTCTGCAGAGAAAAAAAGCCTCGTTTGTCACACTGAGTGTTCACAAGGTAACACAGCCTGCAAAAGAGAAATCGTGACCTGCAAATTTGCAAATGAAGTGACACTACCTCTTGTTCTGGCACTTTGTTGACTGGTCTAGTCTGACTTGATCTGCTGACAGGCTCCATTCATTAGCTTATGAAAGGGAAGGGTAAGCAATGACTTGATCACTGTCCAGAAGAGCCACAAGGGGAACAGAAATCTGGCAGTAGAGGATTCTCCACTATGACAAAGGTATAATCATATCCAAGGGATAGAGGTCAAAGCTGAGCAGCTTAGGATAAATGGATTATTTTTACTATTAACAAGTGAAACATCTCACTAACTTCACCAGAAACTTAACAACTGAATTGCAAGTTTTCCTAGGACACGAGGCATGGTCGAGGCCAAGCAAAAGACCACTAAGAAAATCCTCTGGCCTTCATTATGAGACATCAGGTGATCCCAACAGTTCCTGACCACAAGTTACTAACAACTTCCATAACATAGGTATAACCAGAATGACCTACCTCTACTGGAATTCAAATCATGCTTCTGGTTAGAACAGTCACAGAGGAAAACACTTACTGAACAACTGTGAAACATTTAACTCATTCTGGTTTTGCTCAGTTATGGGGACTGGAGCTACCAAAAATACTACTCTGCTTTCCATGCTTAACTGGAGCAGAAGATGTCAGCCTTGTGGAGACAGGTATTGCATGATTCTGTGCCTTGTAGTAACCTGGCATTACACTGCAAGGACATAACCACCTAAAACGTACTCCAGACAGGCCAGTTCCTGTTGGAGTCCAGAGCTGGGGCTATTAAATGATAGAGGTTACAGTCATAATTAAACACTGGAGAGCAAGCAGTCCTGCCTTGAATCTTTCCCAGGTGATCATGTGGGTTACAATTGCAGTGATGAGCCAAACTGCTGGAAGCTGTGGTGGTTCACATTGTTTCTTAGGATAAATACTAAATCAGTGCCAGATGACTCCCAGACTACAGGTTCCCTGTGTGGAGCACTGCAATGCTAAGGGCTGCAGAGTTTGCACTTTCCCAGGGTCTGCTCCTTCAAATGCACTTTGGTTTAAGGGTAAAAGAGATTTGTTCAAGTGCCAGAGCTGTACGACCACAGATCAGAAAAATCAAGCTGCGTTTTTGCCTTCTTACAGGCTTTTACTGGAGACGCGAGACAAACTCAAGACAAGGAAGAGTGTTTCCAGGCTCCGCTTTGCCACAGTTTTCAAACAGACACCAAAGTGTTTGCAGTTTTGAAGCAAATCATGACTCAGTAAAGACTCCACAACAGGAGCACAATTCAGCTCACAGGAATCAGTGTTACCCACGCAGGTTTCGGGTCCAAGCCTTGCAGCTGTAGCAGGGCAGGTCTCTCTGCGGGTAACAAATGCAGGTCTGGACTGGGACTAGCTGTGCCCTGCAAGGTGTAACAGCTCTGAGGGGCCCAAACATGCTGAATACAGATTTCCTTTTACACTCTGAACTGCCTGACAACAAACTGTACCACAGCAAGGTTTGAAATCCCTCTTTTAGGCAGTTATCAGGGAGAAGGCTCCTTCTCAAAGCATTGACAAGTCCTCACAGAGCCTGGCCCTGCCTGAGCCATGTCAGGGGCTCCTTACAGCCTCAGGATACAGCAGCAGATACTCCCTTTGCAGCCTCCCACACAGCTGAGTGCTCGTCCTATCAGCCAGACCTGCGTTCACTCACAGCCCCTCTCCTTCCCTGCCTCCACCTCATTTCTGCCTCCTTCGCTGAACCAACCACATTTCTTGGGGGCTCACACATGCTTTAAACAGCACCTGCTTCCTCTGACAAGCGTGTGTGCTCTTCCTGAGCTCTAATGTTCCCCTTTTACTTGAATAGACTAGCTTGAATGCAGTTTAACCATTCAAAGCCAAAGCCCCCCATGGGCACCCACGGGCAGGCAGACCTCCCACTTAGTTTTCCTGCCACCATGCAGCAGAGACCTGCTCCTTCAATACATCAGGGTGATGTCTGCACACTGCTGGCACAGCTGTGAGCTATAGGGGACCCGGTGCACAGCAGACTATGGGATCTTTGGCAGAGAGAGCCCTGGGGTCTGTGTCTGTCTGCACCACAAGCACAGGGTCATGACTGCATTGAGACTTCGAAACAAGAAGCCCTGACTACCGCAATTCTACAGGCTCTACTCCCTGAGTAATGCTTAAAACACATTACAGTACAGAGATGCTTTTACAGGACTGGTATGACCCCACTGCAGATGATTAGAAGCAGGGAGCAGAGACGGTACAGGCAACAACCATCATTAGAGAGCCAGCATAATTAAGAGAATGCATGTTGCACTCCTCAGGATTGACGAAAACAAAACTAAAAAGTCACCTGAGAGTTCTGATGTCTGCAAACACAGGAGAAACAATCCAGGAGAGACAGAAAGACCAGACTGAGAAGGAAAGCTAGGAAATGGCAATGCCCTTCCCATTCATGCATTGTGCTGCATCTCTGGAAAGTGGGAAAAGAGTGGGGAAAAAAACATTTTTAAATCTGCTCACCTGCAGGGTAACTAGAGAGACCAAGTCCACCCAAAGCAATCCCACCAGGCTTCTACTGGGGATTAATTAGCCCATTAAGTGGGGCCAACTTCTAGCAGAGCATCCTCATGGTGCACACCACAGACTTCTGTGCTTCGGGTGGTCACAGAGAAGGGAGTGCAAAGATACAAAAAGGGAACTGCAGAAGGGGCAGGAGGAGAGGGCAGCCCAGATGAATGGAGAAAGGCAAGCAGAACAGTGAATGAGCAAGAGGTGATGAATGGTAGGGAGGGCATGGAAGTTTTACACAGGGCAGACAGCAAAGGCAGACCTGAATGGCGAAGACTGAAAGATGCCGCTTGAATGGAAGGGACAGAAGGGAGGAGAAATGAGACAGAGAGAAAGCTGAGCAGCCAAAGTGAAATAGTGCAGGCAGAATAGCTTCCCACATGGACTTGACAAGGCCTTAGAGAGAGAGAGAGACAAGTAACACAGCATGAACTTTAATCCAGGAGCAGAAAAGCTGCCTGGAGCAGACAGCGTCACTGTCGTCTGTCGCTGTATAATCCCTCCACCATTGGACACCGTCTTTGCTCCCAGGCAACAAATTCTCATGAACCCAAAGCAACTTGAACAGCAGCCACCGAAGGCCAGACTGCCCTCATCAAAGGGAGTTGTAGCAAAACTGAACCAGTGACATGGAAACAGCTGATGGGATAAAGCACCGAGACAATGACAAGCAGCAGCCTAAGAGACACAAGTGTAACTCTATGCTAAAGTGGAGACAAGGTGCAGGCTGTATGTATGACACACAAACACCAGTCATCATTGGGGTTTTGCAGCAGGACTTTCCTCCCATTTCCAAAGCCATGGTAATTTTTTTCAAAACAAAACTTTTCCAAGCAAAAACTCTGAGATTTTAGTGATGCCAAGACTTTCTTATGAATTTGCCTAGCTTTGAAATGAATGATTTAGAAGTTCCTTAAGATTCTACAAGACAAAACAATGGACATTATAATTTTTGAAATGTTTCATTAGAAAATTGCCATTAATGTTTATGGACTTGTGCCAAATCACATAGGCAAATTCAGTATTTTGCTCAAAGAAACAAAAAAGTATTTTTCCCAGTCTTTCAGGGAATTTCAGACAAAACTCTATACTCACTCCCCTCCACCCTTCTCACAGCTAGGGAAAATGAAGCTTCAGAAAGGTCACATCTAATTATTTGACCCTCACTGGCAGAGCTGAAACCTGCAATGCTCCAATCCCTTTTGAGGGTGCAGCTTTAGATTAGGCCAAGGTATTTGTTATCCTTCCAGGTCTTTCAGTCACCCCCTACATGATCCTGTGCCAAATGTAATTTTCTAAATTGCAAAGCAAAAGATATAGTGACCCACTCTAAATGGGACAGTATATAACCTTAAATCATAGCCTTTTGCTTGATGCTCAGAATATCTTTCATATTTGTCAGCAACAACCATTAAAAAACTCATTCAGTGTCCGAAGCTCACATTTCACTCACTCATAAATAGACCTTGCTGCCACACAGGCTGAAATGAGAGGTCATAGAAACAGAGAAGGTAGGACACAGCCCTCAAAAACAAACACAATAAAAGGAAAACAGATTTAAATCTAGGACTTGACCCTCCTTTGACTTTTCAACACATTGGGAAAGTCAAACATACAAACTGGCTTTGAAAGTGTTGCTAGAGGAACGACAAGGGGCCCATCTCTGCCTCAACTTGAGAGTCTGGTTCTGTCCCCTTCTTTTTATATGTTTTTGCACCAAACCAAACACCATAATATCACCATAATTGTGCTTCATTTCACACAAGAGAAAATTAGTCAGAGCACAAGCAACAACTCATCTGAGAAAAATACATGAGGATTTCTACCCTCCCCAAAGAAACAGCAAAAGAATTTCTGAGAAATCTGGGCATCAGTCCCTCTCATAGGGGTCCAAAAATATGGGACAGACACTTGTGATGTGGCCGTTAGCAATTAAGTCTCTATCATAGAGTGTGTTTTGAAATGACAACTTGTGCTGTTCATTGATTGGCAGTGGCTCATCAGTGGCTCAGTAGACAGAGTTCCACTTTATGAACTGGGAACTCAAGGCAGAGAGGTGAATTCATTCACCCAAGGACACAAGAGGCTTAAAACACTGCCATAGTTGAGACAAGCTGCCTGTGCTCCAGCTCCTCTGTGAAGCCTTCCTACACTCACAACTAAGAATGAACTGGTGAAAAATTTGAAATTGCCAAATATTAGAGGGGAGATTTTTAAGGAGTTAGGATAAAGGTCAAAGCACCCACAGGACATACATTAAGCATATCCACAAGCAGCAAGAAGAGCTGTCTAGGTGTGAGCATCTTTCCTGGAAGCAGCAGGGAGATGAAGAGATTGATGCATGTTTGCACAGGCATATGCACACACAGAGCAGTGGCAGAGGGACTCTGAGAGTCTCCAGGAAGGATGCTTGGCCAAAGCTGACAAGCTTGAACATTGCAGCTTCACAGACCAATTGAGCCCATGAAAAACCATTACTGCAAAGAGACAAGTGTCTTGCTTTTCCATCTGCCAGCCTGGGCACAGGCCGATCTCGTTACATATGGCACTGGGGGGAAGGGAAAGAGAACATGAATAATTCTCAGTTCTGTGAGAGGAGTGAGAGCTGTGCAGCTGCTGCAGTGCGAGTGAGCCCTAACAGCACTAGCTATGGCTTTGGGTCAGGAGATCATACCATCTGAGCCAGCTTCCTGACTTGCGCTCCATCCCAGCTGCTTTGCTCTCCCTTTAGAGCCTGCCTGCAGGACCAGGTAGCTGCTCTCTGGAAGAAATTCAAACATGAGGAGAGGTTACGTGTGCCTGAGGGAAGACACAACACACGGCAGGTCACTACTTAGTCTAAAAGCATTTGAACAGGTCAACACCTACTAAAAACAAACACACACATATACACTACACACCGAAGAAAGATTTACTCAGATGGCACAGCCAGGACCTTAGGCATACTTGGGCTTCCTGGAATGTGCATCCCTGGGAAACTGGCAGCTATTACAGCTGAGTCAGGCAGAGCTGTGCTGCCAGCAGCTGGGAGCTGACAAGTCATCATCCTTCCCGAAAGGGCTGCTGTAGTGTCCATGCTGTTGAGGACCAAAACCATCACCTCCACTTCATCTCACACCCAGCCTGGGAGCTCTAGTTCTTTTCTAGAGCTAAGTGTCACTTATCAGACAGTCAAGGCAAAGTCACTGCCACAGGCTGGTCAATCTTCTTATGCACATGAACTCAGGGTAATTGGGAGAGTTCCAGTGAGGCCATGGCAGTGTTTGCCTTTGTGCCCACCACTGGTAAATATGGACTGAGCTGCTTTCTAAGGATGGCAAGCAAAGGGGCAACACCTCACCTCTTCAGAAGGATGGTGCAGAAGGAAGTACTGTTTAAACAAACGGATACTCTCAGAAGTGTGGAGCTGAAGGGCAAGGATGTAAATGGAAGTCACAAAAACATCCAGGGAAGCAGGTTCGTGGAGCTATCCCCTCTGGTTTACAACCTTCCTTACACACAGTGTTCATCCAGCAGAGGATCTCAGTCCACAGGATTTAGACAGCCAAGAGACCTCCCACCAGAGCCAGGACAGGACACACCCCAAATGCCAAGCAATTGCCAACAGTCGCCAGGGTGCAAGCACACAGTGGCTCTGGCTCTGTCACTCCTGCACTGATGGCTTTGCCTCTTGGTTATCGCAGCATGCTTCAACCCCATGAATCTCATATATATGCTCTACTTTTGTTGTATCCTCCAGGGCCCAGGCATCAGCCGTGGAAGAAACCTAAACAAAAAGCAATTGCTCCCTGAAATTCTGTCATGCAAACAAGACTCTTCCCACCCATTGCCACAAGGACTGAATGGAGAGAGACTGAACCCCCCTGACCACCCCTGCCTGGTGGTCTTTTAGCCTCGTGACCTTCCTCACACAAACACAACCTCACAACAATCAGACAGGCAACATAATGCACCAGCGCCGGCTTTCCCAGCCCTTCAAGGCAAGCTGGGGAGGGAAGGGGGGAGTGCTAGGGAGAGCTGACAGGATCTGGGGATGAAGAACAGATAGGATGGGCAAGGAAATACCAAGCAGTATTTTTAAAAACCTACTTGTACCGTCCCACGAGCCAGGATAAAAATAGTTTTAATGAAAGAAATGTTATCTGAAATGGCTTTAGGAGACATGGGAATACCAGTCAGTGGGATTTTCGTATAAAAAACCAGAAAATCCAAAAATGCTTCTAAACCTTGTGAACATCTTTTAACCTCCCCTACAAGAAGTCCACAAAATTGAGCCCAGTGGCATAAAATGATGGTTTTACTTGGTTATCTTTCAGATTTGAAGTTAGAAGCAGATTAGATATAAAGGTTTTTCTTTAGACTTTGAGAAGACTTTTTTGCAACAGCTGTAGCTGCAGCAGTAGACAACATCATCACACATGGAAACCCCCTTGGTGTGATGGCTTCAAAGCACAGAAAGTCTCTGTCAGTCTGTCTTAACTATGGAAAAAGAGAGTCATCATCTGAGCTACTGACAGCAAAGGCTGAACATACTTCCAGGGCTCAAATTGTCCTTGCAAGATACCAGATACACTTTGGTTACTGCAGGACACATCACTTTTGGGAAAGAGCAACAGGGGTCTCCAAGGACCTGTTATGAATAGATCCGGAGACCACGGAGAAACTTCTACCTTCTGAATTGCCAAGGAATTCTTCCCTGCTCCCTGTGCATGTACAGGAAAAATTCCAGACTCCACAGGAAAGGAAACCAAATAACACAGAAATATCTTTCAGAGCCTGGATCCAGCGAGCTTAGTAGAGCCCTCAGCTGTGTTTCAGGGCACTGGAAATACATACTAAGGGCCTTTACAAGGAAAGGAAGCCATGCTTTCACCAAAAGCCAGTGTCTGTTTTCCATGAAATCCTGGCAGCTGAGGCAGTAACAGAAAGCCAAACTACAGGAAAGCACTTGTGTGATTTACAGACACATTAACCACCTAGGGAGCATGATACAGTAAGAAATGACATCACAACTGTGACTGCCAGCACCCCTCCAATGCTCTTTATTGTTATCCACATCTTGATTCAAGCGCTGCAGTAGCACAGTGGAAACCACCTGATAGCCAGTTATGCACTCACCTCCATGGGATGGTGCAGCTGACTTAAAGAGAGCCCTGACAAAGACCCCATGCAGCAGCTGTGTGCGGGAGCCCTCTCTCAAACCCAGCACACAGTGCACCAGTCACATCTGGTCAGCTGGTCCCAGTGAGGGGACACAGAGCTGTGACTCTGCAAGTGACTCCTGTCTATGTCCTGACATAAACTGGAATAACTGGATGAGCAGCCATGCTGAGCCTGAACACAGCTGGCAAACTTCTCACAGCAAGGATACTGTCTCCTGTCAATCCCATCCAGCCTTAATCCTCTGTGGAAAGATCCCATCAGCACTGTGCTAAGAGGCAATCTTCAAGGCAGTCCCTAACAATTAACCACAGCAAAGAGAGGGAGGAAGGGACAGATGGAGAACAGATATAACCAACTAGGAACTTTTCATCACTCAGAGGGACCTGGAGAAGCTGCACAGACAGGATGTTTAGCATTGCTCAGCTCTGCAGTGAGGTATTACACATCGGTGTGGGACAGCACATCTATGGCAGCCCCAGAGACAGATGTGAGCCAGTCTTGCTGCTGTTCTCACTAGAACAGAAGTAGTGTGACCCAGCTGTGAAGCTGCTCTAGGCTCTGCAGCAGTTCTGTCCCATACAGGAAAGGCACAAACCTGCTGCTGGTCTGAGAATTTGCACACTAGTTCTGAGTATTTCCCCAGAATTGAGGGGAAACTAGTTTTGACTCAGATCTTTCCACAAAGAAGTCAGTACAGTCCCTCTTCAGAAAGATTACTCAAGCAATAGCAGGCTCTTCAGCACAGTTACCATGTGAGCTAGCAAAATAACTGGGTTAACCGGGAGCTGGCCATCAGCCTCTTCCCCTATAAAGCGAGAGAGGGAACACAGCTGAAAACAAGCCAGTCCAGCTCCCATGGCTGTCATACTCTTCACATTTCTGTGCTAGAAAATCTCACTGCATAGATAAATGTTTGTTGTACCAAGTGGGGAAGTACGAAGAACTGGGTTGCTTAACTGAGATGAATTCGTGTCCTGCGGCATAAAATTAATTTATTTTCCTTTACATTAGCCTTTATTATGGTAATAAAAATTCTATGGCCATTGTCATTGACCAGTGTTGCTTGCTCTAGTTCCTACTCACCTCTACATCATTTGAAGGCAGCTAAAGTAAAAATTACTTCAGAAAGCACCAGCTGGTGACACCAGAAGCAGCAAGTCCCTGTGAACAGTTTCTCCATTCACCCTTCTCTTTCCAGGCCTTGTAGACCTGGTCTCAGACAAGGTAAAGTGAGAATCCCTCCTACACCCACTGTCTTCCACAGACCCGAAGCATGACTGGTACCTAGTGATACCAAACACTTTCAGCTGCCACTGCATTAACCAACTCAAGATAAGACTCCCAGGAACCCCAGACTATTTAGAAGTCTAAGCCTCCAGAAGACAGGTGGCTGGGTTTTGCCTGCATACTTGCCTGATGCCCTTCAAGAAAACACAGCAGCTTTTTCACAAGCTGAAAGATGGGCTTATACCAACCCACAGCAGACTGCAAATCCCTGTGATCAAAACTAGCTACTTCAGAGATCAGATACCAGAACCAACATCCTTACCCACCTCTAGGAGACTTTATGGTTTTTCTCAAATGCCATAGTGTGAAGAAAAAGCACCCCGAAGGTGCCACCCAAACCTCGCACTGGCACTTCACCCCTGGTTCTGTTCCTTCTGCCCACCCAATAAATGTGGTTCTTTTGATCACTTTCCCAGACAGACATCAAACCAAGGACATTTCCTCAGGCTGGAAAGTGGAGACACTGTTCAGTCTAACCCTGGCACAGATTCATGTGAGGACAGGTCAGTTAGAGATGGACACAGTACCTGCAGAGCTGTACAACATTAGTGAAAGACTTCACAGCCAAAGTGGATTGTTGAAATCACAAGCATTTAGAGAGGCTGTGACCAAGGAAGTTGCTTGTGAATAAATTTTTCCCTGACTTGAAAGATCCTGTTAGCAAGGCACTTCACCTTAGAAAAAACTAAAATAAACCATAGAAGCCTCAGGGAGGAAGATCATTGGAGCCTGGATATACCTTTCTCCTTGGCACAACTTTATGATGCCTATCACAATATTGTCCCTGCAGATTTGCTATTACCCTTTTAGCCCAGGCTTGCATAAGTGATCAAGAGCTGGAGTATTTGTCTCACAGCGCTAAAGGGAAAAGCAAGAAGTGTCACTGTGCAGCCTCTCAATATCTTAGGGATCATCACAACCTCATGTGTTTGAAAAATGTTTATCACCTGATTGCTCTACCATGGAAGGAGTGCATGCTGTGTGAGCTTCCTTTAATAAAGCCCTCAGCAAAAGAAACTATGTCTTCATGCTTAATTAAAATCATGCAAAATTAAAATCAGGGGAAGTCCTTAGCCTTCTGAAATCAGTCATGAAATTAGCATGGGGGACCCCAAAGGAAGCAAATGAGGCCCCTTCAGAGGGGCCAGGATTTCATCTTGTGTTTAAAAGACGTGACAGATCTGTACTTCCTTTAGTGACCCACCAAATCCTTTTAGTCCTTGAAGAATTATCTACTAAAACTTGGCTTTTCCTGAAAAGTAGTATCTGCACAGATCTCCAAAGACACATATTTCTGTGGACACAGGGAATTTGGACTGCAATACTTTGTTTCCATATATCACTGCATCTCACATTTTCACAGCTTCCTTGGAATAGCATTTGCTACAGGAAAAAGTGTAAGTGATATTCACTGACAAAAAAAAACCCAGCCAACTATCTGAAACCACAGGGCCTTTCCATTGGTGTTCCCTTCGTAACAAACACAGCCTGAGCCACAGAAATCCAAGTAGAGATCCTCAGACAACTTAAAAGTTCAATGCAAACCATTGCCATGCAACATTAAATGCATTTGAGTTTATGAGCATCAAATTCCACCTATTAATGGATCAGTCATCCTCTGCAGCTACTGATTTACATATCCTGCCTGCAAGCTGCTGAGGGGCTGGTGGACACAAAATACATGAATACGTTACATCTGAAAAAGGAAACCAACGTCCATCGTAATTCAACTTAATGATCACATTTACTTTACAAGCAGCAGCAGGGTCTATGTCTGACAACCAGACATCCCATAAAGGCACCCCAGCACAGCACTGACCCCTCTGGAGATCATAACCACAGTGCACAGAGTGTTCACAAATGAATCGCATGCACGCTCTGTGCAAAGACGGAATTCCTTGGGGTTACATTTTCACCAAGTCACTAAAACTCCTGCTAAATGGACTAAATTTGAAAGCCTCATCCTCGCTATAGAAGACAGTTTAATGTATGTTCAGATAAAAGCCCGGAACAATTTCTCAGGCCCTTAGCCAAGTCAGGCAGCATTTCCAGCTTTAATGAAACAGCACTTTTTATGTTGTAACGGCTAGAGTGGTGCTGGTACAACTATTATTCCTCCTGGAACAGAGCTGTGCTCTGATATCACACCTACAATTCACTCTTTTTGAGTGAAAGAGATGTAAGAGAGAACTTCTCAGCAGCATGAGTCCCTTCTACCATCCCAGGGAGGTGCAACTTGCCATGGGAAAGAGAAAGGCTTCTATTTTAACCTTGTGAGGATGTAACTGGGTGCTGCAGGCAGACGGATAGATATGGGGGAAAGTCTCCTGAAGACTGGTTCTTCTTTTTCTTATCCAGGCACCATGCAGCTTGACAGCAGCTTGAGGAACCAGGGGCAATCCCATGATGAAAAGGATTCTATTCCTTTATAAGGTCTGTAGCAGGATATGATCACTCATCTTTATTCCATGTTCCCACCTGTGAAACTATGAGAACTGACACTGGAGAAGACACTTAGAAGCCCTAGAAGAGGAAGGGCTATTGCAGTGCTGAACAAGGCCAATACAGCCCATAGCCACTGCAATGGTACAAGCAAAAACTCTTAGGGTTCCCCTAAAGGAAACTAAAAGACTCCAAGAAAAGATGAAAGAAACCAAACACAAAAAGTTAATACTGCTTTGAACATTCACTGCACAGAAATCCTTCCCAAAAGTGACAGAATTGCAGTTGGCCAGCAGGCACAGCGGGAACTGTTAGCTGAGAACTGAGGAAGAAGCAGACACCACTTGTTTATTCACAGTTCTTTCTACTCGTTGCTTGCATCAGATGTCACAATGGTAAGTACCTGTTTAAGAAAAACCAGGAACAGCAGTAAAACCACCCCCCTGCAGCTAATCCAATTAAGAGAGAGGATAAAGTTGTAGAGGTTAATCAGATCTGAGCCATTGGGTCGCTCTCTGCTACTGCTTAGTGAGGAACACCAGTGAGAGGAAGGCCAGGCACCAGCCCCAGGACAGAAGAAAGAAACATGCTGTAGGGTATGCGATGGTCTGCTGGGCTCAGAGCCTGGCCATCCCATTAAGCCTCACCAGAGGCCAGAATGCTGTGACCAATGGGCTGTGTTAGAGAGTCTTACAGCAAATGTCTGCAGGGTGCTACCCAGTTGGTAACCAGGATGGAGATTTACTCAGCAAGAAAAAGCTCTGTGCAAATACCTGTGGGAGCTCCTCATATCTTGTTTCATTAGCTGCCACTCTGTGCTTACTAGGGCTGCAGCAGGGGCTGTCACAGCTCAAGGGACTACCAGCACTGAAACCGCTTGGACTGTCATGAGCAGCCTCTTCAGCACTGAGAGACAGAAAGAAGCTGAGATGGGGTTTGCCCTGCAGCAGTTCCTGGTGCCAGAGGGACAGGGTTCAGTGCTGTCCAGGGAATGTTGCTCCTCCCACAGCCAAAGCAGCCACCCGAGAGTCCTGACCCACAGCCACCCTGCAAAACTGAGCATGCTCCTTTCTCCAGCTTAAGCCTTCCTGTTGGTCAGATCTGCTCTGCTTCTGCCTCCTTCTCTCTTTAGGGAGTTCCTTTCAGAACTAAGATCGATAACTGCAAAAATCAGAACTTTTGCCCTTCCTGTAGGAAGTTTGATCCTTCCTTTAATTCCAAAGAGGGAGTTTTATAGCAAACAGTCATGAAACCTGCCAGGAGAAAAACTACATTTTATACTCTGAACTTGAAACACAGAACAGTTCAGATTAAAAATAGCTCCCTATTTCACTGTCTGCCAGATCTGGGAGGGAAGTGAAAATCTACAGGGACTTGATTTGATGCGTGAAAAAGCAGAATTCTATAGCAGTGAGTATGCACACACTTATTTTAGGTCAAATAATAGCTCTGCAATAATACTTTGCTTTGCAGAGAAAATCAAAGCTTGGGATAGAACCATGCTGGCTGATACTGTGGTACTGAGCACCATGGCAATTCAAGTGCATCCACTGGCATTCAAGGGGGGGAACTTTAATTGAAGAAAAAAAAAATCTCATCACATCACAGTTTTCTTGCCTTTAAGATGTTTTTTCCTTTGAAATTCTGAATACCTGCTCCTGCATCAGCAATCAGCAGTGACAAGTGTCTTGCCAAGATATGAGATGCTCTGTCTCACCCAGGTGTGGGCACAGACCCAGCCCCACACAACCTTCCTGCCAGAGTAAGTACCTCCAGACCAGGTTTCCTCATTCCACAGCTGTGTTGTCAGACAGCGAAGTGTCCTCATATAATATTCAACCTCCTTCTACTCCCTCCTCATGGGGAGGGGACAGGCCATGCACTGCCTGCAGCTTTCTGAGGAACTGTAGATCAAGCCTGTGCAGCTCAAACTCAGCAAATAACTGCACAGCTTACCCAGAGCACCCTGTGTTCTGTAAAAGGGCTGGCTCTGCTCTTTGGGGTGATGAGGTACCAGTCAGAAACCAACAGCAAAGCAGCATCATGTGTGCCAGTGAGCAAAGGTTCTACACAAAGCTCTGCCACCAGCTAGATTGATAGACCTAGATTGAAAGGAGAGTGGAATCAACAGGCACAGCTTTGACTGACAATACAGGCAGTCAAACATCCTGTATTAATGGCTCCTGAGTCATGCAAGAGTGCTGGACCTCTGCAACCTGATTAAGTGTGAACAGCCAGTCATTCCATCCAAATGGGTGTAGGATGACAGAGGCTGGATCATCTATGCAGCGTTGATAAGTGCCTTATCATTGGCACACAGGAACACAACACTGAGGCACTTGGAAACATCTCTTCTCTAATATCACCATCACCCTTGGCACACCCAGAGCATTGGAAGAGAGGGGTGCTGAGTAGGGCTGACTGCCTGCTCACATCAGGAAAACACAGGGCTGTTCACACTGGGAAAGAGCTCATTCAGCTGCACGTCACAGGCAACAGCAAGCAGGGAATGACCTCAGAAGGACTACAGCACTCACACTGCAGAGCATCTTTCCTTGAATGAACTGCTTTGGCTCAGGTTGGGTGTGTGTAATTCAGGCTGATTTAGACTACAAGAAACCACCCAGTGTAGCTCTGTGTCAAACCTCCACCCACTCATCACCTACATAATTAATAAGGATGAAAGAGAACATTACTGCGAGCTGGTATTCAGATCCTTGCTGAAGGGTAGAGCTTTTCACATTGTTTGGCCTTAGAAATCAGCAAAAGAACAAACTTCATGCATTGTGCTACATACTAGATCATTAAATACAGGCTTATAAAGTCACTGTTGCTTGCAAGTGTGGAGTAATTTTTGCACAAGTTGGTTTGTTTTGCAGCAGGCCCAAAAGTTAATTAGTTTTCACAGTTTGATTACTCCACATGGTCAAATAACAGCCTGGAGCTTCTAGTCATCTGGAACTGCATAAGGTCCAAAAAATTCTCACTGTGCTTTTCAGGACTGTTGACTAGGGCCATAAATCAGCAACTGACAGGTGACTTTCTGTCCCAGCTCTTGGCCACCAGTACCAACTCTAAATGGACTCATAAATCAATGCAGCAACAGCAGTTCTGAGCTCATGAGCCACAGAGAGAATAAGGCTGGAAGACGGTGTTTCGGTCACATACAAGAATTCCTTGGGAGATCTTTTGGCTGTCACCAGCCTAGGACAAGTCACTTAGTGCACCTGCCTGGTCTGAGACATACACCATCCAGCTTCGGCTCTCACAAGTAACTGTGAGGCTGCTGCACTCTCCACCATAAAAGCTGTTTCCTGTCACACCTAGCAGGTAGATGAAGGGGCCATGGAGCTCGTTCTTAAACACATGGCTTTGGCCTCTTCAAATGCTGCAGGAGGTAATGAACACAGGCAGGAGACACCCATCAGGGGAAGAACACATAAGCCCCTGGGATACAGAGGGACTGAAAAGCAGTGCAATAGCAGAAACCTCTGCTGGGGATGCCCAATGCCAGAGAATCCTCTAAAAAAAAGCACCCTAGTTCATGGAGCTGTAGAGGAGACATGACCAGAATATTTAACATGTTGAAGGCACAGGAGCAATGCTGCACGCACACATAATCGCAAGACATTCCCAAACAGTTACCAGGTCTGGCAAGTCCAAGCGTGGTAAAGCAAACATGCAGCTCAATAAAGATTCCTCAGACAATTTATTTAGGTTGAAAGGAAGTTTTTCCTTCAGCCATGGTCTCCAGGCACAGCTCAGAGACCAAACAGCAGCAGCAGGACCATCTCCCATACTCTTCACAGCAGTTCTCCCCAAAGGGGCTACCTAAATGCACCAATTAATGCAAAATAAACAATTTTAAAAACCTCTCCAAAAACCCAAATAACATTGTCAAAGGACACATGAAGAAAAAATGCGTTCCCTGCCAGAGAACAACCCAGAGACATAAATCCAGTGATAACAAGACTGTGCAAAACCAGCTCCTCTATTAGCAACCAAGAGGGAATTGCTGAGGGAAAAGGCAGTAGTTCAAATGGAAGAAAGAACCACAATAAACACTTTGATTTTCCTCCCCAGTGCGAACAACCAGGCTAAAAAGCAACATCCTTCCATGGAGGCCACTGTCTGCAGTGAGGAAAGATCCTCAAGGCCCACTTCTGCTTATTCCTAAGAGTGAGGGGAGTAGCACAAAGCCAGTGGAGGGAAACAAGCAGTAGGCTCTGCTTCAAAGCCGAGGGGCAGAACTAAACACCTGCTTTGCTCTCTAAATCATTTAGGGCACACACTGCTCTGGTACCAGTCTCAGTACAGCTGATGCGAGGCATATAATGGGCCCAGAACAACTGTCACACTTGTTTCCAAGTCAGAGCACACAGGATCAAACCTTCCTGTAGTTCTATGAAACTTTCCATTTTTCACCTCTCTGTGCCAAGAGCTAATCTAAACACAGCTACCTCTCACTAGCTGTGGGCTGCCATCATCAAGCACTTTTAATCCAATCATACATCACAAGTACACAAAGCAGAACCTTCATCATTGCTGGGACCTAATCGGGAAGGATCACAGACGTAAAGAGAAGCTTCCTCAAGGAACACTGCCCTGAAGAAGTGCTTGAGAGCAGTCACAACACTTTTACCTCCAGCAGCCTCGCTTATTTTTTTTCTTGTGCAACTCATGCAACTCTAGAGCATACACTCTACATACACTTACAGAGTATGTCAAGTAGCAAAGAACATGAAGAAGAGTTCCTAGGGGTAAGATTGATCTTGCTTGTTTAGCATCAGTTTCATACATCATTACTTTTCTCAAAAGCAAGGCAGGGTCACTGCAGACAGCTGTTCCTAAGCAACAGGAACACAGACGAAGAATACATACACTGGCTGTGTCTTGCTGGTGATGAGAGCTGAAGGAATTGGGGGTCCAGGCAATACTTGGTGTGATCCCAAAATTCAGGACTTCCGCTAAATCATATTGTCTCTGAAGACAGATTATCCCCAATGTCACCACAAGCAGCTGAATCAGGGGGGATGCCACCACTCAGGAGATGGGGAGAGCAGAGGTAAAAAGTGGCTGTCCCAAGTGCTACAGCTTGGACAGAGAAACATGGTAAGGTCTGAATCACATAAAAATCCAGAGCATTCAGAGATGAGCTTTCCTCAGCAGTCCATATGCATATGACAGTGGAGGAAAACAGCCCCATCTGAACCCAAACAGTTTTGGCACATGGTGTGTTGGTACCAAGGTGATTTCAGACCAACACATTGTACAATGCCTAGTAAGAAGGCAGAAAGAGCTCACAGCTTCCCTGGCTGCTGTCAAACACGCCCACTGCTGCATTTAATTTGCAAACGTGCCCCGTATATTTGCACTGACTGCAAATACTGGAAGGCAACAGAAACACCATACTTCCTACTAGAGAGGAGAAACTCCAGAGAGCAACTTTAACAGCCCTGTGAATGTTACAGGAATAAATGATGGTGTGGAAAAGCACCTCCAAACTGTTTCCACTCACTAAGCAGCTGGTTTGCTCCTCTAGAGACAGGGTGATCTCTTCCCCTTCTCTGTCATAATAGAGCACAATGCACCAGCTGATCTGTGGAACAGCATCAATCCACTTTGTGTTTATGGCTTTTTCCCTGCTTTCTTTATAAAACATGCAGGCTTAAATGTTTTTATTGCTTCAGTGAGTTTCTATGTGCAAGACAGGATTTGAGCATAATGCATTAGCAAGGATCTCTGTGGCTAAAACCCATCCTGCACATTCAGCTGGGATGTGACCAAAGCCCCCCACTGCAGCTGGGATCTGGAGGCAGCAGGGATACAAGACTCTGAATGTTCTTGCCATCTCTTTTGGATGCTGTGCTCTAAGGCAGCTCAGACGTGGAAGGTACACAAATGTGTAAGGGAGTAGGAAGTCTCCTGACACTTTTACAAATCCAGAGGCATCAAGCTGCCAGTAACTCATGAGCTGTGTAAGACTGACTCAGCCTCCATGTGCTTTTTGGTGTGTTTGTTATGAGGCCTCAAAACATTTCAGGAGATGCTTACTTCTACCAGCACAAGCTTAATGGTGCTGTGTTTGCTGAATTGATAATATCAGGTTCATATTGATGGCTTCTAGTCCCATCTGCTTGCACTAGGCAAAGCCAACAGTCTGTGTAGAGGCTGGTGGGACTGGAGAGAGGAGCATTCAAGCATCCAGGGACAAACCTTTCATGTTGCAGGGAAGGTGTAAATACAGCTGATCTCAGCATCCAGCTGAAGGACTGGCTGGTGTTTAGTGTACAGAGGTATTAGAAGATTAATGAGAAACTTGGTGAGTTTTTGCTGCTCATCTTGCACAAGGCAGGAGGATCATTAACGACTTCCATGTAGCTATTTCATGCTGAGCCATCACTCCAGGGTATCATGGCTAAAAGCCAAATCTGGGTATAAGCTGCGAAGTGCTGGGATGTTGCCATCCACTGTCACAACAGGGGGATGGACACAGCTAACCCAGGAGTGGTAAAAGACAAGCCACTACCCTGTAGAGAGAATGAGTCTCTCATCTATTTGCTGTTCAATGCCTCAGTTTCCCTGAGTGAAGGAAGGATAAATTCCCCTTCCTTCTTTCCCTGGGGGTTGCCTCATTCAAAAGAGTGTGGCAGAAGGCAGTGAGGGGTTGATAATCCAGACAACATCAGCAAACCAATTCCTTCAGCAAAAACAGATCCTCTCTTACCAGCTTATTTTTCCCTTCAAGTCTGTCCATAGGGCAATGAATTTGAAGGGAGTCTCTTTTTTTTTTCCCCAACCCCACAATCCAAAGTAGAGGAGTCAATGGGTTAATGCTGCATGACAAAGGTCGGCCCAGTTTGGGGAGCAAGGATAAAGGAAAGCATTGTGGCCACAGACAGCAGCTCCCTGTGACCAAAATGCCACTTGAGAAATGTAAAGTGATGGTGCTGCTCAGAAAAAAAGGCCTGAGAGCCCTGGCTAAATCCCAGGGCTTTATTGCTCACAAAAGCCCAGCCCCCTGAGTCATTAATCGTGTGCTCCATGGCCAGGCACCTCAAAGAGCAGCAGATGACACATGCCCAGCTGCTATTGCTGCCCCTCCTCAAGGTAGCTGGGCCGAGGCAGGTGCACTCCCTGTGCCCTCTGCTCGAGACTAATCTATTCTCCCTCCTTGTCCTCTGCCTTTCATCTCCTCCAGCAGCCCACGCTGACAACTGTAAATGAGATTAGACTTCAAGGCATGGGGCAGATGCAGAACTCCCTCTGTGGATTGCCAAGAGACTCTTGTAGCTTGTAAAGTGTCTTTTCCCTGTACAATGCACAGATTGGTGGAGGGGGAGAAAGGGGCAAATTTCTTGTCCTGTTCACAGGGTCATCTCAACAGCACACAAGGCACAACCATGGTTTTAGGGCCTGGTTGCTAATCTGTTGTCACCGTGGACAGTCTTCCAACGAGCACCTCTGATTCTCTCATTCATGTTAGATGAAATAACAAGTCTACGAGGGACAACAGTTTCAAATTAGAGAAGGGTAGATTTAAACCGAATGTTAGGAAGAAGTTCTTTAGTATGAGGCTTGACAAGGCTCTGGGTGACCTGATCTAGTTGAAGATGTCTCTGTTCACTGCCAGGGGCCTTGGTCTAGATGACCTTTGAAGATCTCTTCTAACCTGAGAGACTCTATGATTCTATGATTTCCTAATTAGAATTCCTAGAAGCTCCTCTTTGCAGCAAAAACCCCACTTAAATTAGGGCTTAGGTCCTGACAAACAGTAAAAAGGAGCAATAGTCCAAAATCCAGGCAAAGACTTGAGGGGTCAACCCTGTGTTCAACCCCCTGCCTATACAGCTGCTCTCATTGCCTTCATTTCCTATCCCTCATCTTGCAGTTTATGCTCCTTCTGCTGCTCCCAGTGACCCAGACAAACCAGCAGTAAGACTCAAGCAATTTGTCAGAGAAATTGGTACAATCTCAAGGCACAAACCACTGCCTAGAGCTCAAACAGACCAGCCTGGCAAGGTCTTCCAGCCAGCAGGAGTTTGCCAGCAGCAACACTCAGGGAAACTTTACAAAGTTAAATTGATGTTTAGCTCAACAGTGCCTCAGTAAACAAATTGGAATTTCTTTTACAGTGTGGGAAATACTCATCCTGCCTATGTTAAAGGCCAGCCAGAGAAAAGGGACACAGTTAACATAAAATATCATTGAGATAAATAATTCCCTTTCTCAGTTACCACCAGCCATGATAACAGCTGGCCTGACTTTATGGATTGCTTTGCAATTTGAGTCAGGCAGGAACCAGCCCTGGATTTAAGAAGGCTGCAAAGTCAGCATATTTTAAAGCATATTTTAATGTTTTATGAAACCAAGACAGAGCAGGTTCAGCTGCACCCACTGCTGGTAGTGTCAGCTAATGAACTCTTCCTGGCAAGTGCACCTCTGGTCCACAGTAGCTGTGCAGCCTTGTTTCTGAGCTCATTTTCCATTAGCTGCCTACACAGACTGGGTAACTTGGCATCTCTCTGCATTCCCCATCAACTCTGTTCATCTGTTGTCATCACACCCACGTTCAAGTCTCAGGAAGGAATACATGATTTCTAAAGCAGCTGCAACAAAAACACAGCCTGGATTGACAAGCAATAGGATCAAGGTGCTGAGCTAGTGAGGAGGGTCTTTTTGGAGAGTTTTGTGTGTCTCTATTTAAAACGTTTGTTGTCATGACTACAGACCAGGGTATGTGTGAGAAGAAGAACTTCAAGACAAGGACTGATAACATTAATTCATCCTAGAAGTCTCAGCAGCCATGGGGATGGAGAAACAAAAAAGATGATACAAGCTCTTGGCATCTAGCAAGGCTAAAAGCCACCACCACAAGGAAAGTCTGTCCTGATAACAAACATCATCCTCCTGGATAGCCCCTTTCACCCAGCACAGCCAAAGGCTGGCTAATACTGATTAGCTGCAGTCATCTCTAAAGCAGGGGCACTGGGGACATGGAGGCAAAGAAGGCACCCAAGGCCCTGGAAAGGACATTGCAAAGCAAGACAGACCCTCAGGAGCCTCAATTACAGGCTCACTCTAACCACCAGACAACTTGGCTTCAATAATGACAGGGAGAAGCTCTCATGTCTGCGTGCAACCAAGGGGTTGTATTAGCACAGACAAGTGTAATGCTGTCCCACCTGCTCCTGGAATTGTCAAAATTTTAACTTGACCAGAAGACTAACCAAAAAAAAGGGGTTTTGGCAAGTGAAAAACAAATGAACCCCTGAAGGTGATTGGAGAGAGAGGGAAAGAGGCAATGACTTGCTCTGCTAAGAGCCCAGGAGTCAGCGCAGATTGCTCAGTGACAGTGCCGGCTCTGCAGAAGGCAGCAGATGCAGAGCTAATGTGTGTATGTGGGTGGAGGGTGTTTATGAGCACAATAAATAAATGTATGAATCCTATAAAAGTTCCCATATAAAAGTGAGTTAGAGCTGCCTGAGGGCCATGACCTCATAATAAAAAAACAACCCCCATCTCGTAAGCACAGTATGAAGCAGCAGCTGTATTGTAACTGCCTGGCTGCGGCACCAAAAAGCCACAAATCTGCCAGCTCCCAGGCTCCTGGCTGAAGTGCTGACCTCACCATATTCAAGAGACATTTTGGTACTGGCTTCAGTGTAGCATGGATTTTAAATGGGGGGGGCTTCTTTGACCCTTAAAGCCTAGGAAACATTTATGGATCTGCCCTGTTGCCAAATTTAAGTTCTTATACAAGTGGCTGGAGATAGTGGCTTGAGTCACTGACAGCTCCCAGTGTGACAGCTTAAAACTAGATCCAAACAAATAAAACGCATTGTCAGTCACTCCTCTCCCCCAGAATAAACAAGCAAAAAGCACTGCTTTACGGCTGAGCTGCAGTCTTCATCAAGAAGTTTTGAACTTTTAATTTAAGATGTTGGAGATGGTCATAAAAAAAAGGCCTTGAATTTTGTCTGTCTAATTAGAAGCCTGTTTTTTGTCAGTAAACCTAAATAAATAAAAATAGTTTTTACGAAGCATCTCGCCACAGCAAAAAAAAAAATAAGACTTAGTAATTTCTTTGTCCCCCTTAAAGGCCAGGGAGGAAGTGCTGACTCCTCCCTCAGTGTTTGCTGTCATTCTCCATCACCTGAGAACCAAGACACTAGCAGACCCTCAGCCTGTGATTCTCAACTGCTGTAGCACCTTCTCCAGACCCTTCTGTATCTGCTGCTGTCCTGGGAGGTGGTGAATGTGGAGGCCCACGTGTCTCAGCTGAGAGGGGGGCTATCAGACTTGAGTCCCAGCCCATGAGGTACAAACACCCAGGGCATATGGATCTTTGGCCACCCATTTCCACTCTAGGCCAGGTCCTATCTCCCAGGGAGAACTGCAGGTGTTCCCAGTTTTCACCACCCAGGTTTCCTCTAGTTAGTCTGTCCTCATGTTTCACATGGATGCCAATCAGAGCTAAACAAAATGCTCCCTTCTCCTACCAGAACAGAGCTGCTGGGAACAGCAACCTCGCTCCATGACAAACAGCATCTTGCAATTCACTGTGGGGCCAATTGCATTGCACTGCTGATAGTTCTATCGGTGCAGGGAAGATGTCAGCTCCTTGGCTTTGCCCACAGGTAATGAGGACATTGCTGATTTATTCAGGATTTAGGACTAGTTGTCACAAGTTGCATTTTCTTTGATAATAAAGCCTTATAGACATGACTTCAATTTCTGCTGCAGCCCTAATTGAAACATAGCTAATTACTGAAGGTCTGCCTTTACAGCCCATTCCCTTGTTACTGGGGTAATGTTCTGTAAATCCAACAGTCAAACTCTCCCTTCCTTAAAAAGAAAAAAAGGAAGAACCCCCACCCCATCTACTATTCAAGCAAGTCCAGTGGGAAATTATAGATTCCTGTCTTTGAGCCTGAGGTAGCTTCAAGCCAAGAGCCCCATCCCATAAGGGCTCAGTGACTTCAAAGTCTGATTGTAGAATCAGACTCCAAATTAAGGGCAGCGTTTGAGACAGGGGAGAATTCAAAGTGGCTGAAACAAACATTCAGCCTAGACCACAAGCAGTTTATCTTGCATCCACCTTTTGAGCAGCAGCATACCCTGCAAACCCCAGCAAACTCAAATACAACCACACAATTTACATGTGATCAGCAATTACAGTAACCTAATTCCCAACTGCCAGCTTGCTTGACTGTACAACAACAAACGTCCTGCAGTCCAGACACGTGGATTAGCAGTTGGTCATGGCCAAGCGGGTATGAATGAGCACTCACCAGAACAGGCAGCCTGGTTATTAGCTGAATGATAACGAGACCCCCAGGGTACCAAGGACATCCTTTTGTGGAGGTTGCACCACAGCATTTGGCTTTGCAGTTCAGCCAAAAGCAGAAGGAAGATTATCACCTCATAAAGCAGGGATGAAATCCCATCCAAACTTTAGTGCTGCCAGGATGATGCCAGTGTCAGAGTACTGATGATCCTGCCCATGTCAGAGTACGCACGTTCCCTTACAGAAGGTGACACTTGCACACACACACACCAGTTTAGAAGTTTATGACATCAAGGCAATGACAGCAGGTCAGAAGTCAACTCTAGAAAAGTCCTGCAGTTTACAGCTGCTTCACAGTTCAGGCTGCCAAATGGACCGAATGCCACAAAGCAAATGTGGCAGTTAGAGCAGCTAAAAGCATAATTTACATTTACAAACTAGAATCCACAACCCAAAGTCTCAGCAGCTGTAACTCTGCAGAGCTGTGCTGATTTCAGCTAGCTACAGATCTGACCCAAGGCATTTACCTGACACAGCCACAGTCTTTGGTACAGAGGCAGATACTCTGCTAGTTCTGTGCAAGTTTAAAGCAGCAGGTCCTTCCCTGGAGGATGGAACCCTGTAGAAGTCAGTTTTGCAACTGGGAAGACACTGCAGAAGATATAGCTGGTTTTACAAGTCCTAGTCTGCCTGCCTCAAAGAATAGAAGATCCTTTAATCCACAGAGCAAGGACAGCACAACTGGCAGCAGAGAGCATGAACTGCAGGCTCAGCCCCTCTGCTGGGAGGGATGGCCAGGCTGGGCCCACTTCTGTCGATGGCTATCTGAACCGAGAGAAAGGCCCAAAGCGACAATGAGAATTATGAATTGCAGCATCCTGGGAAGTGGGAGCATGAAACACGTTACTCCTGGGCTGTATTTTAAATGCAGGGAAAATCCAGTACAGAGGAAATTAACTGGAGGTTAAACTCTTTGCTCACAGGACACAGATAATATATTGGTTGTTCACATACCTGATCAAATAGGGCTTTCCAGTGCTGAGAGGCAATGCATAAGGAAGGAAAAAGAAGAAAAAGAAGGTATAAGAGCAACAACATTAACATGCAGTAAACTGTAGAAGTATATTTTAACACAGAAATAGCCAAAAGATTTAGTGCCATTTCCAACATCTTCATCCCAGAATCACCTACCCTTCTGGGGAGGAGGCAGAGGGAATCTACCAACCACAGAGAGGACAGATTTCATTTACAAATCCAAATTAGAATGAACTGAGAACACTCACGTTAATTCTGTTCTCTCCTGCTTTGGCTACTTGTGGGCAAGCAAGGAATAAAAGGCTTTTTTACTCACAGGGATCATTAAAGCTTGGTGTGTATCAAGGGGAAGGAGGAATTAGCCATGGTTTTTCAGATGTCCGTCTAAGATCCTGTGGTCCAACACTGACCCAAAGACACTCCCTTTTCCAGGTTGTCAGAGCCTTGTCTGCTGCCTGCTCTGAACTCTGGCAGGGACTTGCTGCAAGAGCTTTGATAGCCTATCAGTTCTTTGGCCCTCACACACATCTGAAAACCAGGTAATTGATCTCATGCAAGGAGATCAAGGATCAGGAGGATGGAAGTAGTCCATTACAAGGATTTATCCCACAACTTCTGTTCTAGCAGATCTATCTTAAAAGCTCTGTAGAGGGAAGCTCCACTTCAACACTCCACAAGTCCTTGTCACTTGGGAACAAGAGAAAATAAGCTAGCAACCAGCTCTGATTTATGACGTGTAGAAAGACTGATGTAAAGATACCTCCCTGACCCAGGCTTGCTGCTTCACTGACCCACAGAACAGAGCAAATGCCAAATGAATTTAAGGCTCTCTCTCATCTTTCCTGGATTTAGGGACCAGCAGAGAAGAGAGCAACTTCCACAGGGCAACAGTGGGGTAACCTGTGGATGAGGATTCTCAGAAAAATCTTTGCAAATTTTTGAGCATCAGACTTTGTTTCTGCCTCATTCACTTTCACAGAAAAACAAAATTAGTAAAATAACAAACACTGGACTCACAGAAGCAAAACCTCTCACTGCTCCATAGGCAAAGCACAGCTCTGCTGAGAATATTTTCTTTGACATGTAAGGGAGATCTAAAGCCAGACTGGTTGGAAAGACAGTGGGATATCAGGCCCCCAAAGTCCATTCCCCCTCCTCCCCATGCCTCCATCCATTTATAAACTCCCATTTATCATCATAAATCAGCCCAGCACTTTAAATAGGACATGTTAGAACTGCCTGACTCCTGGCTTTGTGGAACACTGCTCCAAGAGCTGTAATGACATCAGAACTGAGCTGTTACACACTGTCAAGGCCACGACAGCCAAACCTCCACTATGCAATATTCTTGTGGTTAATAATGCGTAAAGAACTGACCTTGTGGCAGTTCTTGCTGGCCAAGCTGGAGTGCTTACATCAAGCTTTTAAATGAAATAATAACAACAGAAAATCAACACCAAGTTAGGTCTTAAGAGAGATATTCTGAGTCCAGAGCAGTTGGAATGTTCAAAGAAGATGCTCCATTGTCTGCTAGTTTCACCAGAAAATCTTGGCCAAGGAGGAGGCTCTTCCTGCTCTTTCCACAGGTAGATGATATGTGATAGCTCAGGCTTCTGTCATATCACCTATTGCCAGATCTCAGCAGCTTCCCATAACCAACGCAACTGCAGGCTCTAGCTTCATTTTATTGATTAGAGAAAACAAGGTACCAGAGTCAAACAGCACCGCAGATCCCAGCCTAAGTAACACTGAGATGCTGAGAGCTGAAGCAGACCCAAGCTGCCCTATCTCAAGGTCAAGCTGCAACTCAGCAGCAGAACCAGGATGAGAATCTCAATTTCATCAAGGAAATCTTGTGGTCTCTCCCTGTCTCATGAGCCTGATCCTGCCAGGTATTCAGCATTCAGCATCTTATGGGGCCCCAGCAGAATTAATTTGCTCACGGCTCTATGTGTGTGGAAGCTGGAGTAACTCCAAGGGGTCCATGCGAATTGCAATGGGAAATCTTTCTTGTAGACCATGCAGACAAGCACAGGATTTGCCTGCCAAGAAAGGTCACAGTCCGAGGTAAGCAAGCACTGGGATTTGGAAAGATGGACTGGAAAGCCACTGGAGTAAAAGCCACATATATCTCAGGTCAGGCATGCTCCTCCTAGGACTGTGTGGCTGTAGCAGAGGTCAAACTGCATCATACACATTCCCTCCCGAATGTGCACCGCTCGGGAATACAGACAGCCTGGGGAATGCAGCTCTGCCAGGCAACTGCACTTCCCCCAATACCCTCTGGGAGGAAAATCCACCAGCAATCGAAGTCTACGTGATTCAGAAGGAAAGGATGGGGGTGAGGAGCAGGTTCCCCTAACAGTGTCATAAAAGTAGAGGGGAAAAGGGATGCGGCATCGGTGGAGCCTCAGGTCACCAGGGTCCCTTTCACACTGGTGCAAGACCCGAGACAGCCCGTTTCAGAAAGACGCTGCTTCATCACTGCCTCTTGCCTCCGCGGGCAGAGCAGACCCTGCGCTTACCTCTGCAGACTGAGCAGACACTCGCACACCCCTCATCCCGGCAGAGTTGGCTGGGGGGGAGAGCTGGGAGCTGTGGGGAAAGCCCCCAGGACCGGGGGGCTGCTCTCGCTCACCCCTCCCAGGCGGGCGCACAGCGAGAGGGACCGGGGGATGCGGAACCTCTGCTGGGCTCTGCGGGCTCTGCTCAGCCCGGCAGGAGAACAGTCAGAACACGCAGGAGCACTCGGTGTCCTTCGAGGTTGGGTGAGCAGAGACAGAGATCCAGTGCCAAGTTATCCCCGCTCAGGTGCCACCGGAGCTCAAAAGGCAGAGAGGAGCCCCCAGCCCGCCGAACTGGGGAAAAAACTTCCTCGGCTATTTGCTGGCAGCGAAACAAGCTCCCGACAGCGGGAGGGTTTCACATCTGTCCCCTCCGAGCGACAGATCGGCGACTGTGGAAAATCTCGCTGTGCCCAGGCAGCCCCTCAGCCGCTGCCCAGCCCCTGCTCGCTGGGAACCCGCACCAACCGGGGGTGCGGGCACCGGGCGCAGAAGAGAGCTGCGGTCCCAAGCACCGACATAGCCCGGACACCCGGCGGCTTTCCCTTGGCCCGGAGGGTCACCATCCTCATTCCTCCCCGCATCCCGGACTTCACCTATAAATAGCTTGATCTGATTAACCTGGCCGGGGGGCAAGCCCTGGGGCACTCACATCCTCTGCGGCCATAGGCAGAACATCCTCCGAGTCTAGCACCTCGATTTCTTCCGCCTCCGCGCTGGCAGCCACGGCGGGGGAAGCGCTGGCGTGAGGCTCCGGCAGCTCGTCTCCCATCCTTGGAACCGGCCCCCTTCAGC